>OZ020282.1:10113483-10629950 GCA_963971205.1 Aethes cnicana
ATACGATCAACTTCAATTCCATTTATTTCATACCTGATATCATTAAATAAAAACATTATAGGATTATTAGTAAAGTTCACGCTTTTTTGGAGTGGTTTGTGATCTTTATCAGTCAGCACTGCCTGTCCTTCAATATAAATAAAACTGGCAAACGGTAAAATGTATGAATCTTGTTGATGAACAGGAATCCGTATTTCATCATTTTCTCTGAAGCTGTTGTTATAGGGATTGTAAGTATGTATTTCATAACTTTGAATTGAATTATCGAATTGAGGCTGACCAGTTATATCAAGTATACTCATATTTTAATTTTAAAACCGAGTTTACGTAGGAAATCTTTATTACTCTTTGTTATTATTTTCAATTTGCTGACACGTCCTTGCGCTTTAGCTCTTCGAGTTGTATTACTCGTTTTCACGTTATTTGTAGGGATTTTATAAAATATGATCATCTTAATTTTCGTAAATGTAGGCGCAGTTGAATATGCTCGTTTCTAAAGTCGATGCACTCCCCGTGCTCATCAATGACTTTAACAGTTACGGAAGATAATGAACTTTTATTGACCGGAAAGTAAATAACGTTTTTAGGTACTTCTATGTAACGATGACCAGGCGGAACGTTTGGTACAAACTCATGTATTATATGAGACGGTGAACCGTTGATATAGGATCCTTGAATAATGTCACATTCGACTCTGATAACGGACAGTGGAAGAATGTTGACAGGATTCTCGGACACATGCCATTTATTTGCTTGTAATTTTATTTTTTTAAAACCTAGCATCGATCCAATGCTATGCGGTATGTCAAAATGTATAATGGTAGTGGAAAATATTTCGCATTTCAGAGTGTTGTTATTTGCTTTAATTCTGATATCACAGTCATTTAAATGCTCTTTAAGGTAATCAACAACATCGTATAGATCGTAAGTACCGTGAGGTAATTGAATCTGTTTACATTCCTCACCGTATGAAAACACATTGTTTCTAGCGTTTATGTTAGGCACTGAATTTGTGGTTGAAAAGTATAGTAAGCCACACTCATAACCATCCGAAGTATTTATAGGGGGTTGGAAATATGAGTCTAATGTTGATTTATTTCCAGTGATAGTTATCGTGGCAGACATGATCCCATACTAATCACTTCGCTATTATTCCCGACTATTTATCATGTTTTCTTATACCAAAACCGTTTTAGAAATTTTATACATAGGTGTCCGCAATTGTAGGGATGATTTTGTTGAATATTGTCATAATTATAATGTATATAGGAACCCAAATATTTAATTAACTCCGTCGGTGGTCTTAAATTACCGTAACTATCGAAATATTCAATATAATCTTTAATTTTTGCATAGGCCACCCAATGACTTCCAGCGTTTTCAGAGCTATCTAAATTAACGATACCACATTCATAACTATAAGGGTATTTTGGAAGTTTATCTCTCATAAAAACTCCACGAAAATATGGGATGCTTTTTGAGTATTTATTAATGTCAATATTAGTAAGAGCTCGATTAGGTAGCCTAGTATTTAGTTTTTTGAATTAGATACATAAATCCCTAGTCCATGTTTATGTGGTTTAAGTTGTAATCCTTTTCCTATACATACAGCTTCTATGCGCTCATTATGTCTCTTCAATTCTTCGAAACGTTTTTTAGCTGCCTTGAAATCATTAATAACTTTTGCAATACCCGCCGCTCCACCAACTAAACTTCCAGCAGCAGACAATCCAGCAAAAATCGGAATTAATGGTAAAAATCCGCCAGTTTTTGGAATAGGAATAATGCGCGGGAGCTTTATATTGGAATTCGTTGCCAATTCTCTAGCAGCTGCTAAAGCTAATTCTATCGCCAATTTCTTACCCTTGGGTTTTAACTTTTGGAGATGTTTTCTTGTATGAGCAATGACATTTTTAATATTTTTCTTCAATCCAAATTTAGGTTTACTTTTTCTTTTCAATCCACTTCCTGAGCTCACTTTAGCTAACATGGCTTTATGAACTAAATTAGCTGCTAATTTTTCCCCGATACTGGCGTCAGATGTAGAAGCACGTGTTTTAGCCATTTTCATCAATTTGATATCAGACTTATGACGAACACTCAATAAAGGAGATTTAGAATAGGCAATATCGTGCTCCTTACAATATTCGTCTAATAGGTTAATACCTTTATCTCCGCGTTTTATCCTTTCTATAAGTTTTGTTCCTGGTCCACAATAATTATATCCAGGTAGATGAAGTTCGAACGGTAAATGATTAACAACCCAATTAAGAGGACCGTCTTCTTGCATATATCTTGACGGAATGAATAAAAATATAGATAATTACTTTAAATAGTAAACTTTACTCTAATAATAAATAGTCAACTTCACTCAACTATAACATGTTTGTATTGTCAATCCAACTGTTTTCTTTTGAAGGTAAACCCAACCACTTTACAAAAACTTTTCGTCCTCTTTTCTTTATTACTTTTTCCACAAGGTAAATATGCGGATGTTTTGTTTTTTGAAGTTCTTCCCTGTAAAATGCTCCTAAAATACGTTGGTGTCTAGCATCTTCTATCAAATATGTAACAGGGTTCGTATTTTGAACGGCTATGATTTTGAATATTTCTGTGGACCAATTAGGTGTATATCCTTTTTCGAAAGTCCCTTTGTATTTACTAATACGAACATAATCTCCTGATTTTAAAAGTTTCTTTTTCAAAGTTAATTTACTTGAACCTGCGTTTAAATACATCTCTAAAATGTTTTTTTTATTAGTTTCAGTAACTTCAGCTGGTTTTTGCTTAATTGTTCTGTGAACAGTGTAGTTATAGCAATGAAGTAAACTTTCTAAAGTACCATCCATCCATTTGTAATTACCTTTTAGACTAAATTGCTTATACAGTTTTGATTTCAATGTCCTAATAAACCGTTCAGCAATCGAAGCTTTTTTCACAGAAAAAGTTGAATAGTGATTGATGATATTTTTCTCCATCAGTTTTTTAAATTTTTTGTTATAAAATTCAGTTCCATGATCAGTTTGTAAATTTTTGGGCACTCTTCCTTTAGCAAGCAGTAACTTAAAAACATCAAATACCTCGTCTCTAGTTTTGCTTTTCAGAGGAAATGCCCAAGCGTATTTGGAGAATGTATCAATTACAACCAAAATGTATTTGAAATTTAGGTTAAACTTGTAAATTCCTTGCATATCGATTAAATCGGCTTGCCATAGATCATCAATATCTCTCATTATTACACGCCTTCGTAAAAAATTCACTCTAGCATTTTTATGTATTTCATTTACAATGTCTGCTTTACTCATTTTTTCTTTAATAATTTCTTCGTTTCAATAAGCTTTTCTAAATTGGTTAATCTACTGCATGTATCATTAACTAACTGATTCAATGACTTCAAAGCATCGAAAGATTTTCCTATCGATTTATCAACGTACTCTTTAGTCGCGCAATCTGCACTGTCAACCGGTACTGCTATGTTTTTTATAACTTTGTGTTGAGCATTTAAGTTGCCATCACTTGTATACTTTAAAGCACAGTCCACCGCATCGATACTATTATTATTGTAGCTGTTGTTTTTCCTGCAATACTCAAAATTACGCTTATAAAAGTTATGTCCGAACTTGTCGACATTCATGTTTGCGTATCAATGTAATACTGGAAATCATATCAAGAATTTTCTCTTTTTATTCTAAGATGATGCCAGCTTCTTTCAATTCTTCGATTATGGATACAATTTCATTGTCATGATTATTATTACCAGCGTTTTTAGAAGCAATTAATAACTTCAATCTTTCGACTAACTCATTGGGGTCATCCCAATAAACTAAATCAGTATATGTCCTATACCTTTTCAACGCTGGTATACCACTTCCAAGTTTAGTTTCACCTGACAATAATAGCGATGATGATGACGTTGATGGTGAAGTCGTCTTAAATAATGGTTTTATAATTTTACGGTATTTATCACTTTTATCACCCTTGATTCGTTCATAGGGATTGTAGTCTTTTTTATGTACACTAGTATGGTTAAGCATATCTCTATAAACAACTTGATCTTCGCATGATACTATTGCTAGGTTAGGTTTTTTACGGAACAACAATTCCTTCAAACCGGGAGTGAGCTCATATTGTTTATCATCAATGCCGATTAAATATTTTTTATTTTCATTTACAGGGTCATCTATAGCCGATAAAGTGACGACAGAGTTACCCATGAGTAATTTATCATTTTCTTTGCGTACACCACATGATATATTTATGTTATCATAAATTTCCACAATATCTTCCTTCTTTAATGAAGTCTCTAATTTTGTTTTAAATTTATCAGGGGTGTCATTAATTTTAACATTACTTGAAGTATCATCAAAATCTTCGTAATACTCGGTAGAAGTACTCGCATTATCTTTGAAGCTGAATGTTTCATTATTTTCCATATTAATATTTTTACTTATACTTGATTTATTACCTGAATTATTTGACTCCATCAAGACATTCAAAGGGTCAGAAATAGGTTTTAACATTTTACGCATTGTTAATTCTGTTTGATCCTCTTCATTACGCATTTCCTTTATTTTGTTTTTAATATTTTCGACCGATTTAATTAACTGCTCTTTAACACATTTTTCCATGATTATTAAGTATCACCTCACACGACTGGTATTTAATTCGGGTACGGTTATACTAAGCTCGTACAAGTAAAGCTCAACATAATATTAGTCAAGACTAATA
Source organism: Aethes cnicana (assembly GCA_963971205.1). Classification (NCBI taxonomy): domain Eukaryota; kingdom Metazoa; phylum Arthropoda; class Insecta; order Lepidoptera; family Tortricidae; genus Aethes; species Aethes cnicana. The sequence goes on from OZ020282.1 coordinate 10,118,212, forward strand.
AATATATCAAATCCTTTTCTGTATCTCCCAGCACTTGTTGTGCAGTCTTTGTTCACGAGTAAAAAATTATACGGATGTTCCCACACAGTAGTGCAAAGATTTTTAAATTGTGACCATTCCATATCAGAATTGACATGTTCATCATATATGTGTTTTAAATTAATTTCATCTTGTTTGAAAATAATCATCAGATTTGTATTGTCTCTTATTAGTTGTTTGGGTATTTTTGAATAGGTTTGAGATAAATAAAAGCAATCAATTTGGTTATGTCTCCCCATTGCAAAATAGTTCCGAATATTCATTTGGTTTTCACAAGCAACATCATCAAAAACGAATATTGAATTGGGAAAGGCGTCATTAGGATGTATTACTTCATTATTATCACTATAGATAAACAAATTTACTTCTGGAACTTGTTCAAAAACCTTCTTTAAAAAGCAATATTTCGGTTGAAAAGTGGTTTTGGAATATAAATAGACATTTTTAAATTTTAAACCATTTTCATGTAATAACAAGCTAAGCATGACATTTGTTTTACCACAATTCGAGGGCCCGCATATTATGCATCGAATACTGTTAGGTAAAAGTTTGCTATGTTTTTCTTTACTACATTTATTTTTTACGGCTAAATTATTTACTTCTAATGTAGTTGCCTGTCTTGTTAGCTTCATATTCATTTGATGGAATAAAAAATCTTGAATGTTGACTCCTATATATATATATATATATATATATATATATATATATATATATATATATGATTCCGTGGTGTATGATACTAAAACACAGTATTATATTCCAATCCAATATATTGTCAATTATTAAGCACAGTTATAATTCCGTTATACATACTATTAATATTACCACTTACCACTAGTATATTATAGAAAATACGTATCAATTTATAATTAAAACATAATTAAGTGCCTAACTTATTTCATAAAATGTTTATACAAATGCTCAAAAAATAGTTTACAAAGCATTAAGTACATTAAAATCCAATATATCAGCAATTATTCAAAGTTACAAAGCCGTTATTACCGCTTACCATGAATATTAATGTTGAAAATAAATGTCATGTTATTAAAACAGTATTATTAAGTACAAAAGTAGGCACCTAATTGGATTCATAAAAATATGAATTAGTACCATAGAATCGCTTTAAAAAACTGTTTTGTAGTGACCCCAAGGTAAAGTCTCAATCTTATTCGTGAGTATTTGTCTTTTATCATCATTACTATTTAATACAACTTTATTAAGTTTTTGAGAGAAGAGGGTGTGTTTGCTTGATTTAATTAAATTCATGTCACGTTTTAATGTTCCGCCATCTAACAATATGTTTTTATACTGAGACAATTTGAGTTTTTCTGTAACGCACTTAGATACCCCTTTCGCCTTATTGATTTTTGATTTCAAACTACTTAAACAGTAAAGTTTTGCTCTGAGACCAACATATTCGGAAACCACCTCACCTCCAAGCTCGTCTTTGAATAAACCAGGAACTTTTGAGTTCTTTCTCTGAATGTCATAAGGATTATTTGAATCAAAATTGCTGGTGTCAAATTCGGATTGATGAATTTTAATATCTTGATATATATCATCTGTATAAATAAAGTAAAGTAGACTATCAGTATCAGTGTAACAAAGTTTTGCTTTGTTGTTGCTATATTTATTTTTAATAAAGTTATAATGAAATTTGTAAAGATGCTGTTTCGCATATTCCAAAACTGAAAATCCAATGTAAATCGGTCTGTCCAGTAATATTTTTTCTGGGGATAACTGAACAGCTATAAAATTTTCAGAAAACACTGTAATATTCTTTAAGTTAGGCTTACAAATCAGCTTTTCAGCCCCGATTTCCTTATTCGTGACATTATCTTTATCAGTCCATTTTGTTACTAATTTAACATTTACTTGTTTGCGTCTGTTTTCAATGGTTTTGCCGAAAATAGCATTATTCATTAACTTAAAAAAGTCTTTCTCAAAAGTAGTTGAAGACGCTTGTCGGAGACTTGTATTCAATTCAATATATTTTTTCAAGAATGTCGACTGTCTAAAACTTACTATGCGATTTATTTTTTTCAATATTAATCCATTTTTTAAACATTCTTTTAAGTGAACAAAATGAATAACATAGTTGTATTTATCATATAAATTTGCTATGAGTTTCGGTGTCTTTCCACCTGGTGGAATAAACTTTTCCGGAGCGAAAGGTAATTCACTGTGTAAATCGTGCATATTTTCCGGATATTCAAGATCAACGTCTAAAATAAATCCCTTTTCACCATTTTCTGGTATAGTATAAATATTGAACGTTTGAATTTCGTCTTCATTTAAAAACTTAAATTCTGAAACTGGTAAACTTTTCATCATTGCATATCCATATAAATTATTACAGTCTAAATACAGCAAATAGGAGGACTGTACAGAATCATCATAATTCGATAGATATTTATTATTTGCTTCAGCATGACGTAAAGAACACTGAACCAATCCTCCACGTATTCCTTTTTCTAGCATTTGATACATTTCCAAATCATCTATTAAGTCCAGTTCAACCCCTGTTAAATGAAGCATGGCGTCCCAGCTCAAACTAGGTGATGATATGTAATAGCATGGATCGAGTTTATAGTGCTGTAAACTAATGTTTCTAAATTTTTCAAATACATCACTCAATAATAAAACATCGCATTTGAGATACAAGTCTGTATAATCACCGAGATTTTTTGTATTAAATTCTTTCCACACGCTTTGTGCGTGATTATAATCATGGTCACTTATATGCTCCATTTTTAATGTGTTATAGAAATGTTCTTTTGATGGTAGTACTTCCTCATCATATTTATGCCAGGAGTCCATGTAATCATATGGATAGATTCCTTTGGTTTTGAGTAATGACACATTTTTACCATTAAATTGTCTCGATAAATTTTCGTAATCTTCATCTGCTAAACTTTTACTTAACACATCTAAACTAGAGCTCAAAAATTGGAATGAGTCTATGAATTTAATTTGTATTGGACGATTACTGCCTTCAGTTTTTATGTATTTCGTGATTGACATGTACTTTTCTTTAGTTTTAGGTATAACAGTAATTGATCCGCTATATTTCACCAATTCCTTAATAAATAAGTGCGAGTCGTAGTTCGTTAAGTTATGAAAGATTACGGGTATGAATGGGCATACTCTAAACATTAAATTACAATATGAATGACTGGCCCCTCTAAATTCTGAACTTATATGGTCATGATCGCGAACCTTATCACCAAACAGTAATTCACCACAAATGTGACATGAAGTAGCTTCATTATATATTTTTTGTTCCAACTTTGATAGAGGTTTCATTGGATTATTGATGTTTAATATTCTATGTAAACGTTTTATATCCTTAATCAATTTTTGAATAAATACTTTCGCACAATCTGAACCTCTGTATGAAACATATTTATTTAAGCTCGGATCATGTGAACAGCAGATATAATAAGCAAAACATGCTGGAATGTGAATTTTTAAATTATGAGTATTTCCACTACTGCTTTCTGTGCTATCAACTAATAGACTTTCAAAGTCGGCATATACGACAAAATTAATTTTTTGTTTTCTTTCAAAATGTTTGAATCGAAGTCTACTATTTTTATCAGGTACTACTGTTAAAACTTGTGAACAATTATGACTCTTAAATTTGTTTTCAGAAGTAAAAAATGATAGACATGCTTCACATATGTACATCTTTCCTTTAAATTTACTCATTTGCCCGCGAACCAATCTTACAAAGTCCTTTATAAGAACATAATGACCTGTGCAATTATTTTCTAGATATAATAAATTAACATGCTTATTATTTCTCTCTTTCGTTAAATATAGTGGTCCAGTAACTAAACCTTTATTGCTTAATCCATAAATGTTAATACTGATATCATTATTGGATTCAAACCATTTAATGTCTTTGCAAGATGGCGGGAAATGCATTCCCTCTGTATTGAACACAGCAGTGGGGTGTGGATAGGAACTTGTCTTACAAACGTTACTTTTAGCTGGGAATAATGCAGCCACGAGGCTCCATAGAAAACAGTGTTCGTCGTCGTTCTGTATATTCAAACAACATTTTTTATTCTTTATCACTGAAGGTAAATCTAAATATGTACCGCCTCTCATAGGATTATATTTATTAATATTTATTTCCAAATGACTTACAGAAACAAAAGACCAGCCTGATTCATGGTGCTCGAATTCTGAAAGCTTTTTTATAAATATTTCTATAGCATTATCAAATGTCTCATTAATGTCAGTATTGTTAAAAATGTAAACATATTTTGTATTAAATGATTTCAACTCTTGTTTACCCGAGTGAGGTAACACAAAGTTAGCAAACAGTTCGAAATTTAATTTAATACATGTGTTTTTCAATAATGATATACTTATTAGTTTTAAAACATCTCGATAACGCCCGTGCAGGAACGCCTCGGGAGTGAGGTACTCGTCTTCCTGCGCAGGGTTTAAACGATAAGTCATAATTCTATTCTTAAAAGCTGTAGCAATAATATCAACGTTCTCAAATTCAGATTTTAGCAAACAATTTTTCTTGTGAATATTTGTTCTAATATGATATCGGTATTTCGTTTTAGACATTTCAACATTGCATTTTTCACATGTTACTTTTCTTGACTCGGTGGATGGTAATGGAGCTGGAAATAATATTAAGTAATGTTTAGTATTATATATTTATTTATTTATGCACACTTTGGATATACATTTTAAGACAAATATAAAAACAGAAAAATAAGAATATTTAAGTTTCAAAGTAATATGATGATAGATGTCAAATTTCGAAATTTATTAATAATAAGTACTATTGAACGATGGGGGGCATTGTTTGAATTCCTTGCGAGTGGCAAGAATATACTCGGTGAGCCGAGCCCAAGCTTCCGTGTCCGTGTCAGTTCTGTTTTTAATTGTCACGACACTGTGACGCCAGCGATTCATGGGTTGAACGTTCTCAATTTCATTGCATGAGTATACCTTTAACTCGATATAATGAGAGCCAGTTTTCCCCTCATGTGTTTGTCGAGCTACACCATTCGCTAGCCTTCGTGTTATATACGAATATATAGGTGTACCTTTTCTTGTATCTTCCGGAGCCGTGCTCGCGTTGTCCTCCTCGCTGTCGCTACCAAATAAGTCCTTCATGCTTGGTTTCATCGTCTGGCTGATGGGATTGAATCTGATTTTTTTATTTTTGGCAGGTAAGGTTGGTGGAGAGTTATATATCTTCTTGCTAGGTGGCAACGGTTCGCGGCGATCAGAACTTGAGGGTTCATCGGGTTTTCTTCGTGACGTTGACGAAGATGGGTTAGCGCGCTGGGAAGTCGTTTGAACTCCTTCATCGATCTTCCTGCGTGATGTGGACGGTGATGGCTCGGAGCGCTCTGAACTTGAGCACCTCGATCGTTTCCTTGATTTATTATTGGATCTGAGCTGGTCTTCATGCTCGTCATCGGAAATGAAAAGGTCTCGAGCTGTTGACCTGTAAAGAAAACAATTGAATTGAAACATTGAACAAAAAATATTTAAGTAACATTGCCAGAGCAAGCTGACAGGTTTAGTCATGTAGTGGTGATCTTTTCTGAGAAAACATAGTTATGAAGACTGTCTAATACAGTTATCGAAAAACTTTTAAGTTGTGCAGAAAATAATCACCTAGTACAGTCGCTATCAGATATATGTGAGCAAACAAGGTGATCATAAATATCTGAACACGATCTTATTATCAAGACGTTAGAGTGCATGTTCAGATATTTATGATCACCCTTTTTGCTCAGATATATTTGATAGCGAGTGTATCCTAGTAGGCTTAATAGAAGATCTATTTATTCAATTTTAGGCGTTCGATTGATCGGATATTTACTCCTTTTAAATACGAGTTCCCCACTCGTTGGATTTCAATTTCACTAAATAACAATGTAGTAAATTAATTAGTAATTCAAAGTAGTAATATATGATACAAACGTTAGTAAGTAATATAAAAACACAACTTTTCTAGAATAACGACGATACATTTTAATAATAGTGAATAAGTAGGCGATATCTATAATAAATTCACTTGCTTTAATGACTTTATAGAATAGATTACTGTGATAATTAATGAGTATTGGATGCAATAGATAATGATGAAGTTATGGTGAGATGTAAATAAGTAATGCATATTAACTTACATTTTGAAGAGTTCTAGTTCGCAGGATTTAGATTTAGACTTGTCCAGTTGTTCCGGTTCCAGTAGGAGGGTGGGCTGATCAGTGATGCTGGATCGTACGAAGGCAGCTTATTTATATCGTTATCTACGTCACTCGCCATACCCAAATTCGTAAACTTTGTATACAACACTTACTTAATTGGAAAATGCATTGTCGGTATCCACCCAAACAAGAAATGCTGACATGCCACGCTTGTGTTACATCTTTATTCGGATACCAATTCTACCTATGAATTATTACAGTTCATGCAATTCATAAAGACAAGTGGGCAACTCTAATTAAACTTTGGTGTGATAGTAATAAGAGTCATGACAATCGGCTTCATGAGTTACAAGAACTAAATGTAATTTACTAGGTACCTATGCCACGCAAGGTTTGCTGCAGTCAGCCAAATGAACTCGAACAAGTAATTTACTTCGGTGTGAAAAGCATTGTCGCAAATAGGCTGAAGCCCTACTTCGCTATTGCCTGAACAACACGTAACATTTTGCTTTGGCGCAGGACTTCTTTTCATTCCCAATTATACTTTGCAGAATCAAGACGAAGTATTTTAATGTCGAATCTATGTCCTCCTTCATAAGGTATACCTAATAAGAAGATAGATTGTTGATCAATTTTATCCAAATTTGGGTTCATCATACTAGCATTGTCCTGGGGATCTGTTCGAAATGGCGCACAGAGATAAAGGCGTAAATATTTCTAACACCGAGCAGGTTTCCTTACGATGCTTTCCTTCACTGAAAAGCTCAGTGGTAAATTCAAATTAAATTTCGTACATAAATAATTTCAGAAAAGAAGCCGGATTCAAACCCGATCCTCTACATGAGAGGCGGTAGGTCAAACCACTAGGCTACCGGTATTTAGTAACACGGACAGACAATTGTAATAATTTTATATATGAGCGTCAACACAGACGGAATCATCTTACTCCTGGCGTCGAACGCTCCATATTTGACGTGCCTTATATGGACGTTCAAACTAACATGAAATTAATGGCCGATTTTGAACTCTAATATAGGATCCGTTGTAAATATAAATTCGTTAATTATATGAAAATACTTAGTTAAAAATTAATTTCAACGGGTGTAGTTCTCTGATCAGTAACATGTCGGTAAGTAATCAAATATTATTATTATTATTATTATTAAGATTTACAATAATAGTTAAGCCCTCATCGTTTTTTATTTTCACTGAATAATTAAGTACCTACTTATATTAACCGAATGTTTATTTTCTCATTTCAGGATACATCAGAGCGTCTATTCAACTTTGTTCCTGAAAACAGAAACCCTCCCACTGACCCACGTCTGGGGCGTAAAAGAAAAACAGAAATCACCGCCTACTCAATAATTAAGAAACCACATCGGCATGCAACAAAATTGATCAAAATTGAGATAATTGACGGTGACAAAATAGATGTCAATGACCAAATGTGCAAGTGTAATGCAGGACTGTGCGTGCAATACGTAGTGGAGAATATTCTTCTAGATAATGTGTACCAGTCAACACTAAATCTAATAGATAAAATGGAAGGGGGTATAGCGTCGGACACGTGTAATGGTTACACAATATTGTAAAATCAAGTATTAAATTAAGTATTAAATTAAATTAATTATTATTATTATTATTATTATTTGTATTAAATTAAGTTTAGGATAGAAATATTTTACCGCTTCTATTCATGTATTATATTAATTAGTAAATTAGTAAATATGGATACCTACGTATGGAACATGTCTTTAATTAAGCATCTATTTGTATCAAGTTTATAATTATTTAAGCTAGGTTAATTAGGTGTAATAAATAATTAAATCATTTATTATTACTTATCTTGAAGTTTAATTCATCATTTCATAATTTTATTTCACGGCAGGTTTGAGTCAGTCATTTGATAGTGGCTCTGTCCACTGTTCCGACAGTCACGGGTTCGAATCCGCTAGGGGCAACTTTGTGTGACGAGCACGAATGTTTGTACTCAAGTCACACCTGTTTAGTATTTATATATGTACCATGTATATCGTTGTCAACGTAGTACAAGCTTTGAATAGTTTGGGGCTAGGGCAATTTGTGAGAAATGTTGCAAGATATTTATTTATTTATACCCTTCCAAAGAAATCCTTACAGTCCATAAATATCGTTCATATTTTATAATGATTGACTCAAAGTATTGGCATAAAGGTATGTAGCTCCTTTCCAAACATGGAGTGCATCACTTGCATTTTGTACCTACTTAAGTGTAAGCTCTCTACACCGGTATCACAGTTGCAACAACACAAATGCATTATCGATTTCTTTCAATACCTATCACAGGCATCACAGCGTTGTTTTTTTTTTTTTTTTTTTTTTATTTATTTTTTTAATGCCAGTGAAAACATTCATACCAGAGTAAATACGAGTTTACAAATCATATTCAAAGATTATATTTGTTTCTATTGATTCAAAGAGTATAATGTACCTACCTACCATGACTTGAGAGTCGTTAGATATGGAATTCTCCAAACAACTACATAATGTGATGTGTGTAGAATTCGTATACAGAAAATAGATAAAAAATATTTCCTGAATATAATAAACGTTTAGTTGAAGCTCTTCTCAAACATACACAAATTACTTCTTGAATAGATGAATTGAACAGATTAAAGGTTGACTTCTTGAATAGAGAGAAGGTGGCAATTGGACTTCTTGCATAGAATAGATAGAGTTATCGAATAGTAGGGATTAGGGGATCTGGATAGCTCCGGCAGTATCCAGATACCCTAATCCTTACCTACTATCGTAGAGAGATGAAATTTGGCATGCAGGTTCCTTGGGGAGCGTAGGGGAGCACTATGAAAGGATTTCCCGATATTCCCACGGGAACGGGAAAAATGGTGTAAAAAGGAAATGATTGATGAGTTCACTAAAACATTCTTTAAACCAGTCTGCTATTACCTAAATAATAAATTTTGGCACTTAACTATTTATTCATAAGATATTAATGAAATGAAAAAAAAGGAATAATCTATAGATATAATAAATAATAATTCTGTAGAAGAAGTCGCCGCTGAAAATTGAAAATTAAAAGAAACTATCAAATCAAAGGGACTATATGAACGATACTGAACACAAAATAACGATTTTTAGAAAAAAAATACTGTATGTATGTATGTCCGGATTTAACTCGAAAACTACTGGACGGATTGAAACAAAATTTGGTATGGGGATAGTTTATAACACTGGTCAACATATAGGCTACTTTTTATCCCGAGAAAATGCATAGTTCTCGCGGGAAGGCTATTAACAAATTCCACGCGGACGAAGTCGCGGGCAGAAGCTAGTAAGTATATAAAATGCAATGTCGTCACTGACCGAATGACTGACTGACTGATCAAGGCCCAGCCCAAACCGCTGATGATAGAAGTTTGAAATTTGGAGACAAAATTGATTTTATACTGTAGACGTCGTTTAAGAAAGGAGTTTTGGAAATTCGTAAAGTAAGGGTCAAAAATAGGGGTCCGTTATTTTTAAAGTTATAAATACAAAACGTTGAAATTTAGGTGCATAATTAGAATTAAATAAGGTATCAGCATTTTTAGAAATTTCATATTTAAGGGGGTGAAATAGGGGGTGAAAGATATTATAGATGAATCATCATTTTTAAAGTCAAACGCCCGAAATGTTATGATTTAGATGATCGATTACAAATATGACTTTAAGGGGGTGAAATTAGGGGATGAAAGTTTATATGGATAAACTATCATCATTGAAGTAAAACGGCCTGAACATTATGATTTAGATATCCGATTACAGATCATTGAACATGTGTTTCAGTATTTTTATAAATTTGACATTTAAGGGGGTGAAATAGGGCATGAAAGTTTGTATGGTTACGCCCGAAATGTTATGATTTAGATATTCGTTTACGAATAATAAAACACGGGTTTCAGCATTTCTAGAAATTTAACCTTTAAGAGGTAGAAATGGTAGGGGATGAAAATTGTATACTTATTTGAACCGTCATATTTGAAGTTAGACGCCCGAGATATTATGGTTTAGATATTTTATTAGAAATAATTAAACATGTGTTTCATAATTTGTGGAAAATTCACTTTTACGGGGGTGAAATAGGGGATGAACGTTTGTATGGATTAATCATCATCATTTGGCGTTTGGAGCAAAACGGTGGTAGCTATCCCGACGGTCCTTACACCACGTCCTACTACCACCAAAAAGCTAGTATTATAATAAAATCCTAATCGAAACTAATTTAAAAAATCAAGTTCACGTAGAAGACTCCAGGTACCTACTTACACACAGAAATCTTCTTTTACTGGCACATTCGTAACGGACTCGTTGACGGCACTGAAATTGGTATGTAAACATGTCATATCACGGCGGCGACGATACGGTTCTGAGTTCGACGTATTGACTTAGCGATTAGATCGCTCGCCAGTGCCCGCCGCCGCCGCGCCGTGCTCACACCGTCCATGAAGCGCTCCAACAGAAACACACCATGAGGACCCTTGCCAAACTCTTCTATCTCGCATCAGCCACCTTCCTCATCTTGTTCGTCTACCTCACCCTAAAAGTTTCCAATAATGTCCAACAAATAATACTCTCCAACAAAAGGACGGAACAACACCTCGAGAAGCTCAGCGAAAAACTTAAAGACAAATTGCCGACCCACAGTGACGAAAGTGACCTAAAATACATTCTGCAGTGGACTAACCCGAAAAATGTTCCGTTTGTGTACATGGGGAAAGGACAGGAAGGCTTTATTGAGAGGAAATGTCCGCACGTCAACTGTTTTGTGACTAGCGATCAAAATTTATTGGGCGACGTCACCAAGTTTGATGTCATCGCATTTGCTGGCACTGAAATTAACCGTATGAATGAAAACAGTTTACCTAAAAAGCGATCACCACATCAGAAATATGCGTTTACCAATATAGAATCAGCTGATAACTATCCAGTTTGTTCCAATAGATTTGATAACTTTTTCAACTGGACGTGGACGTATAGGCTCGAGTCTGAAACTAAATGGGGCTACATAATAGTGAGGGACGCTGAACATAAGATAATAGGGCCTAAAGTAGGGATGCACTGGATGAAACTGGAGGACATGAAACCAGTGAGTGGCGAAGTGAAAGAAAAACTGAGAAGCAAAACAAAAGCAGCCGCGTGGTTTGTGTCAAACTGTCGTTCGAGAAGCGGACGAGAACACTTTGTGAAGCAGTTGCAAACAGCGCTAAGTGCCTATGATTTAGAGGTGGACATTTACGGGAAATGCGGCCCGCTGAAGTGCGAACGTGACAAAGAAACCGAGTGCAACAATATGATAGAAAAGGACTACTATTTCTATTTGTCGTTTGAGAACTCGTTTTCAGAGGACTACGTGACTGAAAAGCTGCTGTACGGTTTGCAATACAATGCTGTACCGATTGTGTTTGGAGGAGCTAATTATACGAGGTGAGAAGATCGTATACTAAGGCTTTGATTGAAATTGATATGTTTCGTCACTAAATATTGTCTGTGACGGAAAACCACTATTGTGTAAGTACAGTAATTTAAGGGTACCTACTTACAGGAGAAGGACCATGTCTATTACCTTTTTATCATGAAAAGTCTTTTAAATCACAACGACAACATAAACAGGTAAAAGTCCGAAAACTGTACTGCCGTGCTAAGACAAAAAGGCCTATAGGCATAGGTTTCAAGTAAAACGTGTTTTTATGTTTTTTTTTAAGATCGCACTATCTAAAACCGGATTTATCAAAAAAATGCAGGTGGTTTATTTAACAAAACAGTCATACGTTTGAATAATTTTTAAGTCAAAATAGCACGCTCTGTAGCCTAAATGGCTTGATGGATTTTAGCATGCGAGGTGTCGTCAGATTCGTCTTAATTGTGAGAGTGACAACGTTTCCAAAAATTTTTTTTATTCAAAGTCAAAGCAAAGGAGTGGTGGAGGGTATCAAAATAAAGGGTTTAATGACCGGATCACAAAAATATACATATAAAATAATGTGACATCAAAAGTTTGTTCATCAATTGTAGATCAATTTATTATGGTCCGGCCTTAGTTACTATCACGGGCGGGCGGGGTCGCGGAAACCATTGAATGCCAATTGACCGTGTGCGCCCATTTTTATTATGCAAATTTTAACCTCTTAGTGTTAATCGATCGCTTTAATTAAATTTGATACTCTAAAATTTGACTCTCTAATCACGTTTGCAAATAATACCTACCAATCCATGTAGTCAAAGTCAAAGTCAAAGTCAAAGTATCTTTATTGTTTTGCACAGGTAAACAAATACAGGTGATAAAAGTTTTTGAAGTCTCACTGTAACATATCTTGACGACATACAATATTTAGCGTTGGTTTGGTTTCTAGGTAAGTAGTATAGAAATTAACATTAAACATGAATTTAAAAAAAAACTCGGATATAATTAAGAATTCGAAATGTCATTGTGATATAAATAAATATAATGTAATTAACTAAATTATTATAAGATAGAAATTGGATAATTTAAAATTTAGGTGCTATGTCAAATAATTCCAAACGATACATTTATGCTAAATTGGGGTCTGACAAAAAATCCGTTATATCATAATAGCATTTCTGTTTCTTAAGTGGCAGTGGGCGGGGCACATTGCTCGCAGGACTGATGGCCGATGGGGCCGGAAAGTTCTCGAGTGGCGCCCGCGAACCGGGAGACGAGCTGTCGGTAGGCCTCCAACAAGATGGAGCGACGACCTCGTGAAGGTTGCGGGAAACCAGTGGAAGCAAGTAGCACAGGACCGGTCTGAGTGGCGAGCCTTGGGGGAGGCCTATGTCCAACAGTGGACGTCTTTCGGCTGAAATGATGATGATTTCTGTTTCAATAATAATTCTAGTCTTAACTTAAATCTATTAACTTTTTCATTTTTGAGTACATCAGGTAAATGAATACTCACTGTCACGGTCACTGAATGAATAGATTCTTTAATTACCTAAATTGTTCACAAATGAGATGTTTTAATGTTTTAAAACTGAAATTTGGCATGTAGGTTCCTTTGGGAGTGGGGAGTGGGAAAAAAAGGGAACTTATGTGTTATATTATATACCGCGGCAGAAAAAAAATAGTACATTGTTGCCGAGGTCCGGAAAGTAAGGGATTGCCTGACGAGGTCCGCGTTTGCATGCCGAGTGCGAAGCACCACCAAGGACTACATAGTGCTTTTCTCAAACATGCTCGGAAAGTTTTGCTTTGCATTCGCAAATAGAACACGGAAAGTCAATCATTCATAAACATCAAAATTTTAAAAAAAGTTTTATCTCCCTAGTAACAATATGAATGTACCAATAGTGGATTGTGTGACTAGGGAGCAAAATGGCATATTTACCGCAGGTGACGGATTGAATCCAGAGCGACGCGAAGGATTCCAGAATAGAATCCCGAGCGGAGCGAGGGATTCAAGGTATGTCACCCAAGGTTTAAATAATTTTGCTACCGTGTTTCACACTCTGTTTTTCACTCCTCCTATGAGAAAACCAGTAGCAGCAGGGATCAAAATTAAAAAAAAACTTGCACACGCACTGTAAATCGAACACATTGTGTTCGAAACCGGTGGTTTAGCTTGGCTGTATTGTATGGGATTATCCCTTGGGTGACATACCTTGAATCCTAAAGAGCAAAGTACGATTTTGTTCCCTGCTGCTACTGGTTTTCTCATAGGAGGAGTGAAAAACAGAGTGTGAAACACGGTAGCAAAATTATTTAAACCTTGGGTGACATACCTTGAATCCCTCGCTCCGCTCGGGATTCTATTCTGGAATCTTTCGCGTCGCTCTGGATTCAATTCGTCACCTGCGGTAAATATGCCATTTTGCTCCCTAGTCGCACAATCCACTATTGGTACATTCATATTGTTACTAGGGAGTTAAAACTTTTTTTTAAATTTTGATGTTTATGAATGATTGACTTTCCGTGTTCTATTTGCGAATGCAAAGCAAATCCTTCCGAGCATGTTTGAGAAAAATTTAAAGTATAATCTTGACTGTGACTAAAGTTGATCGAATAAATGCGTTTTTTTTTTGTATCAATTACAGATTCATGCCAGATGGAATTTACTTAAACGCCAGAGAGCTGGGGGCCGAGGAATTGGCGAAACAAATGAAATACCTCATAGACAATCCTGATCGGTACGAAGAATATTTTCGATGGAAGAATCATTATTCCTACTACAGAAGGTTTGAAAGTGCAGAAACCGACGACTACTGTGGTTTCTGCACACTTCTGAACAACAAGGAGTTAGTGTCGAAAACATCGATTTACAGAAACTTTAAGGAGTGGTGGAATCCTCCGAAGAGATGTCCTTAATACATGCACGAAATATCGAATAACTATTTTGCGTAAAACAATCTTATGAAGGAAACCCTTCTGTGTTAAGTCAAGTTTGTATTGTGATATCAATGTATATTGTACGGTTGAGTTTTCAATTTGTACTTACATATCCAATTTTATGCATTGTTTATCATCAGGTATGAAAAAGCGAGTATTTCTGACATTGTTACGCTTGATCGATTGACTGTATTCGTATATATATTTTACATACTAGTAAAAAACGTATGTAGGTAGAGTCGCTATAGTTAAATATGTTCAAAATTGTTATTGAAATTCTAATATCTATACCGCATGTAGCCTGTAATAGGAGTTTTTTTTTAACGATGATACCACAGAGTATCCGCAGTTACCTCGACGTGATGCTAAGTGCTAATCGGAGCTAAAAGTAATTTAAAGTTAAAAGAAAACCCATCCAATGTACTTCGAATTATTGAAAACAATCATACTCGTAAATGACAAAATTAAATGTCAAATACGACTGGGCACAATATGTTTTGAAAATACATTGCGAGCTCGATTAATTTTTTTAGAAAATAACGGATAATTATAAAAAACGGTAATTGAAACAATTTGGACTTAATTACTGATGAGTTAAAGGGTCCACCTTCAATTTTTTTTTTCTCCTGTTACAAGCCACACCGTGTAGAATATCTGCTTTTGTATACGTCAGGATCAATAAAAAAAGCTCAAAACCCCTCACCAGGTGGCGCATTGAGCCGGCGGGTCCAAACAGCTGTCAAACTGTGTATATCAAGTAACTCTGTATGTCTATCTGTCTGTCTGTTTCCTCTTCACGCTTGAACCGCTGGACCGATTTGGATGAAATTTGGTATGGAGATATTGGAGTACCGGAAAAGGCTACTTTTCTATTATTATTATTGTTTTTTTCTTTTTTATAATTTATGAAACTGTGACAATTATTAATTTATTAATTTTATTATCTATTTTACTTTATTTTGAAATTTTTTGTAGATTTTTAGAGTTAAGGTGTATCTAAATTTCAAACACAAATAAATGTATTTTGTAATTGAACAAATAAAACTTGGACTTTTCATCCCGGAAGCGCGATAACCGAATTCCACGCGGGCGAAGTCGTGGGCAGAAGCTAGTTATCAAACATTACTTGTTATAGCTTACAAACTTGGTTTGAATTATACATTTATCATTCATTTAAATTGCATGGTGTACATGGATATCATAAATAGCATGAAATGCTTAAGGTAGCTATTGTATTTAAATTGATAAGGATTAATACTGTATCCCTCTAAATATCTTTCCAAATCACACATTATACAGGACCATTTTTATAGTAATTAAAATGGGTATAGTATGAAATCCTTAGAAGATAGACATATAACATCGTAGACTTTTCTGTAGATCTAAATAAGAGAAACAATTCCTCCATACATTGTTTTGTTATAACTCAAAGGGATTAGGCAGCGTTTTCGATGAAAGCTCCCAGTCGGCTTGATTTTCTCCGCCATTTTGAACTAACATCGTTGTATTTCATCTAATTTACAGAAAATCATATTAAATGATATACTTAAACCTTCCTCAGGAATCACTCTATCTATTTAAGAAAACTGCATTAAAATCTGTCCAGTGTTTTTTGAGTTTATCGCGAACATCCAGACAGACAGACAGACAGTCAGACAGACGCGGCGGGGGACTTTAAATAAAATGTAGTGATTATGTAGTGATAATCAGATTATTATAAGTACTAGCTTCCTTACGTACCTACTATATACATATTTTACTAAGGTAAAGTCTTTAACCTCATGAGGATTTAAATGTGTGGAAACATGCTGGGGCTCTATTCGAAGTCTTAGATAGGAGAGCCCCTGTATTGTGATGACCTAATAACCACTATCAATCCGCGATAACCATCATTCCAGCTGATAGAGTTTAATGATTTACGTATTTACAATACTTGTAGAATGTAAGATAATAGCAAAAAGTGACCTGGAAATGGGGGCTATCGCGTGTGAATTTGCCACTAGAGGCGCTAGTGTCGCGTGAGGTCCAGTAACATTCACTTTTCACTGGTTTTCGCGGGCTTCGTGACATAAATGATAATTTCTTTAATTTACCTGTTGAAAAGTGATCTTCTTCGTGAAATTATCGCAAATATGGATTATTTGGCGATCAATGTGAACGCTTTGAAAAAAATTAAAAATATCCGAACAAAACGGAACTGCACATCATTGCGGCAAAGCTACTCGATATGATGATAGTTATTTATAATTAATAAACTTAATGAGATTCAAGATTTAAAACTTTGTTTCGGCGCCGATCTTATAAAGTCGCCTTTGACAGCTATACCTCTGGACCTTAGTCAACAGTGGCGCCAACTGGTGAGCAAAGAAACGATAGTTCCCATTGGACTACCATAGAAAGGTAGGCAGGTAAAGTTTTATTAAGAGTTTTATTCAGGTTTTTGGGTTTCCCAGGTTTCTTAACTGATTTTAATCGGACAATCAATTAGGTTAGGTAGGTAGTATAATGAAAATGAGTATGTAATACTTGTAGGTAGCTAGGTAAAAAACGAATTATTTCTTGAACTAATCTGTAATATAAAAATATCGCGACTGACTGACTGATCAACGCCCAGCCCAAACCGCTGATGATGGAAGTTTGAAATTTGGAGACAACATTTATTGTATGTTGTAAATAAAAAAGAAAATGAAAATATTTATTCAGCAAATAGGCCACATCCGGGCACTTTTACACGTCACTTTTAAATTAATTTAACAGAAATGAATTTACCAGCGCTTCCTAGACCCATTGCTTGAGAAGAAGCGCCGCAACAAACTCAGCAGAAGGCCTTTTTTCAAAATTTAAACATATAGATTTACATTAATATTTATAAAAATACATATACACGGTGGGTCAGAAAATGTGGCAAATAATTAACCCACCATGTATAGGTACATACTAAAATCACATTTAAGGGATGTATAGTCCCTAACTTAAAAAGATGTAGAAAGGATTTTTGGAAATTCGTACAGTAAGGGTCAAAAATAGTGGTACCTACATCGGTTGTATGCAAGTCCGTCATCTTTAAAGTTAGAAGTAAAAAACTTTACGGTTTAGGTGCCTAATTAGAATCAAATGAAACATGTATCAGAATTTTTAGAAATTTCGTCTTAAAGGGGATGAATTCGGGGATGAAAGTTTGTATGGATAATATCTCAGAAAGCATGTTTCACCTTCGACTACATCGTCACTTACCATTAGGTTAGATCGTCGTCAAATGCTTGTTTATCCATATTAATATTATAAATGTAAAAGTAACTCTGTCTGTCTGTTACCTCTTCACGTTTAAACCGCTAGACCGATTGAGATGAAATTTGGGTACGTTTGGTCATCCGTTTGCGATGTAGATTATGACTGGTAGATTTTTCAATGCGAGTGGCGCGCAATAAGTTTCAATTTCGTACAGAAAAACTAATTCACGCACATCGCCCCTTTTGGCAGGGCTTGTAACCGGTTAATTTAAAAAACCCCGAAATAGCCAAATATATAGAATTATTTTATGCTCTTTATGTGGAACTCCATAGTGTATTTAGGTTATTACTTCGCATTATTTTATCGCCTTATTAAATATGAAATAGTAAACGAAAGAACGATAAGAAAACCGGTTTATTTGTATGGGGGCAAAAACCGGTTACAAGCCCTGCCTTTTGGTAGGTACTCGTAATCCGCATCGCAAACGGATGGCCAAACGTAATGCCCGCTGCAGCTCTTCATTATAGTGCTTTCAAGGTACTTTTCTATTCAGTGGTCGTAGCTGAGAATATGGCAACTTAGAACCGTGATATACGACTAGTGAGTGTAACTTATAAATATGCAAGCTTACAAAACATTTACTTGGGTGCCATCTATTTGGCATAATTCTTTTTGTCCGAAACTGTTTACGCATAACAGGCTTCGCATAATTTATTTACGCCGAATCTTGACTTTGCCGAATTTTTATTAAGCATAATTCTTAATTGGCCAAATGGGTGTTTACCCGAATATTGTGTTGGCATAATGTTGACCTGGGCGAATTTTAATATTATTTGGCATACTAGTAATTTAGCAGAATTTTGATAGGCCGAAATATTGTCCGAATTTATGTCCGAAACAACAATTAATGTAGGGAGCGCCAAAGTTGCTAGTCCGAAAACTGGAATTCCGAAAATGTATGTCATAAACGATTTTAGCTAAGTAAGTAAAAAAATTTGTTTGATATAATTTGTTCAACATACTTATCTTTATTAGATAGCTTAGAGTTCGGCAGTTCACGGTGTGCTGTAACACCAAAGTTTGGAGCAAAGCCGACTCGCATAGGTTAGGTTAGGTTATTTTTTATATAAGTAAACAAATTATCATTTAGTAAAAATCCCCCCTCTATTTAGATAATCATCGATGTTATACAGGATACTCAACTAATTAAATCGGCGAAAATAAAGTTATGCGAAAGTAGTTTTCGGCGTAACAAATTTCGGCGAATGTAATTTTCTGCCTAAATAATATTCGGAATTCGAAAATTATGCGTGAATACTATTCGGCGTGAATAGATTATGCATAATATAATTCGACGAAAAATCGTTATGAGAGATTAGTTTCGGCGTAAACACTATTATGCCTATACTGATTATGCAAAATCGAATTCTGCCAAAAAAAATATGCGTAAACAAGTTTATGCCGAAAGTTGGCAACGTCGCATATAGCAGTCAAATGTTTTGCTGTTTTTATTAATTTCTCAATATTGCTGAATTCAAAAGGAAGATATCATTCTGTGGTTGAATGACGCGTCTCGTTTCATATTTGTTGGTTAGGCATTCAAATGCTAAGATTACATTAAAATGCATGGAAATTGCGCTGGAAAGTTTTCAAAACACATTACTTCCAAGTACTAAAAACTTCGTGTTCCTATGATAACTATTGCAATCCATACTTAATGTTTTATTCAACTATAGAGCGATGATTCATGGTTTCATTCAGTAATATTCAGAGATTAATGAAAACAGCAAAATATTTGACAGCTATTTGCGACGTTGCCAAATTTCGGAGTAAAGCCTCTTAAGTAGGTACTTTTGCAAGTATCAATAGTTCTCGGTCGTCAGGACGACACACTTTGTAACTTATGTGAGTGTTTCCCGAGACCATTTCAGATACCTACTATACCTACCTATTATTATTTTTAACACTGAAATTATTTATCTTTATAAGTAAAGGTTTACACAAACCTTTTTTTTTTTCAAACAGTTTAGAAGGCGCGTGGATCAAGCAAAAAATTCAAATCGAATGAAATTAAGTATTTATTCAGAAAGGCCCACCAGAGCACATTTACACTGTAATGGACTCTGCGTCAATCGTTTTTGTGCTTGTAAGCAATTGATTGAATGACTACTACTACTACTACTACAGCCTATTTGCGTCCCACTGCTGGGCACAGGCCTCCTCTCATCACGAGAGGGTATGGGCTATAGTCCCCACGCGGGCCCAGTGTGGATTGGGGACTTCACACACATCTTTGAGATTGATTGATTGATTGATTTATTTATTTATTCAGAACAATACAGGATTGTGTATTAAATAAAACTAAAGTACATGCAACATTAATTAAATTTAGCCTCGATTATGAAAACAAATAGGTACCTAGTAATTACAAGTAATTACAATGTCAAAATTTATGTACTTGAGATCAGAATATCTATTAAAAAAAGTCAATATGAATAACATTAATAATGAAAACAACAAAATATTAGTAAACAGAAATAATCATATTAATCGCTCTTAAAGAGTCGTCAACACTATAGAGGCACTTTTTTAGCAAATAAGATCTTAATTTATTCTTTAATATGTTTGTACCTACATTATATTATTAGGTCCTTACATATGAAATTGGCGTTTCATATGGCAGAAATGAAAACGATTTTTTTTTATGAAACTATTTTTTTATTTAGTCAAAGTATGTACCATGGCTATCTATGCACTTTTGCCATCTCGAAGGTAGTTCATTGATTCCTTTACTAAAAAAAGTGTGTGAGCGAGAATCAATAAAATCTTTGAAGGCCGTTTGGACAGCCTCGTGAGAATTGAATTTTTTTCCTTGCATGAAGTTGTCCAAATTCCGAAAAAAATGGTAATCAGTTGGAGCAAGGTCCGGGGAGTATGGTGGGTGTCGAAGACATTCCAGTCGCAGCTCCCGTAGTTTTGCGGCCGTCAAACGTGCCGTATGTGGTCGAGCGTTGTCCTGAAGCAGCAGTGGGCTAGATCGATTGACCAGTCTGGGTTATTTAATGGCTAGCTTTTCCATCATCGTTTGCAATTGTTGACAATACACATCAGCCGTGATTGTTTGCCCAGATCTTAAGAAACTGTAATGGATGACACCGGCACTAGTCCACCAGACACTTACCAGTACCTTTTTCTGAGTCAACTTTCGTTTCGGGCAGAATTTGGCTGGTTCACCTGGGTTCAACCATTGTGAAGAACGTTTCCGGTTGTCGTACAAGATCCATTTTTCATCACAAGTAACGATACGATTCAAAATGCCTTCATTATTGTGCCGGTTGAGAAGTGAAACGCAACACTCGACGCGTGTTTCTTTGTTTGCGTCGCTCAATTCATGCGGTACCCATTTTTCAAGTTTTTTCACTTTTCCAATTTGTTTCAAGTGAATCAAAATGGTTTTATCACTCACACCGAAGCCTGCCGCTAACTCTGACGTGGTTTGCGATGGATCTGCTTCCACAATTGCTTTTAATTCTTCGTTATCAACTTGTGTCTCCGGCCGTCCACGAGGCTTGTTCTGTAGGTCAAAATTTCCAGAACGGAAACGTTGGAACCAATAACGTACCGTATTTTCTTTTGCAGTAGCTTCCCCATACGCATTGTTAATCCTACGAGCCGTTTCTGCAGCACTAGTGCCGAGGTGAAACTCATATTCGTAAATATAGCGATATTTTAAGTTCTCCATATTGTGAACAGAACGATGTGAAAGAAAAACAAATGACGCGATAACAAATAAATTTCGTAATTCGAACACAGAAATACATGGTCTTAAATTTGAAATAAATTTGAATTTGGAATTCCTAGCCGAACGCCACATATTTTGAATCAAAGTTGCCAGTTCGCCAAACGCCAATTTCATATGTAAGGACCTAATATAAGCATAGCAATTAACTAGTAATTTATGGTTAAGGCCGTAAATCATATTAATATCGAACAAAGTTTGGCGTCTTGTCGCTTTTAAAACAATTAGACGATCGTCGAGTCAACTTTGTTCTTTACAAGTAACAATTGTAATGGAAATGGACGTCCAACTGGTTTAATTTATTATTGAACTGTTTTTGATAACAATGTTGATATTTTCATAAAATCAATCATAAAATTATATACAATGATACTTATCTCAATGGCTGTAATCTTACTAATATAATAAAAGTTTGTGTTTGGATGTTTAGATGTTTGGATGTTTGTTCCTCAATCACGCTAAAACGGCTCAACCAATTTACATGAAACTTGGTAACCAGATACTTTGTAACCTGAAATAAGCTATAGGCTACCTATTATCCCGGAAATCCACATAAGTTAATAGTAGTTTCATACAAAGTCAGTTTTAATTAAAGACGCCTGCAGCAAGCGTGGATCCAGGGGGGGGGGGTCATGGGCGTCATGAGCCCCCCCCCCTCGGCAGGACTAGGTTTACTGCTATTATTTATTTTTAACCCCTGACGCAAAAAGGGGGGGAGGGGCATGACGCGCCCCCCCCTTGAGTCAAAAGCTGGATCCGCCCTTCGCCTGCAGCCTCCGATAAGGCTGCTCACAGCTGCAATTTGCATCACAAGTGAATCGTGTTCTCGAAGCAAATGGGAGAATAATGTCAGTCCACGCAATCCATATAGTATCTGCCTATATAGTCTTAGACTAATAACATAATAGATATACGAGTATGCAGTTGTAAGGTTCGTACGTTATACTCCAGCATAGGTCAAATTTTGGGAATAGATACATAATGATTCCTCTGCCAGAGACGCCAAATATCACACCACCATAAGAACGTCTCATATATTACAAATGTAAAATTGTATTTGTTTGTTTATTTGCAAGAGCAAATAAACTAACAAATCCAACAATTTTGACGTGAAGGAAGACCTTCACGTCAAAATTGTTGGACCCGTATTTAAGTAGTGTAATACCTATTAGGACAAAAATAAAAACACAGATGCCATAAACCAGGTTTAATCAACATCTATTGCAATTGTCATATTCCAAGGTAATTATAAAAACAATTAATAAGCACAACCGTTAGGTTACACAATTCGATGCAGTAAATTATAAGGGATTCTATTAGGCCCGGTTCCTATATCCACGAAACGCCTCGTTTTGCCTACGGACGGTTGATTTTTGACATTTGTTCCATAGAGAATCTGTCAAATTTTAACCGTCCGTAGGCAAAACGAGGCGTTACGAGGATATAGGAACCGGCCCATCAGCAATACTGCAAACCTATTGTATTACACTTAACGAAATAACGCCACGTACGTACTTTACTATTGTCTAAAAATAGAACTCATTTACCGATTTCAATTTAAACCAGTATTTAAATCTAGAACGCTAGAACGTAATTATTAATCGTTAATCGAAAAGCAAAGCAAGTTTCACAATAAATCAAACGCAGGATTTCAAAAACATTGAATTCGAGATAAAACGTTCGTTAATAATTTAAAAATGCAGGACCACGCTAAGTATCTATTTTAACCAAGATTCATTATACGTTAGAGGAATACAGATTCAACTGAATTTAAATCTAAGGGTACAATTAACAGGATTAATCTTAAAGCAAAAGCTATTATTACAAGGGATAACTAAACGCCGAAAAGCCTTATTACTCAACTTTTTAACTAGGGGTCCGAAAGCAATTACTTAGTTCAAATAGCACAGCTACTTATCTTTATATATATATATCTATCACCGCACGCGAAACAGTTATCACAAGAAAGTAGTTGTCTCCTCGAAAATAAGCAAAGGAATGATTCAGCTCGGGCTCAAAACGCGCCGTCCCCACCGTTGGCCCTCTTGTCCTCGGAAATACGTTCTTCACTGCTATTCTTACACTTATTCTTATACTTCATACCAATTAAAATTAGGCGGGAAACCAGCTGATTGGGCGATGATGGCGGGTAAGAAGCAGCGCCGACGTTTACTAGCGCCATCTTGCGGGAAAGGCCGCAACTAATGAGCTCCCTCGCGCGCAACTTCGTCCCGATTATTCACACTAGGCAAACCGTGGTGGCCTAGTGGTTCGACCTACCGCCTCTTAAGCAGAGGGTCGGGGTTTCGATTCCAACTCGCACCTCTTTTTAAGTTTACTTATGTGCGAAATTCAATTTGAATTTACCACTGAGCTTTTCGGTGAAGGAAAACATCGTGAGGAAACCTGCACGCATCTGCGAAGTAATTCAAAGATGTGTGTGTGAATTCCCCAATCCGCACTGGGCCCGCGTGGGGACTATAGCCCAAACCCTCTCGTGATGAGAGGAGGCCTGTGGCCAGCAGTGGGACGCAAATAGGCTATTGTAATAGTAGTTGGTTGCCTACCTAGTAGTAGCCTAGTAGGTAGGCAACCAAGTAGCAGCTTATTAATATACTATTACCGACAAATGACGAGTGAAGAGGATAGCAACACAGGAAGATTGTCTGTCCTGCTCACTACACCAGAGCACAGGTCATCCAGGCATCCCGCATCGGGCTGACGAAGCAGAGGGTAGCGGGGAGAGGACCGCAGCAGCAGCTTGAGAGGCCCAGAGGAGACGACACTTCGGGCGTGCGCGTAGTAGAGTTCAGTCAGACCAGTCATTTTGATAACCAAAGAACCATTAAAGCTAGACTTAGATTCCTTTTTATTTGTTTTGTAAATCTCTTAAAGTATTAAACCGATTGTTATTTGATAATTTTAGTCTCATTTACTTCTGATCCATAAGAATACTCATTATCTATCATTTAAACTTGGGTTACCTCAAATAAAAGATGAGGGTAGGTATATATTCCTTAGGCCGTATCATGTCTTTAGCCTATCTATTACACTATGTCTTTAGCCATACAGCGCGCACGGCAAATTTGGAACTTTAAATGGAACATACAACAAACTCACAATCAGGTCAAATGCAAAAACGGTGACGACTCTCGGTGTTCGACTCTTCCGTTATTTTCAGCGCGTCATGCATATGCAATTTTGATCCAGTCGGTGTATGCGTTATCATCATTCACGCTACCTTTACTTTGCTTCCACCAGATCTCTGTAATTTCGTCCTTTTTTATGAATATTGATGAGAATTTTTATATTAAGGGAATAAAATAACTTGACTCTTGAAAAAAAGAACCGACTGCATATTTTTTTGGATATTTTGTCACTTTCACAACCAAGACGTTTCGAAGTCCTTTCCGATACACAAAAAGCACGAATAAATTATAAACTAATTATTATTTATTTTATACTTTATTGCGCATTAGTAAAAACTAATACAAAACACGAATTTCATGCCATAAGACATTCTCTACCAGTTAAACCTTAATTATATGCCGGTGCAACAATCTCAATTTTTTACGCTTTTCGTTCAAAATTCAATAACAAACACAGTACGTTAACAAGCTCGTGTACTTCTTTGTAGCCTTCGAGGTTTACAATTATCTAACGAAATAAAAGCTTGTTTTCCCTGTCCCTGGCCACTAATTGAATTCCTAACTAAGAGCTTCCAAGTTCCAACTAACTGGTTCAACTCGAACTGCCAAGTCCAAGTGAACTTTGCACTTTATTTTATAGGATACAAATAAACATTTTAACTGGATCCTAATGATCCCCTACAAAGTTGCCGGCTAAGAAAGTTCAACTGACAAGGCTCCTTTATATTTAAACAGTTAGGTAACTAACTGGTGAAAGTTTGAAACATTATAACATTACCTATTTGTATCTGAACGACCACACCCCATTTTACTCTTTAATTCTTCCTGTTGAGTCTTCATGTAGGTATGTTGCCCAAATGCAGTAGTTGGTTTGTCTTCGAGAACACTACTTATTTATTGCATTAATAAAAATGCCTTTCATGTAACTAAATTGGTAGTCTCGACCACTGATCCCACAAATGCTACTGATTGAGAATTCAATCGAACAAAATCATCAGACTGTTGAATTTACAAATAAAATCCATACTTAGATAATGGATAAAAAAAAATCTAATTAAACTCAACTTCATAAATACAGTAATAAGTGTACTTATTGCAAGAGCGGCTTAATATTTAGAAATAAAGACTACAACACTATACTAGAGCTAGTAGTCCCCCTGTCACTGCTATTGTGTTGCTAATAGTGTACCTACCTATATGGTCAGCAGTGATTACTTAACATCAGTGATTACCTAAGTACCTATATTAAGCTCGTTTCTCGGCTTAACCATGAACAATAAAAGAAGGCAATGTAAGTATCCAAATAAAAGCAAACCTATTACATTAACTGCATTTAGACATAATGTCAGTTTACATACGACCTTTTTTTTACTGTACTGGCATGCTTTGGGTCCCTGTAGCTACCAACTGGCTGTCACTGTTATTTTAAGGTACTTTATCAACCTTAAAATAACAGGGAAAATAATTAAAAATAGTGAGTATTACGGAAAACAAGATAACTAACATTTGTGCTATCCTTTAAAACCAGCAATTTGCCTAAACGCCCGGGGCCTTAAAGGTAAATTTCCGGGGCGAATCAGGTAAGTTTTTCCCCTGGAAGTTATCATTCTCCTGGGAAACGCCACAAATTCCCCAAGTCGCCCCTCGTCAGTGCGTGTCGGGACCGTTACATTATGAACTAGATTTTAGTTTTAACCTCACTTTAGATGGTATGGAGATAGGAATTCGAGTCCCGGGAGCGGGAACGCGATAAACTAATTCCACGCGGGTGAAGTCGCGGGCAGAAGCTATAGTTCTTCTATAAACCCTGAATAAAGCCTGAATATTTTTGCACATGGTTTCAGCACATGGTACAGTCACTTTAGTAATTGACGAGCTATTCGCCTCCTCTCGCATTTAAGCCGTGTAAAGCAAATGGTGTGCAAATATCAGCTCCGACGTTTCATGTAACTATAATACTACAAAATTTAGAATATATTATCAGGTTGCTCATCAGTTACAGTCCATGGCTGTACTGCAAGGCGGAATGTCGGTGAGCCTCCAACAACACGTTAGCAATGATTAGCATGTTAATGCCACTTCGTTTGGGATCTCCTAGACAACCGGTACTTTTTCTGTACGAAAATAAACCCACTTGTGATAAAAAATGTGTTTGGTCAAAGTCCAAAAGTAACACAGGAATTTGAAACTTACCTGTTAGTACTGCTATTGAAATGCGTCCGAAAATCCGTTAGCGTAATAGCAGAAAGTGATTCTAAAGCTCTCGGTGAACCGAATTAGCAGTTACCTTTACTAATGGACCCAAGAGGCTCTCCGGACGAGGGACTGGTGGAAACAACTATATTCCGCTTTAATGGAAGCGAAAGGTAAACTTAGCGTTACGTTAGTGGGTGGAGTGAGATTTATCAAGACCCTTCTACCCTTACGTCAAAGAAACCTGAATTTTAGTTCTAGTTTGATTTTCATAGCTTCATTTGATTTATTATTTCTATATAAGACGGCCGGATTGGTCCAGTTGGTAGTGACCCTGCCTTCTGTTCCGATGGTTGCGGGTTCGAGTCCCGCTCGGGGCAAACATTCGTATGTTTGTACTAGAGTCATGGATGTTAGTATTTATATCGTTGTCTAGCACCCATAGTACAAGCTTTGCTTAGTTTGGGGCTAGGTCAATATGTGTGAAATGTCCCAAGATATTTATTTATTTATTTATTTTTATATGCCTTGAATATTTGTAGAGTAGTCTTAAGTTTTATCCTTAACTTAGGTAAGTAGTATAAGTTGTGGTGGTTCCTTTTGTGATATAATAATAAATTACCTATTCCTATTCTATTTCATTCACACAATTCTTCCGAAAACATCCAGATCTTTTCTGCTGAAAATATTCCTTACTACAATCTCAATAAAAAGAGCCTACCCTTTAGCAGCTATAACACCGTTTCCATTGTTTGCCTCGCCGGTCACGTTTCACATCTGCGGGCCACTACGTGTTGGACATCTTGTTCTCATAAATTTGGGGCAAATGTGGCACTGATGTCAAGATGCTGGGTTGAAACCAAACTTCAAGGGTGAATTACTCTGGACTCTCGTTTTTCGAATGCTAAAAGTTGAGTGGGTTTCATGGTGGGCGCCGAATTTAGGTAACAAAATATTTTAAATCATAAATCTTTATTGCATAAACATGTTCATTACATTAAGATCTTAAGTTTAGTTGTAGTCAGGAGCATGAACCCGGTTCGGGCACCGCAATTTTACTTAGGTATAAATTACAGACTAAAAATTGAAACCTTATTTATTATTAATAATACAAATTTATACATCGGTGAGAAAATCCTTAATAGAATAATAACATTTCTCGTGTAAATATTTTTTTAAACTATTTTTAAATTTATTAAGATTAGTTTCTGTTTTAATATCGTCTGAAATTTTGTTGTAAATTTTAACCGACATCGAAAAGGGGCCACAGCAAATTATAAAAATGTAGTTCATAGTTACAATATTATTAAACCAAAAGCAAAAAAAAGCCCTAGAAAGACAGAATCTACATCAAGACGCGATTAGAGATATAAGAAAAACAACTAACATGAGGGGAGGTAACAATACTATATTCAACATCAATTAAAACGGGTAATTTTGTATGGAAAATCCTATACAAAGTGACCCGTTTTCATTGCTGTTGAGTGTATGTACAAATTATTCAAGTATTTCAATGATCTGTCTTTGTGATTTGTATATAATGTGTAGAGAAAGTGTCTGAAC
Organism: Aethes cnicana; assembly: GCA_963971205.1. NCBI lineage: Eukaryota > Metazoa > Arthropoda > Insecta > Lepidoptera > Tortricidae > Aethes > Aethes cnicana. Next base: position 10,146,763 of record OZ020282.1, read on the forward strand.
TTTAGTGGGTGACTGTCGAATCAAGACATAGGTTTCATGTATGGACACTAATGCCCATAGATGAAGAAGCAAAAGATTAGTATCTGGTACCTAACTAAGAGAGTTTCGAATTAAAGAATTTAGATTCCGAAATCTTGACGACAAATTGTAGCAATATCTCAGTCGAATCCAGCAGGCCTACCTAAATTCCGCTGTTCGAAAATTTTAACGAAAGCAAAATCAACGAATATCATATTCGGGATTCGAGAGGCAAGCCTTGACCTCTGAAGCAACAGGTCAGGGGTGCTGCTGTATTCATAATATACTGTGGAGATCCTTTAGGGGTTTGTTGGGTTTCCGTAATTAGAGTAATTAAAGAGCCTGCGGCATAGGGATTCAGGAGACTCAGGTGATTTGTGGCTTCACGTGGACAAAAAGCTTCACCCTTTCATTATCACATCTCACCCAAAATTTAGTAATTATTTTTCAAGTAGATATACTCAATACAATTGATACGGGTTGAATCGCTTGAAAATTAGAACATCAAGACAACGGGATTTATTAACTTATTTGTAAAATAACAGACGTTACAATTAGAACAAGATCAAATGACAAAAGCAGGACATGATCCACTAAAGACATTGATTATAAAGCAAGCACTATTCCATACTGTGATAGGTATCATTATAAAACAAATGTATAGTTAAAAGTCAATTCAGTTTTCTTGCATCTTTTACAGGTCAGAAAGTTCTAGAAGACATTTCCAGAAGACTTCTCAGTGTAATCATTTTAAAATCTCAGACGGTATTAAAATACCTTCCAAGTTTCACAAGTGGACGACGGCATCAATCTCTCGCTTACTGAACACCGTATCGATTTTTGTTACAAAAGCCCGGCTTTCCAATCAGTTTCCAGCAACAGGTAGGAAAGTACACGTATAACTTCCTTTAGGAAGAATGCTGCTTGAAGAAATAAGTCAGTTTATAATTTGTCTGGCGAAAAGGTACGGGTAAGTTAATGGATGTACTACCTACTTAAATAAGTTTACGATTGCACTAGTTAGTCAGATTACAAACTGAGCCTTGTCGACACTAACTTGCTTGGCTTGTACTTTCTGTGGCGTGATTCATAGCGTGGAGCGAAACCGACTAATTAGAGTACCTAGATACTATAAGCATGTAATACTATTAAATATTCTGTGCGATAGCCTAATTTTAAAGAATTGAAAGAAAGAAAGAAAGTAAAACGTTTATTCATGACATTACACAACACATACATAAAAGACAAAAAGAGCAACACAGAACAAAAGAAAAAGAGTTTTTGGCTGTCACGAAATGGTCCCAACTCAGCATGTGCATTAATGTCAGCGCTGGTCTTCCGTTGGGACCATTTGGTGAGATCACGACCACGACACGATTCAAATTCAAAATTCAATCGTTTATTCAGCAAATTGGGCACATAGCACTTTTACACGTTAGAAAAAGAATTTACCAGCGCTTCCTATGTAACCAACTTGTTAGCAATTTGAAGTGTTAAATCGATTACGAATTAGTATATTAGTTCATCACATTGGTATTCTTTCGCACCAACAATAAAACCAAAATCCCACTGCTACGTGAGATGTAATATTAGGTAAATTACTGCGTAGCTTGGTAATATTCGACCAGTTTCAGACCATGTGTTCAAATCAAGTCTCAAGGTAGCGTTCCAGCGTTGGACATGAGGAAATTAGACTATGATTGTCAATCTACCGTCGTTGGCGCGCGGAAGCGCCCTAATGGCCGCGAGTGCCCAACTTAACTGGATTTCTGGGCTTTTATCTTTTTGCACAGTTTGCATCTGCATGCTACCATAGAAAAAGTAAGGTAAACCTAGAAATGCCCACCTTCATACAAATCAGCGTACGCGCGATAATAGATGTCGCTGCCTAGGTAGCCTGTATATAAATTTCGGCGTTTCAAATCATCTTACAGGACATAGAGAATTTTCCGATGTACGCCGCAATTTAAAGGGAATTCCCTGACAGTCTATCATTGATCTATTATAAGTAAGGATTCACAATCAGCCGGAGAAAAATGGCCCATCGAAACGGGTGCCCGAACAACTCTGGCACCCGTTTGGCGCTCGGTGAATTTGACACTTAAGTCTTATAGTGTTAGGTTTACTTTTGTATAAAATATTTATCTTGACACATAGTATAAAGAGGCGTTATTAGCATATTGGAACGTATTTTCTAATGTCAGTTTACTCCATATGTTTTGACATATTCTGTTAGGCACTGTTCGTCCATATGTTTTATAGATCAATGCAGTTTATATAATTAACTTGTCTCTGATGCTACTTACACTGACCGGGATTGTTATAGCCAGTGTTCAGTTTTGTGAATACCTAAAAGTAGTAGGTATTCGCCGATTCTGGAACACGGGGTGGGCGGGTCCGTGGGGTGAAATTGGGCGGTAGGCGGACCACCATCCCCTAAAAAAAAAAAAAAAAAAAAAAAAAAAAAAAAAAAAAAAAAAAAAAAAAGGCCCCCACTTGGAACGTTTGGGATAGGTCTCAGGACTCTCAAATAGCTCGGTTACGACTTACACGATGTGCTATATCTTCACTAAAAAATCCAAACCCCTTATCTAGACCACCGACCCTTTTCTATTGTCTATCCATGCTCGGTTGCTATTGTTTACCATTTCAATCCTTACCTGATCCGCGGACCCTTTTCTATTGTGTGTTCGTGCTCTCGGTTGCTATTGTTTGCCATTTCAAAGCGTACCTGACCCACCGATCCTTTTCTATTGTCTACTCGAGCTCACTTTTAATTGTCCTCTCAACAATTTGATGAATACCTAAACTATTTCTATACTACTGCCACTTTGGTTTTAATTGATCATAGTTCTAACCTAACCTAACCTATGCTACAGAAGTCTCTACAAATCGGAGGAGATTCCGTGTTTGGAACGTTGTCCTAATATCATGTAATTTAATAAATGCGCCAGTTTGGTTTTAATTGATCACAGTTCTAACCTAACCTAACCTATGCTACAGAACTCACTACAAATCTGAGGAGATTCCGTGTTTGGAACGTTGTTCTAATTATCATGTAATTTAATAAATATCCAAGTAGTTATTGCCTAAATATATTTTATAACTTGTGTTAGCGTATGTGTTTATAGAACTATTCAGTTCTTTGTATAATTGGGTGGTCGTTTAACTTGTAATAACACGATGGTCGTTTAACTTGTAACAACACGAATAACACGATCCATTGGACTCTATCTATTGTTAAATAATAAAAAGGTTTAATGTTTTTATGATGGGCGTCTATTAACAAAGGGCCGAATGACTATTGTAATTTTATTATTTCGGTGTCGGTGAATGCAGCAAACGCGTTCCAACTAGTTAAGACGAGATTTTAACGGTAAACTATTGTTGCATCCTTATAAAAACCGAAGGATGGAAACGTTTTATATGTATTTCGACTCCAGTTGTGCTTGCTATCAGAGCTCTGTTAGTATACAGTAGTACAGTGTTGAATCGTGCTAAAGTGTTTTTGGTGTAGTGTTTATCGACTCCACATTATGGATGTAAGTATTTAAATTAACTGCTTTTTAATTTATGTGACCTAACCTAGCCTAACCCATGCTACATGACTCTTTTGATGATAGAACTCACTACAAATCTGAGGAGATTCCGTGTTTGGAACGTTGTCCTAATATCATGTAATTTAATAAATGTCCAAGTTTAACTTGTAACAACACGATCCATTGGACTCTATCTATTTTTCACTCGTGTTCATAGTTTTTGATAGTGCTTTAAATAGTTGTGTAATTGGTTTCAGTTTACCGACAATACTTTCAAGAATTATTATTACCTTGAGACTAATGGCGAAGCTAGCGATGAAGAAGGAACGGTTGGACACCAAGTAAAACAAGCTATCGCGAGAAAGCGTGCTGGAAACAGCATAGATGGATTTTTTGAAAGACCAAAAAAGAAACCTAAATCGGCGAAAAAGTCTTCAAGTGTTTCACAAAGCACTAATGACGGTGTGGCATACATATCATCGGGACAAGATGACGGCGTTTACTCATCCCATTTGATAAAAATAGAAATTTTTGATATTCAAAAAATCAAGAACATTGCACCAGGGGAGCAGTGGAAACACGCTGACGTCAGGTTGAAGTTTTATACGTCTTCAGAGGAAGACAAACAACTTGAAAGCACTCGTGATGTTATTTTTAACATCACAAAACAATTGGTGGAAAAGGACACCTGTGTTAAATATTTTATAGACAATAAGAAATTGTGAATTGTGCTTGTGTTATCTTAAGACTAGGTTAAATTTTTATTACATAAAAAACCCATAAACTTAAAAACAACCTTCATTTGTATAACAAAAATATTTTAGTATCGTATTGCTTTTTCTTAAAACTCATAAACTTTAGTGTAATGTTTTATTGCACACCTAAGTTCTAGTGAAGGGTCGGTACCTCTTAATGTACCTCATTGTTCTTATATACTAAACATCCATGACTCGGGTACAAACATTCATGCTCATCACACAATGTTTGTCCCTAGCAGGATTCGAACCCGCAACCGTTGGAACAGTGGGTATGATCATTACCAACTGAACCAAACCTGTCGTCATTGTTCTTATCTAAATTTTAACTCTTATTGTCTGAAGTTGTTGTAAAAAATGTTCTGTTTTCCTTTTAAACCGAAATCTATTCTTAAGTGTAGTATTTTTGTTTCTCGTGTAGAAGTGGTAATAATGTGTTTTTTTTTTATCTTTTATGGTATTCATATAGAAATAAAAGCCAGTTTTTAGTGAACACATTGTTTTATTTTACAAAAATGACAAACATATTTCTTAAAATTAAATCGTTATACCCTTCGTTATCCTCGATTCTTAAAATATAAGTAAAGTAAACAATATTCATCACAAACTGAAATAAATGAATTTAAACATATTTCTTAAAATTAAATCGTTACATAAAAAATTCTCAGAAAACAAACTCAGCAAATCACTCATATTATTCCCTTGATACTTAAAATATAAGTAAACTAAACAATATTCACCGCAAACTGAAGTAAAATAATGTTGAAGTGGTTTTTGGTTATAAAACCATCGTTTCGCATTTCTATTTAAAAATAACTTATGATACCCAGTAGGTTTCCGTCCAAACGAATCAAAGTATTCCCCTACACCATCAGTATCAATATGTATAGCAACCCAGTGGGAACCTGGTTTCGAATCAGGATCCAAATTGCTTATAATAAAAACTGGAAGATCAAACCGAATAGGGATTTGGTTAGCAGCAAATACGTTTGATTTCAATCTAGAGTCTAGTTTTTCCATACAATATTTAATTTCATTAGTATCCATAGTAGATTAAAATATAATACATTCATCGATGATGTTTGGATCAATGATTAAGAAGAAATGAAATTCTTTACTAATGTCATTGTATTTATATTTATCTTAACTGTTATAATCTACAGATACTTCGCGATTTTTGTTTATTTCAATAACATTATCAAATTCAGCGTACACAATACAGTTAACAGTAGTACTCAGAGCTGAATCAAAACGAACTTCTATTCGAACACTTCCGTGTCGTACAAGGTTCCAGTGTGAGGTTGAACTTGCTGATAGATCAGGAGTTAGATCAAAACATAACAAACAGTTACCGCCGCTATAATCGGTTCTGCTTATTGCATTACCTTCATTGTGAAAGTGAATGCCAGTCCCAGAAAAAAGAGTGTGATATGATGATGCTATTAAACCAGTGCTAAATGATGGTTGTAAAGTTTTAGAAGGAACTTCATGACCATCTACAAATAAACTGAAAGAATTCATGTTATAATGTTGAAAATTGAAAGGGTTCAATGCAAGATTACCATTAAACGCAGAATTTAATACAAAACCAATAATACATCTCTTAGGTACTTGTCCAAGAAATATGTTATCCAAAGTTTTACCCTGTATTCCCGATGGTATTGTCAGAACCTTCACTTCAGCTCTTGTGATAGGATATTTTGCTGTTGTTGATGCTAACACTTTTTGGTGGGCTAACAAAACACTAGGACTGATTCTAGCTCTTCTTATGATAAGGCTAGCATCCGTTATTTGTACCTTAAATTTCTTATCTTGGTGACAAATAAGATTAAATGATTCTTTTGATCGCACTAACTTAACACGCATTTCTACACCATTGATTAGAAACTTCTCTTGATTAAACATATCGCCATGTAAGTGTCCAATCATTTCAACTTGATTACTATTTTTAACAAATTCCATTCTTTTTTGAAACCCTTTGTTATTTGCATCAACGGCATCCACATAATGTGCTGTATCTTCATACCATAATCCACATGTGAGGTGAGTTTCTTTAGCGGCTGGTCCATAGTTAAGTAGATTTTCCATATAAGCACGGTAAGCATATGTATTGTTTGGTGGTGAGATGAGTTTTTGATTTAAATACACATCGAGCTGGTTAAAAAGGGAGTGTAACCAATTATTAACGGGGGCAACTTGAGTATCAGATTTTAACTTTGTACCATCTTGGTTTAATATTTTAGCTTTTATGTGTAATAATGTATGTGATAGGTCAATGTAGTCATCACCTGATCCAGGGATTTGAAACTCAATAGGGCCATCATCACTTAAAGATGAAATTGGATTGTAATGAACCCACTGTCCACTCTCAATACTCGTCTGAGTCGAAGGAAGGGCAAATATATCTAATTCAGATTTTGCACATTCACACGAATGACTATGTAGGAATGACATGATTTACTTTGAAAATATATCGTCACTATATTTATTTCTTTTAGTTCCTCTTCGGCGTGATGCTTTCGAGGTAATGAGAGGTTCCCGTCTTTTGGTTGACATTTTATACCCAGATCCCGACATGAGAGAATCAATCTTTTCATCAGCTTTTCTTTTTAATTTAGCACTAGCTTCTTTAAATCGAGTCCTAACTGAACTATCCATAGGACGTGAGTTTATCATATCAGATAACAAACCAACACCAGCATCTAACGCTTCTTTCCCCACGGTTTTAAAACCACTGGATAATAATGGAATTACTGATCTAAATAGTCCTCCCAAAAAACTTCCTATACCATGACCCCGTTGAAATGGAACACCTTTATAGACAATTCCTACACCAGATCCAGCTTGATGTGAATAATAATGATCGTAGGGACAAGAGTGATATGATTTTTTATGATTCATTTTATTCGTTGAAAGTGTAGTTTCACACAAGAATTTCCGAATTGAAATGGCACTCTTGCACCGGTAGTTGTTCTTATATCTATTTCCACGGTGTCAAATTCTCTACGCAAAACAGATACATAATGAGCGGGTGAGAAAATGTGTGTTTTATATGCACCATAAATAAATTTTGTAGGGTCTAATGGTATTATTCTAAGCAATGTTGTTATAACATCACCAACTATCTGTGGTTGTATGATATCGGTATAAATGAATAATTGTGATGGTAATCCTAAATATAAATTAACGGGGTTTTTCCCAAATGTAACTTCTCTTAAATTAGTTCTTGGTTTAAAACCTAACTGCAGACTTAGTATTGGTGTTGTTATAAAAGAGGTTAAGTCATTATTGATTGTTGATACCCCAACCATTTTGGTCAAATTATCATATCTAAATTTAATGTTATTTTTTAATTGTGGGTTTTCATTGAAAGCATTAATAAAATGTTCAACGCTATCATATGTAGTCGCTGGTATATGACTTTTTATATCCACAATTTTGGTTGTTTTATCAGAGGATGACACTACTTTCTTTTTTAAATAAATCATATTTTCATGATCTTGAACATTATACATTGAACAGGGGTATTGAAATTCTACTAATCCAACTACCCATTCTCCTTCCAGTTTTATACTCTTGGGTAATTTGGTTAAGAAGTGTGCAGTTGTATTGTCCGTATAGTAGTCTGCGGAACTGTTACTTAACAGTGTAATATAAAAACTGTTATCCATCATATTTTTTTCAAGCTTGAAGCGAGTATCCAAGAATTAAATTTGTTAGGATAACCTCGCCACTTCACTAGTACTTCTTTTCTGGCACCAACACCACGCGAGCGTACTATTTTATCTATTTTATATTCAATGGTGGGGAGGTAAGTTACTTTTTGTAATTCTTTAGAATAAAATGTACCAACGATGGGTTCACCATCTAAATCCCTTAACGTATAGACAACTCGCGGAAATCGGTTTATTATTGATTCAATTGTAAATATTTCATCACTCCAATTAGTTTCATAACCCTTTTGAAAAATATGTTTATATTTTGTAATTCTAACGTGATCACCAACATTCAGTTTTGTAGTTTCCAATGAAATTTGTCTATCCTTCTTTCTATCATACAAATTACACCAAACAGTCATGATGTTATCAGAATTTACATCAATAGGTCGCATTTTAATACTAGAATGATAGCTATGGTTATAAGAATAAAGGAGATCTTGCAAAATATCTACATAATTGTAAGTATTTTTATGAGTAAAGTACCGCCACATTTTCATTTTAAGAGTTCTTTGAAATCTTTCTACTATACTTGCTTTAATATCGGGATTATTAGTAGTATAATAATTAATGTTTTTGCTCTTAAAGTAATCTCTAGCTACCTTTGAAACAAATTCGGTACCTTTATCAGACTGGATGTGACGAGGAGTAGAATTAGCTTCGGTAAATATGCTTTGAAAACATTTAATAACAGTTGTGCAATCTTTCTTCTTCATAGCTCTTGCGAAAGCATATTTACTGAACACATCAATAACACACAGAATATATTTGTATCCATCATTATATTCACTGTAAGTACTCATATCACTAAGATCAGCTTGCCAGAGTTCATTAAAGTTAGATAAAATGTATCTATTTCTGGCGAATCGTCTGTGAATAGGTTTATGTAACGTGTACGTCTCTTGAGATTGTAACCATTTTTTTACTTCATCTTTGTTCATTCGACCTTTCATTTGTTGACTTAATTTATTTAAACTACTATAGCCAGCTGGATTGGAGACATCATAATAAATTTCATGAATGTCTACTAAGGGTTCCATTTTTCCCACTCTAATTTCTTTTTTGCCCTGAGGAGTCCACTTGAAAGAGGTGTACTGGTGCTTGTGGCTTTAAAAGATGATGACGATCGCGCACTTGACGGAACAGATGATGTGCGAGGTTTATTTATAAATTCTAGATTAGTAGGATTACCTATACAATGCGTAGGCACTTTTATATCCCTTAATACTGAAGCAAACTCTTCCCATCCTGTTGGTTTTGGACGTTTAAGAGATCTAACCGTATCGCTTACCAAATCTAGAATATTGCTATTTGGAATAGTTCGATTGTATATTACAACTTCTCCATTAGTTTTCCACCAAATTTTTGGGTTACTCAAAACAATACATTCCAATAAAGTTCTAGTTTTTTTCTCATATGATTTTGGTAAATTTTCTATGATACGAGATGGACTAAATTGTACAAGTTCTGGATTTGTTCCAGACGGTGTTGTTACAGTATTTGTAGAAACATCACCTTCTGGTAACGTTTTATTTGATACTGATTCATAATTTTCATGTTCCTCATTTTTAATTACTTCCTTACTTTCATTGTTGTGTTGATCAACCCCCTCCATCATAATTGGTATTTTAAATGGTTTTCGATCTGAATCAATAAAGTGTAAAAATCGTTGTAGTGCTTGAGAATATAATGCCCACTTTTCACGATCGTTCATTTTACTCTTAAGTATTTTTTGCATCTCTCCATCTAGACGAGATGATACATTTTCGGATACACTATCATTTCGTTTCAATCTCTCAATAAAATCTGGTTCAACTAACAACATTTTTTTTGTGTTTTCCATTTTATTTATGCTACAGAGCTTAATAAAGCACTTAAAACCGCACCTAATATTATAGGTAGAAATGCACCTCCTTTTTGAATAATAACAGTTTTTCTAAATTTATGTTTCCCCTTCGAAACTAAGTTTCGTAATGTGTCTTTATATTTTTTTAGCTTTGATTTATCTTTTTTTTCCAGTGGTATTTTCCCCTTTAAAACGTTGTAAATACACTCGCAAATAATATTAATCTCTTCATCATCACAAGATTTTAACAACGCCGTGCGATACTTTGGTTTAAGTAACTGCAGCGCTTCAAGTAAATGTTTATATGTGTTTACTCTTGCAGACATTATTTGGAACTGATTAAAACATGTTGATTCTTATCGTATTTAAACCCTTTTTTAGGAACGTATACAGTACAATGTCCATCAAAAGGAAATATTTTAGTTTTAAAACGACATATGTCATCTGTATTTTGTTTCAGATCAATCATAAGGTAACCATGAGCATCTTTAGTGGCATCTTTGTAAGCTTCATCTACAAATTTTGGGTTTTCTGGATAGACTTGTCGTGACAAGTAGCGGATTTGTGTTTTATCCCTCGGATTCTTGAAATATACAATATAGCTAGTATTCAATGAAATATCACGTTGTCCCCTACCTTGATGAAATATGTTTTGAGTTATATAGAAAACACTTAGGTTTCTATGATGACTACCTTTTGTAAAAATATCAACGATTCGTCCATCTGATTCTCTCATCAAATCATCAATTATGAGAAGTTTGGGTCTTTTCCCATCAAATATAGAAAAATCTGGTATTCCTTGGTTATAATTTACATTTTTCAGATCGTATAAAGGTTGCATTTCATCATAACACCAAATAATTTCATCAAATTCAACATTACATACTTCTTTTGCATTGTTCAAAAAGTTTGTAACAAACTGAGTTTTACCACAACCACTAGGTCCTGCCACAATAGTGGTGAAAGGGTGAAGAAAATGTATCATTATAAATTCTCTTACTGTGTGTTGATATGAAAACGTATGGACTTCAAATGAAAGGAATCAAAGAATTACAAACATTTATAGTAACATGGAATAGGAAATAAATAAAAAAATGTTTTTAATACTTTTGCTTTTTTATTATGTCTACTAGTGCTACAAAAAGGAGGTTGTTGAGAAGAAACAAGAAAAAATACAATTCTTACGTATAGATTTTATTACATAACTTATAAAAGTAAACATTCTTTTACTAAACATTAACTTCTCAAGACAATCATTTTAAACCCATAAACTTATATACAAAAGTTTCATGTACACTAATTTGTATTTACAAAACTTAAAATAAATTTTAAATATTTACAATGGATACCAATCCCACAATTGAGGTTACATATTCTTAATACAGTATTCTACAATTTAGATTTGATTTCTAAAATATACAATGTACAAAATAGTGATGGAAAGACAACAGATATAAGGTTTAAACTAAAATGTTTGATTTGGTATCCTGTAATGACCCCACGCTAGTGTGTCTGTTGAATTTTTTAATAAGTATCGTTTAGTATCATTGTAAGATAACGATATTTTATTGATATTTTGAGTAAATATACTATGTTTTATTGATTTAAAACGCAACATTTGAGCATACTGTATTGTTTTTTCAAACAAACAAGTCTTATAGTCACTAAGAGTTAATTTTTTAGTAACGCACTTATTAATTCCTTTAGCTTTAGATATAACACCATTGTTCTGAATATCCAAGGCATACATTTTTGATCTGAGACCTACAAATTCCTTTAGAATTTTACCATTATTTTCATCTTTGAAAAAACCTAGCTTTTTTTTGTTTACTAACGGCAACCCATATTCGTTGTTGGGTTTGTAATCCGATGTGTCGTAATGTAAATTTAGGTCCGGTTTCATGTCCTCATAAAAGTTAGAGGTGAATATTTGATATATTAAACTATCGGTATCTGTATAAAGAAGCTTGAGATTGTCTTGATATTTGGTTTTCATATAATCGTAGTGGAATTGATACATTAAGGTTTTCGATAGGTCTAAAATGCAGAATCCAAGATAGATTGGTTTATTATAATATATTTTTGTTTTTTTTAGTTGCACAGCTACTAAGTTTTCAGAAAATATTGATAAACTATGAAATTCAGGTTTAGCTATTAAAGATTGAACTCCTTGAGATTTACCATGATTTTCCCAGTGGTTTAATAATTTAACATTTACACGTTTTGCAACATTTTCCATGGTTTTTCCAAAAACAGAATTATTCATGAGTTTGAAGAAATCTTTTTCAAAATCAGTTGATGCCAGCGAACGCATGTGGGTATTTAAATCTATATAACTTTTTAACCAAGGAGATTGTTTAAACTTTAAGATTCGATGAACTTTTGTTAAACGCAAACCATTTTTTAAACATTGTTTTAGATTTCTGTAATGTATTACGTATTTGCATTTACTATTTAAATTGGGAATCAATTTTTTATCCTTGGTTTCTCCTAAACATACATTTTCTGGACAGAACGGCAAGTCTGAATGAGAATCATGTAATTCCTTAGGGTACTCTAGATCGACTTCTAAAATAAACCCGAATTCGGCATCATCCGGAACATGAAAATCAGTTTCGTTATTTACCCATTCAAAATTACCGGTGGGAAGACATTGAGACATCGCCCACCCATATAGATTATTTGCGTCTAAATACATGAGATAGGATGTCGGAATATTGGGGTCATAGTCATCCATAAATTCATTATTTGCTTTTGCGTGTCTGTTGCTACATTGGGAAATACCTCCTCGAACATTATTTGCTATAAAAGCTATTTTATTGATATCCGTCAAAAGTTCTAAATTAATTCTGGTAGTCCTTAACATGGCGTCCCACGAAAGTCCTGGGGCCGTGTAATAATGGGCAGGATCTAAACCATATGTCTTAAGACACACATTTCTAAAATTTTCAAATACATCGGTTAGTAATAAAACATCTGTTTTTAGATAAAGATCGGAATAATCCCCCATATTTTGACATTGAAAATGAGACCAAACATCTTGAGCATGTAAAAAATCGTTTTCTGAAATGTGATTGTCAGTAAGAGTGCTATAGAATTGATCCCGAGCAGGTAGAGAAGTTAATTTCAAGGAATCATATGATTTCATGTATTCATAAGGATAGACACCTTTTCGTATTAGACGTTTAAAGTCTTCTTCATTCGGGAAATTCAATTTCATTTCATTAAATTGATCGTTTGTTAAGTTTTTAGCTAATTTGTCTAAGCTACTCGACATAAATTTTAGAGAATCAACGAATCTCAGTTTTACAACACGGTTATTTACTTCTAAACATTTAGAAAACGAAATGTACTTTTCTTTATTCTCTGGGATCAATTCTATGTCACCATCTTCAAGTCCAAGACCATGCACTATGAAATGACTATCATAGTTGCTTAAATTATGGAAAAATACTGGTACAAAATTAGGAGATCTGTATTTTTCGGAACAGAACTTATGTGCAATTCCTTCATAAACACCAGTATGGTGGTTATAAGAAATATTGATATCCCCGTTTAAATTTTTATCACAAATATAACAAGTACTAGCTTGTGCAATGTCTGCATTATTTTTGGATGACAGTGGTAGGGGAGTTTTCACAAAGGTGTTGCTTCTACAAATAGCTTCTAAATCTTTTTTAACTGATTTCATAAATGTTTCTGCACAATTTTTGCCTTTGTATGTTCTATAAACGGATAGTGTATCATCATACGAACATTTGATATAATAACCAAAACTATACACTTCATGTTTTTGCACATTAGTAGTCGAAGATGTTATTGGGTTATTAGAACAGGACTGAATTGGATTTAAAAATGCTTCAAAATCTGCATAAATGACAAAAGGTACGCGTAATTTTCGATCATAATTATCGAAAGTAACTTCATTACAAGGTGTGTTTTCATTAAACCAATTTTTCTTTTGATCTTGTTCAGAAGGTAGTTTTGTGCAAACCTGAAAACAATCATTTTGTTGGTGATTGTTTAAGTTGTCTTGTGATGTAAAGTGGGTTAGACAACCATCACAAATGTAAATGGCGTGCTGTGTGTTTGAAAATTGTTTTGATACTAATCGAGATAAATTATTGATTAAACAATAATGTCCTTGACTACCATTTGTCAAATATAACAAATTAAAATGGGTTGGTTTTCTGTTTTTTGTTAGGTGTAATGGACCTACAACATCATGTTTTTTGTTTTTAGAATAATACTCCAGACCAAAAACGTTTATACTCATATTATTCATATTTTCAAATTTTTGTGCATCACTCAATTTAAATGGGAAAGCTAAGTTTCCGAAATGTAACGCCTCTCTGTGTTGCACATACGAACTAACAAGGTTAGAATGCTTTGTAACAGGATAAAGTCCTGATAAGATAGCCCACCGGAAACATTCATGATCATTATTTTTGACATTTATTATAGCTTTTTTGTTTTTTATGTCAGATGGTAGATCAACATAAGAAGATCCACGAAGCGGGTTATACTTGTTTATGTTAACATCTAGATGATTGAACTTGGTAACGCTCCACCCACTGTCTTTTCTCTCGAAGTTCGATAATCTAGTTGTCACTTCATTAATTAAAGATGTGAATAAGTCATTTTTATCGCTACTGACATCTATAATATTATTACTAAGTTGAAAATCAAATGTATTATTTAGTTGTTTAGTTTCCTGAGTAAAATCAGCATTCAAAATAAAATTTACTTTTAAAGCACAATGAATAGATAGTGAACGATCTAGCAATGTAAAAATTTTATCTTTATTATTTTGCAATATTATTTCGGGAACAAGTGATTGGTTTTCTTTTTCATTAAAAAGTATTCTATAGGTTGCAACCCTATTCCTAAATGCATTTTCAATTAGTTGCACATTAACGAATTCGCTATCAGATTTAGTAACATTACCCTTATGTATGTTACTATTCAGGTGACTAGCAAGAAATCTTTTTGATATGGTTATATTACATACAGAACATTCAATTTCATTATTATTTTTTGCGCTTACATTGTTAGATCCTCTCCTGGATGGTTCTGTTGATGATGCAGCTGCAGCTACATCACGACTGGTTGAGACATGATCCCGACTGGTTGACGGACGGTTTCTCTTCACAGGGACTTCTGTTTCGAAATCTGTAGCTGATCTCTTAGCTCCTCTTCCTATTTGCATAGATCTGTAAAATATAAAAAAATAATTAAAGTTGCGATTCAAAAACTTAATAACACATTCAACATGGTTATCATGTTAATTATACTAACTTAAATCTTCTCTACATTGTTGACAGTATGCTTGCATTTTTAAGACCCCATCAATTGCATCCGATGACAATGTAATAGTATTTCGTTTCGATTCATCGATATGACCGTGACATGGTGTATAGTAAGGTATGATATCCGGATCTTCAAGAAACTTTTGGGGCAATCGATTGTCTATAAACCACAATCTTATATTTCTATGAAAACACTGTAAAACGAATTCTTTGCTTAAAACTGCTATTGTATCATAAGTTAAACTGGGCCCCGTATGAAAATATCCGAGCACCATGTTGGAATTAGTATATACGCACACACACACACAATACACTCAGTAACTTGACCACGGTAAAAGAATGAATGAATGAGATCAACTCGAAGGTTCTCTCTTTTATAGAGGTTCCCCACCTAACAATAAACAAACAAATGAAAACCTGTCATAACAAGTTAACAGCAGTATTTGAACACATCGAAACAAGAATACAATATCAAGTTAAAATATAGGTGTTATAAACGTGTTGGAAGAGGAATATTCAATATAAAAAAAAGCATTACTTACGCGTTACGATGTAGCTGACTCATTAGTTCACCAATCTCAAATAATTTCTGATCTTCTTCCAGTTCTTCACAAAGGCGGATAAGTTGTACATCGTAGATATCACAATTCAAACTGTCCATGGTGAGAAGAAAACAAGAAATAAAGTATTATATTGTACTCTTCGGTCCTTAAATAGTGTACATCAGGTATGGAATCTTTAAACTATAGTGGGGATCTAACCTAACGAAAATAAATATGTAACACATTTCCTATTACCGCTTTTAGATAAGGTACAAAAATGCCGCACTTAACAATAGATTTCGGTTTAAAAGGAAAAAAGAACATTGTTTACAACGATCATAAACATTTAGAGTTAAAACTTAGATAAGAACAATGAGGTACATTAAGAGGTACCGACCCTTCACTAGAACTTAGGTGTGCAATAAAACATTACACTAAAGTTTATGAGTTTTAAGAAAAAGCAATACGATACTAAAATATTTTTGTTATACAAATGAAGGTTGTTTTTAAGTTTATGGGTTTTTTATGTAATAAAAATTTAACCTAGTCTTAAGATAACACAAGCACAATTCACAATTTCTTATTGTCTATAAAATATTTAACACAGGTGTCCTTTTCCACCAATTGTTTTGTGATGTTAAAAATAACATCACGAGTGCTTTCAAGTTGTTTGTCTTCCTCTGAAGACGTATAAAACTTCAACCTGACGTCAGCGTGTTTCCACTGCTCCCCTGGTGCAATGTTCTTGATTTTTTGAATATCAAAAATTTCTATTTTTATCAAATGGGATGAGTAAACGCCGTCATCTTGTCCCGATGATATGTATGCCACACCGTCATTAGTGCTTTGTGAAACACTTGAAGACTTTTTCGCCGATTTAGGTTTCTTTTTTGGTCTTTCAAAAAATCCATCTATGCTGTTTCCAGCACGCTTTCTCGCGATAGCTTGTTTTACTTGGTGTCCAACCGTTCCTTCTTCATCGCTAGCTTCGCCATTAGTCTCAAGGTAATAATAATTCTTGAAAGTATTGTCGGTAAACTGAAACCAATTACACAACTATTTAAAGCACTATCAAAAACTATGAACACGAGTGAAAATAGATAGAGTCCAATGGATCGTGTTGTTACAAGTTAAACTTGGACATTTATTAAATTACATGATATTAGGACAACGTTCCAAACACGGAATCTCCTCAGATTTGTAGTGAGTTCTATCATCAAAAGAGTCATGTAGCATGGGTTAGGCTAGGTTAGGTCACATAAATTAAAAAGCAGTTAATTTAAATACTTACATCCATAATGTGGAGTCGATAAACACTACACCAAAAACACTTTAGCACGATTCAACACTGTACTACTGTATACTAACAGAGCTCTGATAGCAAGCACAACTGGAGTCGAAATACATATAAAACGTTTCCATCCTTCGGTTTTTATAAGGATGCAACAATAGTTTACCGTTAAAATCTCGTCTTAACTAGTTGGAACGCGTTTGCTGCATTCACCGACACCGAAATAATAAAATTACAATAGTCATTCGGCCCTTTGTTAATAGACGCCCATCATAAAAACTTTAAACCTTTTTATTATTTAACAATAGATAGAGTCCAATGGATCGTGTTATTCGTGTTGTTACAAGTTAAACGACCATCGTGTTATTACAAGTTAAACGACCACCCAATTATACAAAGAACTGAATAGTTCTATAAACACATACGCTAACACAAGTTATAAAATATATTTAGGCAATAACTACTTGGATATTTATTAAATTACATGATAATTAGAACAACGTTCCAAACACGGAATCTCCTCAGATTTGTAGTGAGTTCTGTAGCATAGGTTAGGTTAGGTTAGAACTGTGATCAATTAAAACCAAACTGGCGCATTTATTAAATTACATGATATTAGGACAACGTTCCAAACACGGAATCTCCTCCGATTTGTAGAGACTTCTGTAGCATAGGTTAGGTTAGGTTAGAACTATGATCAATTAAAACCAAAGTGGCAGTAGTATAGAAATAGTTTAGGTATTCATCAAATTGTTGAGAGGACAATTAAAAGTGAGCTCGAGTAGACAATAGAAAAGGATCGGTGGGTCAGGTACGCTTTGAAATGGCAAACAATAGCAACCGAGAGCACGAACACACAATAGAAAAGGGTCCGCGGATCAGGTAAGGATTGAAATGGTAAACAATAGCAACCGAGCATGGATAGACAATAGAAAAGGGTCGGTGGTCTAGATAAGGGGTTTGGATTTTTTAGTGAAGATATAGCACATCGTGTAAGTCGTAACCGAGCTATTTGAGAGTCCTGAGACCTATCCCAAACGTTCCAAGTGGGGGCCTTTTTTTTTTTTTTTTTTTTTTTTTTTTTTTTTTTTTTTTTTTTTTTTTTTTTTTTTTTTTTTTTAGGGGATGGTGGTCCGCCTACCGCCCAATTTCACCCCACGGACCCGCCCACCCCGTGTTCCAGAATCGGCGAATACCTACTACTCCTAAATGATAAAAGTGAAACGGTAAAACCAAATCCTATTTTTTTAAACCGAAACTTAGTTACAGCCTGAATAGGAAACTTAACTGTGCATTGTTTTATATCGTAAGGAATCCTGCACGCATCTGCGAAGTTCAAGGATGTGTGTGAAGTCCCCAATCGGCATTGAGCTCCGGAACACACGCGGACGAATTCGCGGGCAGAAACTAGTAACTAGTAAATGGAACTATCACCGTGACCAAAGTTCATAGTATCAGTGTTTCAGGTGCGGGGTACCTAAGGGGCGTACAGATGTACAAGCTTTACGCCCCTTACCCCTTAAGGGGAGATCCCTTTATAACTACCTACCCTTGTAATGAGATACAACTAATGAAGAAATCTCGGAAAAAATTTTGGATACCTAAGTACGTTTTTGAATTATGAACGAAAACGCCCTTCGGCTCACAATACAGTAAATTTTTTAATCGTTTCCAAATTGACACTCGCTCTAGATGTCCTGAATAATTCCATGTACATCCGAGTTCATATATACATTTTTGAACCTTATTAAAAAGGAGCAAGTTGCAAAAGTGTGTATATATTTGTGAATTCGGTTGAAATCACGTCAAACTTGTTAGCACCCCTCCTTTTTGTAGCGGGGGGTTAACAATACCCCCTACGTCTTGCTTCATTCAACTTTGTGAATATATCTATCTGCACTCAAAATACTTGGAACAGCGCTTTCCTCGTCGAGAGACGGATTTCTCTCGAACTCTCCCAAAGAATCCTCCTGAATGGCAACTTCAAAGAAAAGTGCTCGGATTCGGCCTCACAGCATATTTGTAAGTCCACTTATCTCGTAATCTATGAGTCTTTGTAAGAATATACCGGTTTCTGACGATCATTTTCAATTAAGAAAAATCTTTGAAAATTCAAAATGTAGGTAAGTACTTATAAGTATTTTAATGATAAATATTAGTCATAATTAAATATGGAACGGGATAAAAACAGTTTCAGCTATCCGTACAGTTCCAGATTTACATTTAGTTATATTTGTTATTTTACGTCACCCTTGGCCGTAAGTGAGATTTCCTGCCCGCTACGCGGAGAGAAAATCTCACTTCTTGGCCAAGGCAAGACGTAAAACTTTTGACAAACCACGGGCGGTAATTCGTAAAGCCCCAGATCGCATATTTATGGCCCTCACCTTCGGTTCGGGCCACAGAAACCTGCGATCTGGGACATTTACGAATTCACCACCCTAGGTCTGTAATGTACAATGCAAATGCTCAGAAAGTCCCCTTTATGTTGGTAAACATTAACGCAGAAAGTTTTACTTTCCTGCACGATTGTGCACACTGTGCGGGAATGAAAATAGGAACTACTTTCCCGCACGCTGTAGTGTGCGGGAAAGTAAAATGTCTATAGCGCCGAAACTAAAGAAATCTGAACAATAAAACTACAAAGTTGTATTTTTATTTTTATTTTATTCGGGTGTTTTAAAATTGTTAACGCCTTAATAAATAAAACTTTTACTTCTTAAATATATATATTTTATGTGTTTCCTCGCACGATGCATTGGAAAACGTTGTATGAAAGTCGTGCGGATAGGTAATTACACCGACACGAGTTGGGAATTACCTATGACCTACTTTCCGCACTTGTATCATAAATAACTATTGCGATGCCTGCCTTACCTAGTGAGGATATACTCCACAAAATACTGCAAAATACGACGAGACGGGAAACTCGGAAAACAAATTGGACATTGAAATAAAGATAATAAAGAGGAAAAATTATAAGTTTAAGAAACAAAAAGTAAATCTAACGATCATATACGTATATCACAATACTTTGAGGCGCCTAGATTCATTACTAAATAATTTCAAAGACAAGTACTTACAGTAATAAATCTTGGACCACTAAGTATGCGATGCGTCATCAGTTTTATTGACCTCTCTTATTTTAATGTATCCTGCCATTGAAATATCATCTTCGAATTCCTCGGAAAGCGCCATGAAAGAGAAATGCAAATAATGCCGAATATTCGCATTTTAACTTTCATTCAGAACTCGAGGCGTCCTCGAGGGACATAACAAATAGATTCTGCCCTCTCCGATACACGGCTATTGTCGTTTTGCTCCAAAAACGACCCTTTACAATTGATTCCTGTAACATTTATCTTTTATTCGGTTCACTTTGTGCTGCTAAATATGGAAATAGTCAGAATATACGGAAATTTGGGATATTCGCCGTTAAGAGCTAGCCTGTTGTGATCATGACCCATTTTATTCTCGTTGTCAGCGTTTTTAGGACAGCAAATACTTGTCGCAAAACCTTGACGTCCTTGACATGCAAAAATAATGGAATACTCCATGGGGGCTCGCTGCGCTGGCTTTCTCGAGCGACCACTCGGTTCGCTTTCATCGTTGAGCTTTTGATACATTTATATTGACAGATCACTTCAATTGAATTTACGAGCAGCAAGCTTTCGTTCTTTCACTTCTAAGTTAAAGCATGTAGTAAAAATAGCCCCTGATTTTTTTTGTGTTTCGTGTTCATAGGCAGATTTTCCATGCGGCGGACAGACTAAATAAATTCAGCTCTGGCTGGTTCTCCAAGAATGCTCCAGAAAGTTGTTTATACGTGAACAGTGGCGAAGGATTGTGAAGCGAGGCACTGCCCCTGCTAATACGACCACAACCACTGTTGTAGCGCAAAAGAAGAAGACACGTAGTACTACCATGGATTAACGCTGAAAAGAAGACTTAGTGGAAAACGAGGAAAGCTCCCAAAAAATGCAAAAAGGTCGTTGATAACTAATAACGTTTTTTCGCCAGATAGAATCCGGATAATAATTCATCGCGGTTTCAATTAGCGGCCGGACATGAGCAGGTGCGGTCCGGTTTAATCTATCGCCTCTAATCCGGATCCAATTAACGTTTTTAATAAGTAATTATTTACGAAGCGCCGCTGAATTACTCCGAAATTAAACTGTTAATCCAAAATAAACAAGAGAATCCCGCTTACGCATTCGTAGTATTCTTGCTTTCACGAACTTCTTTTGGTTTTTCCAGGACTGGACTCCCCGAAGACATTTATATACCAAGTCTTCGACGATAGGCTCAAAGACAATTGGTATTTATCTGATATTTTTTAAGTTCTGAATGAAAATTTATTGGTTTTTTTAGATGTGTGTGACCTGCCTGTCATACACTTGTAAGTGCTGCAATTCAATTCAATTCAATTCAATTCAATCATTTATTCAGCAAATTGGCCACATAGGGGCACTTTTACACGTCAGAAAAAGAATTTACCAGCGCTTCCTAGACCCATTTCTTGAGAAGAAGCGCCGCAACAAACTCAAGCAGAAGGCCTTTTTTCAAAATTTACAAAGTTTACATTACATGTATAAAATATACATATGGTACGTACTAAAATTACATTGAAGGGATGTATAGCTTGTCCTTTGCTGAAAATAGGCTTCCATGTTCAGCAGAGTACGTTTTTAGCTATGGTACATGTTAGGTTAGAGCCTATGCAGACGATAGCATTTATATGCGCCAGACAACGCGCTTTCTTATCACTTGAACAGTATGCGCAAAGTACCCGTGTACACATATTACTTAATAAATATAATATTTAGGTACTTACTAGTAGGTAATGAGGCGTGGTTGCCTAGTGGTTCGACCTATTACCGCCTCTCATGAAGAGGGTCGGGGGTTCGATTCCGGCTCGCACCTCTAAGTTTACTTATGTGAGAAATTCTATTTGATTTTGCCACTGAGCTTTTCGGTGAAGGAAAACATCGTGAGGAAACAACACGCATCTGTGAAGTAATTCAAAGATGTGTGTGAAGTCCCCAATCCGCGCTGGGCCCACGTGGGGACTATAGCCCAAACCCTCTCGTGATGAGAGGAGGCGTGTGCCCAGCAGTGGGACGCAAATAGGCTGTAGTAGTAGTAGGTTAAAGGCACGTCTCATAATATTAATAACTAGTGTCGCTTTAGATTTAAATCGGTTAAACAGTTGCAAGAGTCAAGGCATTGCAGTGAGACGCGCTGATCTGCGTAATGGGATTACGCGGCATTGAGCCGTCTCTCGAGCCGGATTACGCAATTTACAACCTGACAGAGGTTTAATCAAATAATCCTTAAATTCTTGACTCCTTGAACGTAAATTAACCCCAGAAAATGCGAGCTTGTTTTCATGTGATCGTCAAGTCCATCCATATTAAAAGTATATTAAATCTCATTACAGGGAATCATCATGGCATGACGTTTGTTGTAATGTATTAATAAATTTTCGTTTCATATTCCTTTTACGGAAGGAAGAATAGTTTGTCCCAAAAGTTAATCAAACCATCTTGTTTTAGTAGCACTTGTGGGCAACCTGGCAGAGGTCCAGCAATTTGTATGAATCTGTACGAGGGCTGGCGACGATAAAACTTGACGTTATTGGCCAACTGTGATTAAAATAATCCTTATCACCTTGAACGAGGAAATCAAATTTTGATACCTATTCGATATGGATCACTTGATGCTGAAGTTTTTTGGTAAATGTTTAATGGAATGTATTACGTAACTTATATGTCGTTGGAATGTAGTAACTTTTCGAGTTTCGTCAGTTACCTTTCCTTGACATTGTGTGACGCGATGAAGTATGATATGAAAGTTGAGAAAAAAGAATTGTAGCAAACTGTCTCTTCTTATCATGTGCTCATTTTGTAAGGGCTAAAATAAGATACATAAAAAAAGCAATTAAAAGTTAGAAAGATGTTGTCATACTACTTACAGGTCTGAAATGTGTTTGAAATAAGGGGAAAACAATGTAGGTATATCTATTTTTAAACGTGTGGCTAACAAAAGAAATACCCTATCTACATATACCTACTACGTGAACGTGAAGCTTAATGAGAGTTTAATTATTTTATTATTTGCAAGAGTTGTTAAAAATGTTCCCAATGTCTAGCAAACAATGAGTGGAGTGAACTGAACAGTCTCGACATTGCTACAAAAGCTCTAAAACATTCTAATACATCATCACGTTTACGATCCAGCTAAACATGGAATTTTACCATCAGATCTTTCCACTCTGATCTAGACAGTCGCTGTAAACTGCTAGGTATATGGAGTGACGTTCCGCTCAGCCGAGCGGCGTAAAGAACTAGGTAGAGATAGGTGAGCCGTGGCCGTATTCTTTGACGAATGGCGCCGCAAGAAGTATTTTGGAGTTTTTTTTAGATATGAACGTTGGTGTTTTTAAAAACTTTAGGCCTTTGATGTTTTTTATTGATTCTTGAATACCTATCTATTAAGCTTAAAGTTTTCGAAATCAAATTATTATTTATTCAGCAAATAGGCCATATCTGGGCACTTTTACACGTCACTTTTAAATGAATATAACAGAAATGAATTTACATCCTCAAAGTTCTAAGTACCCATAAATTTTTGTTACGACCATATTCTTAAAAGACTATGATTAACTCGTATTCAGGACGAAAATACCTACATACTTTCCCTGCCTAGATGTCCAGTTGTTCCTTTTACAGATAGAATTTCTCAACCAGCCTTTGCTTAAATATAAATATTGCTCAATTATTGCTTAAATAGGTAGATGATGGAGTTGCTAAGGAAGATATCCCTGACAACTTACGACTGACGCATTCTTGCTTTGATCTTAAAAATGTTTTACCTACTTTATTTCTGAAAGAATAACTTTAGTCTTACACAGGAGGACCCCCAGATTTGAACTAAGCAAAGCTTGTATGGTTACCTAAGTATATGGTTGTCAAATTATAACCAAAAGGCATTCACTGCTAAGACATGAATAGTCTTCACCCCGAACGTTTGCCTTACATAGCAGACTTGACATTCATAAATTGTATTTTCATGACATTTGTTGAAATCTCGACCCACTGGAAAGTCATATTATTTTCATATAATTAGCGAGTAAAAATTGTACTTATCTACTATTCTGAAATGAACACATGAAAACCAAAAACAGGGCTTTTAAAATCACAAATTCCTTTTTTCTTAACGATCTTTTTCGTTATAAGAACCAGACGAATAAACAGCGTCTAGAATAAGTACTCAGTCGCGTGTAAGATACGCCTGTATTATGCCTCATCGAAGCGAGTCGCGACTAACGACTTTGCTCACGTCATAGCTGTAGGCGCTTAGCATTTTTGCTCTACAGTTGCCATTTACATACATAAAGCCTTTAATTTACATAGGTACTAGTGTAATTTATTTAGGGTTCCGTACCTCGAATGTTTTTTTTCTAGCTAGCCGATTTTGACGTGTGTCACGTATATTGTGCATATAGTGAAGACAATTACTTAATATGACATTAACATTGCTCTACAAAAAAAAAGAAAAATTACAATTATTTTGTGAAATCGCAAATATTTTCCTAGCTTATATACCAAATTTCAGCTTTCTATGACTTTAGGAAGTACCCAAACATTTTGACCGTCAGTCAGTGAGTGAGTGAGTGACGTGTGTATTTTAGATATTAATCAAAACGAAAGTATAATAGCCATTCATTTGTAACTTAGCATGTTTGATAAGCATTTTCTTGGCATCATATCCTGAAAATTTGGACTTTCTAGCAGTATCCAGTTCGAACATGTAAGGGTACGACAATACGACGAAGCGCTTCGAGAAAAGGTAGGTAGTGCCGTGCGCTGCCGTTGGCTCGTCTTGGCGGGGGCCCTACCGCGCCTCCAGATATATATTCAGTCTTTCAGGTAGCTATTCTATTATTAGGAGGTATCCGGGCGTCCGCTTTAGCTCGGGTGAACATACCAAAAAGGATTTTACCCAGAAATAAACAAAAATATGTACCTCTATACCTATAATATTTGAATAAATACAGGACTAGCTTCTGTCCGCGACTTTCTGCGCGTGGAATTCGTTAAAAGCACTCCCGTCGGAACTATGAATTTTCCGGGATAAAAAGTAGCCTATATTTTGACCAGTGCATGTTATAAACTACCCCAATACCAAATTTTGTTGCAATCCGTCCAGTTGTTTTCGAGTTAAATCCGGACATACATACATATACCTACGGTAATTTTTTCTAAAAATAGTTATTTTGTGTTCAGTATAGAAAATATGGCAAATAATTAACCCACAGTATCGGCTATCGATTATATAGTACATTATTGCCGTGGCCGGGAAAGTAGGTCTTTGCAGGCTGAGTACTGGTTTAAAGGGCCGAGGCTTCGCCGAGGCCCTTTAATATGTACGAAGCCTGCAAAGCCTTTCACGTGCCGAGGCTTATATAGTGCTTTTCTCAAAAATGAAAAAAAACCTTGATATTAGGTATTCATAATACAGCATTGACACGCACGCAAAGGTAGTCAAGTACTTACAACAAATCCAATGGAACGCCAGTCTTATTTCGTATTCACCGATATTTGACTTTAACAGACACACTAACACGGCAAGTTAAAAACTCGCATGTAGATTTCTCGTTTTTTATAAAAATTAAGACCTTTTATTAATTTTTAAACCAAACTAGTAAACTATTTTCATGAAATTTAGCTAAATAAATCTGATACAAGACAAGAACTCCCGCTCTTTATGGATCGTTCTTTTTTTAAATTCCGTTCTGAAATACATTGCGCTGTTTCAGACACGGATAAAAACGTTTGGTTTCGCGTCAATTGACAGATACAGAACATGCAGACTTGGCTGTTTGGGAATTCCTTCGCGTATTTATCAGTTAAAAAAAAAAGTACCTGTACGATAATGAAATTTCATACAACATTCCCTGCGCTTATACCTACATGCCGCGGAAGTAAATTCATAAAAATTTCCGGGGCATGCAGTTGAGTTTTTTTTTTTAATTTTTGACTGATCGTCAATGACGCACTTTGCGGTCTGATAGAAAGCAGACAATGACGAGTTTCCCGGCCATTTTTGAGAAAGTATATTGTATAGGTCTTTAATTTTTTTTGAGTTGGTAAATAAAATATATTTTGTATAGGATTCAGGCGTCGCTCACACAACCAATACCATATACAATTTTTTTACCTACTCAAAAAAAATTAAAGTCCTATACAATATACTTAGAATCGATAGCCGATACTGTGGGTTAATAATTTGCCATATTTTCTGACCCACCGTCGCCTGTCCCGTCGACTTGATAGTTTCTTTTAAATTTCAAGTTTCAGACGCGACTTCTTCTACAGACTTATTATTAGTATTTTAGTATAGATGTATAAGCTGAAAATAGCGATGACTGCTGAATCCCCGGTAAAGCTAAAAATAACTTCAGGAAAATTCTGAAAATCTTTTATGAAAGCTTTTACTCAATAGAAATTATAAATAGTAATGTACCCGACATAAAAATAAGGTAAGTACATTTAACAAAAAAACTTCCAATAAAAAAGACACACAGTAAAGTTCTTTGTGACTCACATTAGCTCGGTAATTTCTATGTTAATAGGTTTTGTTTCAAACAAACATCAAAAATATAAATAACCTAATATCCTGGGAGAGTAAACCAACTTGTTTAAGTACCCAAAGGGCTCTTTAATTTGTTTATCCAAGTAATTGGTATAATAATTTGAAATAAAATTTATATTTTTCACGTACTTTTCAACTTCAATGTAAATTCATTCATAGGGTCAATTTTCAGCCTTAAGTAGGTACAACATGTTTAAAGAACATTAACCTGAAACTAGAAATACATTCTGAAACAGATTTAACTTTATTTCAAGTAATAACCAAGTTGCAAAAGCGACAAAACTTCATCTTTTTTCTAAAAAAAAAAACCTATGTAATTACTTACCTCCAAACATACCTTCCAATTTATTTTTAACGCAATTTCCACTTCACTATCATTTTGTTGCCAAGGCCAGGAGTTTAATTATCGCAAATAATGAAGATAGCGATTTAACTGCGCAGGCGTCGGTGTAAATCACGATTTCGAGATACCGAGCCCCTTGAGTGCTAAAGTGTACGGTTTAAGACATCGTTTGTAAGTTGATAAGGTCCCTGATGCTTATGCCCAGAATTTGGTGATCAAATAATGCTTCGAGAATTATAAACTTTAAAATACTTAACTGCAACCGACATTACATACTTTTTTCTCATTTATTTTCAAGTATATTAAGTTATTTTCTAGTAGTTTTAATTTGGTACAGTTTTACTGTACTAATAAAATTTAATATAAAAAGACAATCAGATTAAAACTACTTAAAATAACTTAAAATACTTGAAAATAAAACAATATAGGCACTTGTACTTTTTATAAGAGCATTGATCTATTATAAGTAAGGATTCACAATCAGCCGGAGAAAAATGGCCCCGTCAAAACGTTTGGCCTTCGTTATAAAGAGACGTTATTAGCATATTGGAACATATTTTCTGATGTCAGTTTGCTCCATATATTTTGACATAAACTGTTAGGTACTGTTCGTCCATATGTTATTACTTATTATATAGGTCAATGTATAAGAGTTAGGTTAGGATGTTTATTTGTGATTGCGTAATCGCGTCACAGTAGGTAAATTGAAGAATGTCTAAGATTGATTGATTGATTATGATGATTGATTATGTAGCACGTGCTAAAAATATACTAATAATTAATAGGTAGTGGCAAACTTCAACCTTTCGCGTCCGAAGAATGCCTCATAGAGCGGTGGAAACATATAATAGCACAAAAAACTTATTACAGCAAATTGACGTCGATCCGCTTGGGCAAGACAAAGCGCGGCGGCCAGCCCGGAGGTTGCCAGGGTAATTTAAAAAAATAATGCCCTCGACCCGCCACTGACGGGTCAATAAATCACTTTATTCCGCCCGGTCCTACCTTGCCTACGTGAATAGAGTGTAAAAGAGTGCAAGTAAGAATTCCTAAATCAGGAGAGTTTACGGTACTCCGGGGCGAACACACGTATTGCGCCCGGTGATTGATTTGACTCTGTACGTTTCATTTCTCACAAAATTAGACTTCGCAATCGGACCCTTTTTGATTGTATTGTTTAGGTTACCTTCGATTTAGGTGCACGATTTGGTATAAATTTCTCTAGTTGTAAGTAAGTTTTGTAAAAAGCCTATTATAGTTTTACAACTTTTGTGTATGACTTGTAAAAGACTGATGAAAGTATGGCTAAATCTCCAAAATAAAATTGAAGAAGTTTCTCTTACATTCACAGTACATGTGTATCTACCCAACAAGAGTAAATTTCAGTTACAGTATTATGCCCATGTTTATACTGCTTCGAGCCTTATTTCATAAGACTTGTTATTATAAACATACGTTTTTAATGTGCGGAATATATATATTTAATAATCAGTTAAGTTCTAATCTATTCTATTTTTATTATATAAAATTGCTTTGTATAAAAAAATAATAATTTTAATAGTATTATGTGCTAATTAAACATTACTTCATTGATTGTTTGTTGTAAAACTGAAACATAATTGCCATCAATATTGACGCCGGGTGGGCTTAGAATTAGCATTAGCTGTGCCCATACCCTTTTCCCATAATAAATGCCTGTTATCTGTTAAACTACAGACTACACCTGTGTGATTTGTTAAGCTAATAAATAATGCAGGTTTCATATTATTATGGAGAATAAACGAATTTGTATTTGCATGAAAGTAGGTAAGTAGGTACAGTACATACAACGCAACGCAAGTCAATAGTATCGATTCCTCTCGATGTGCGTCGTCTACCTAATTGAGTAAGTTACCAGGCGGTGACACGATATTACTTACTTCCAAGTTTATTGATGAAGTTGAATTTACTAATTCGAAGATTTGGGTGTAGTCCCTAATCCGGCATGGCGACTATCCCAAAGCCCCTCGTGATGAAAGGAAGCCTGTGATGTCCAGCTATCGGACGTAAATAGGCATTTGTGGTTGGTCGGAGGTTGATGCAGATTCCTTATGCTCGTAATGACATTTTCTAATTATCGTTAGCCTAGGTGTAATTTTTTATCTGTAATGTTTTTCTTCTGCTGGTTTTGAGGCCAAATTATCTATATATAGGCGGTGTGGTAGTGGTAAATAAATCTTTTTTTGACTACAAAATTTGCATAGTACTTATTTTAAAAAGAGTCCATAATATTAGTAGCAGTAAGAAATGCCAAATTCACCAGAACACGGATCATCGGGTAACCTCAATATTTCAAATTGCTCGTAATCATGAAGCTCCCAGATGTTTCCATTTCAATTATAACTTCTAAACAAATTTCCCTCGAACCGAGTAATAACTTTCATTTGAGTTGCTGAAGGCAAAGAGATACCTATGTAGCTTCTTATAAGCTACGTTCGGAAATTAAGAGGAAAATAACCTCAGTGAGCCTGTTTCATTGAAACGACTGGTTTTCTGAACGTTATAGTCTAGAGCCGCTTATTTCAATTGAACAGATTTGAAGTATTACCTACTGAATATTACTTCAGTATGTAATATATCAATATACATGGTGGGTCAGAAAATATGGCAAATAATTAACCCACAGTATCGGCTATCGATTCTAAGTATATTGTATAGGTCTTTAATTTTTTTTGAGTTGGTCAAAAAAAAATTTTGTATAGGATTCAGGCGTCGCTCACACAACCAATCCCATATACATTTTTTTTTACCAACTCAAAAAAAATTAAAGACCTATACAATATAACTACTTAGAATCGATAGCCGATACGGTGGGTTAATTATTTGCCATATTTTCTGACCCACCGTGTATACATTTATAATTTTATGACATAACATAAAGTCAGAACTTTACATTTCTAAGTAAATATGCATCTACCTACTAGTTAAATAATAAATTACACTTTAGTATTATACATGGCAATGCATTTAAATAAATTACTTATTATAATGTACATTAATTAACTAATAAATTACTAATAATAAATTATCTAAATACCAAATAATTGAATAAGATGCGTTATACTACTAAAAAAATGTGAAAATTGTAAAACTATGTAGTTTGAGGAAATAAAGGCTTATTATTATTATTATATCACTGTGAACAAATTAGTGTCCGTACGGTGGG
The DNA here is from genome assembly GCA_963971205.1 of Aethes cnicana. Classification (NCBI taxonomy): domain Eukaryota; kingdom Metazoa; phylum Arthropoda; class Insecta; order Lepidoptera; family Tortricidae; genus Aethes; species Aethes cnicana. The sequence continues at coordinate 10,176,984 of OZ020282.1, forward strand.
GATGAGGAGCGTCAGAAGTTTGATAGAAGTCTAACTTTAAGAGAGATTGATGCGGGTGTAGTTTTAGGGAAGTTTTTATACTGTCACAGAAAAAGTAAGGTAAACCTAGAATGACAACTCTCATACAAATCTTACGCCTGAAATAAGTGTAGTCGGTATATTTATGTACTTAGTTTGTCAAAATTTAATAATTGCTCGATAAGATTGAAATATTTGAAATTGGTTTGCGACATTAACTAATAGATCAGCTCATAGGTGAAAGATATATGTATGTGCGATCTCAGACTAAGTAAGTTGAAAATCGTGAATAATATTACCGTTATATAGATAATAAAGATGTAAAAACTACGGTTTGTAAAGATTTATAAATCTTAGTTGTTCAAAACAATCATTCGGCGAGAAAGTACGAATAAAATGTCTCGAAGAGTGTGGTTAAGATTTGAAGTCAAGAAAGGCGACGGAACTATTTTAAAGTTGCGAATCCAAGATTTGCCCAAGGAACGTTTCGACGATGCTGCCGAATTTTACACGAAATATTTTTTGGAGGCAGAGGCGATCTGTAAAGCATCAGGTACCTACCTTCTTTTACATTCGTTTTTAAACCGGGTGATCTTTGGTTTTTATGAACAGTATATATTTACTGCTAATTTTGTCCGTTATTCCAGTAGTGAGACTATTTTAAGAAAATAATTTTAAGAAATAATGACGTTCCCAAATTACTCATACTTACTCGCTTTGACTCGCCTTGTCGCGTCTAATAGACAAAAAATGCTTTCCTTTATTCACTCTCGACCATTAGAGTAAATAATTCTCGACGCTACCTCTATTTTTTTGATACCAATGGTACAGGCAAACGAGCGCCCAGCCTACCTCATTGTTAGTGGCCTGCGGCCCATGGGACCGAAATCCTATGACCCCCCATTAAGAAACCATAAGATCTCGAATGCGTTGCCTACCCTGAGGCCTTAGATGGAATGCCTCTGTGCCAAAAATTTCACCGGCTGCCTTACCTTAACCCCCTACCGGAACATAACAGTTCGAGCACTACTATTTGGCGGCAAGTTAGCGGGGAAAGACGGTGGTGATGGTGGTGGTTTTGCCGATGCAAAAAAAAAAACCTCAATATAAAATTCACTGTAAGAATCACTGAAAGTATCATAGAAAAAAAAAACAAATTATACACTGGCTAGTAGGAATATTTTTTACTTGCCGTGGTGGCCTAGTGGTTCGACATACCGCCTCTCAATCAGAGGGTCGGGGGTTCGATTCCGGCTCGCACCTCTAAGTTTACTTATGTGCGAAATTAAATTTGAATTTACCACTGAGCTTTTCGGTGAAGGAAAACATCGTGAGGAAACCTGCACAAATCTGCGAATTAACTGGGCCCGCGTGGGGACTATAGCGTGATGAGAGGAGGCCTGTGCCCAGCAGTGGGACGCAAATAGGCTATAGTAGTAGTAGTATATTTTCAGAAGTAAGTACTCTCATTTTGACATAGATAGAAAGTTTTAATTTATTTTTTGTTAGCTGTATTAATCAAGAAAATCGATTCAACGACTTCTCTGTAGGGCATCTTTAAAATTTTATGGTTCCAGGTGTTTACCGACACCCTAAAGCTGTAGCGGAATGCCGAGAAATTATCTACGGTGATTTGAAAGACCGAGGTTTGAATATGGTGATATGCTGCGAAGATTCAGCTGACGGTGCGGTTGGTGGAATACTAGGATGTTCAGCGATTAAAGTCAAGGAATCTGCTGGGGGTGCGTTTACAAGTGTAGAGGTAAGCAAACTATCATTTCGTTTATTCCAACCGCCAAACAGGTTGTGCTCGCTATTAGGTACTATGAATATAATGGCTCTATAAACATAATCACTAAAGAAACACTTTTTAGGAAATATAAAATGCGTGTCCTGATCTTTACCGTTACGTTGATCAATTTGAAATTCAAGCTTTTTTATCTTTTAACATAATGCCTTATGTCCTACTCTATTTATATAAAAATGAATTGCCGTGTGTTAGTCTGCTAAAGGTCGAGAACTGCGGGAACGATTTGGCTTAGTCTTTTTGTTCTATTCCCTGTGATTAAGGATAGGAAAATTAGTCTTAAAGAACGTATAAAAAATATAAAAATAACTTTGTATAGGAATCAAGGCGGTGCTATGAAGTTCACCGGGCCAACAGCTAAGTAGGTACCTATGTATTTTATTTGGAGTACCTATTATAGCGGTGACACAAAGAGGAACTTCTACTGCAACTTTTCTGAGATCTTCTGACGAGATTAACTCGTATATTTGAAATGTTCAAGCGACGGTCACGTGTTATAGGCAATGTATAATTCTGCAGACATTTTATACCCCACCAGAGACAAGTTAAATATAATTATAGACTGTCAATATCCATATTACGGCGTACATCGGCAATGGCCAGAGGGCTTCAAATTTTCATACTTTGTTGTACAGCGCCATCTAGATGTTGCTCATGGAGTTCAAATTTGTATGCAGGCTAACTAGGCAGCGACATCTATTATCGCATTCAACACTTATTTCGGGCGTACGCTGATTTGTATGAAGGTTGACATTCTAGGTTTATACTACTTATGATACCCAATCAACTATCACTATCAGCAGGTACTTAAGAGGATACATAAATAAAAAACCCATTTTTAGGTGCGTAGAACTCGTAAAGTACTCACGTTAGGAGTCTGATTTTCGGATATGTGTATATTGATTATATACTTGAAGGATTGATCAAGGCCAAAACATGACTGAGATAATTTTGTTCGATAGAAAAAAATCACGAAGTCGCAGCTGCTATTATCTTAATGTGCTTGAAGCTTCTTAACGACAAAGAAAAGGACTTCGAGACTTTCTTAAAAACTAGACATCTATATTAACTAAAGACTGATCATACTAGATGTCAATATTTATATATATATCAATTACAATTAATTTAATTCGGCTTTGGCGCTTACGTTGTTTTATTTCGTCCGACGTGCGCGCTGCCATCTCTTTCTTTCGTGCAAGGTCCCTATATGCGCATCACTCTACGCCAGTCGGCCAGAAACCTTCGCTGCAGTAGGACCTGTGCTCGACAATCCCAGATCCGTATCGCGCTCGTATGTAATCAATATTTCGTGATTATAAAGAGAAGTAAGCATGGGAAAGTTTAAAAAGAAGACGGCAAAGTGCCGGTAGTATGAGAGAAAGCAAAATTAAGTTTCTTATTTATTTATACGATTTATTCGTGTAACCGCATTCAATATTGCTAATGGATTATGAACTGGAGAACTAGTCGTTTTAGTTAAAAATACTTACCTATCATTTATGGTTGACTTTGTGCGCGGCCACCGAGGCCGTAATTTCCTAATCAAGTAGGTATGAAATTTATGTATTTAGAAGGAAGCCAGCAATTGACAAGCTGGTATCTTTGGGACTCGCCTGTTTATCTCGACTTAGATCTGCCTTCTTTCCCCTGCATTACTCTAAACAGTAGTGAAAAGTCAGTACCTATACTTACCTATTCACAAAATGAAGTCGATGTGAGCATCTTTTACCTTCCTGAGTATAAAGATACGTGTAGGTACAATCTGTTGTACATTTGCTTGATAGCCCAAATACCTATTATTTATTACCTATCCATGTGTAAAAATATTGCGGTTCCAATATTATTACATAGGTACATATGCCTATTGAGTAGATAGCCTCCTTTTTTGAAGTCGGTTAACTATTCTCATTTCAAAATCGTATTAATTAAAATAAAACAGATATTCAGATAGATATTTACCTAAAGTTTGGCCGCGTGAACGGTAAGGGGACGGACTCAGTTTTTATTTGCCTATTAAAATTCCCGGGATTTCCAGGATTTCTAAATTTAGTAACCAGGCCTCAAAAAAGCTTATTTTAGTATTTCTATACATTTATTTATGACTAGCTCCTGCCCGCGACTTCGTCTGCGTGGAATGTAAAATTGCCGATAAGTTTTCTTTCCGACATCCGATTTTAATCAAACATAGCTTATATATTGCTCATGCTCTATCTACCCTTGAAAACTGCATTCAAATCGGTTCAGTAGTTTCGGACACAAAAAAACAGACAGAAAAGATTTCTAAAAATCGCTGTTTTGTGGTCTACCATACATCTTTAGACCCCCTGTTCCTTTTTTTGAACTTTTCTTTCTATCTACAGACACGCCGAGTTCTGCTCTTTTATTATAGTATAGATAGATAAGTATTTTTAGTGTAGGACCCAATTATGAAAAAGTCTTCAAATAACGAATTCCGTGGGACCTGACCTACCTCGGCGATACGTATGACCGGTATGGCCTAAATCGGCACGTTCTTCAGAATACAAGTGTGGTTGTCACCTCCTAAGTGTATATGAAGGGGGAAGCTACGACGTAACACAGATGGCGGCCAGGAGGAAGCTACGACGTAACAAAGATGGCGGCCAGGATTTTTCTACTAGCGTTATTTCTCGGTAACTACTGGATCGATTGATTTTATCAAACAGTGTCAGAAAATGAAAATATGAAAGGTAATATAATATAAATTATTTTTTGTCTTATATTTGTTCACATCAAGTTAATAGAAAATGAAATATAATCTGATTCGCCTAAAGATTGACTGGTAAAGAATGCCTTGAAGCATTAAGTCCGCCTTTTGTACACTAAGTTTTCTGTGTGCAATAAAGTTTAAATAAATAAATATTTATGAAAATTAACATTTTTATGAAAATTGATTGTTTTCTTTCAACGATAATAGGATTACCGAATTTTACCTATTATAAAAGTTGTAGAAAAATTCCTAGATTTTTAATGAATTTCAAATTATTACAACCGACCGACCTAAATTACCGAATAAACAGGTTTATACGATTTTAATGATTTCAAAGAAACGGTCAAGTGTGTGTCAAGAGCACAAAATGAGCTAGCTAGGGTTTCGAGTTTTTAACCTTCCAATTTACTTAGAACTCTGGATTTTCATGGATTGTTTTGTAGCAGAGACCAAGTTATGCTGGATTAGAAACCACTCTATCTATTAGTGAAAACTGCATTAAAATCCGTTCAGTGGTAATCAATAATCAGTAATCATTTATTCCTTGACAACCATGGTATTACATAGCTCTTAGAAAATAAGTAGTCAGTACAAACATGGACCCTATTTGGGTGCAGCAAGGTTTGATCTTAAAACTAAGTTTAATATTAAATTTACATTAGAATAAATCATGCAATGACAATTTAACATTCATGATATAATTATTTTCCTAATAGTCTCACATGTCTCTTTATTTACTATTTAAATTATTTGACAATTAATTGAATTGAATGAATTGAATTGAATTCTCACATGTCTCTTTATTTACTATTTAAATTATACTATTTAAGGTTTTTGACTTTATCGTGAACATCCAGACTGACAGACAGACGCGGCGGGGGACTTTGTTTTATAATATGTATAGTGTTAGTTACACCATTTATAACTGCAGAACGGCTGAACCGATTTCGATGATCTTTGATTTTTTAGATTTGTCTCCGTCCCGAATAGCCCTTGTAAATAATATATATATGAAGAATAATAAAGAATAAGAGGAATACGTGTACGAAATTTCAAGTTTCTATCCTTAAGGGTTTGGCCTGTGCGTTGATACGTCAGTCAATCACCTTTGCCTATTATATACACAGATTATATATATGTAAATTGATTATTATCAATTATGACTTTAAGGAAACCCATTTGAAGCCAATCCAAAACAAAACTCAATTCATTTCATTCATCTAGAACCGAATGTAAAATTATATATAATTATTTGAACTCACTGACTGCTAATAAGCTCTTCCGGATTATTTCTCATTTTTGGTCCTGTTCTTGGATTGCTTCGTTATTTACCGGTCGATTGTAATCATTTGAAATTCATTAAAAATCTAAAAATGTTTGCTATAACTTTTATATTAGACTAAAATTTGATAATTCTGGTAGTTATCGAGTTATTTCTGCAAGAAAACAAGCAATTTTCATAAAAAATTTATTTTTCATAAATATTTCATTTTATATTAACTTTGCGTGACTAAATATAGACAACAAACAATCTACATTATATTACCTTTCATATGACACCTTATTTGATAAAATCGGTCCAGTAGTTACCAAGAAATAATGCTAGTAGAAAAGGCCCAGCCGCCATCTTTGTTACGTCGTAGCTCCCCCTCTTACTCTTGGGGGGTGACAACTACTTTTTTTTTGTATTCTAGAGAACATGCCCATTTAGGCCATATCGGTTGTACGTATGGCCGAGGTAGACCGTCCCACGGAATTCGTTATTTGAAGATTTTCATAATTCCTACACTAAAAATCCATACTAATATTATAAATGTGTTTGTTTGTTTGCTCTTCCTTCACGTCGCAACGAGTGGACCGATTTGGATGAAATTTGGTACGGAGATAGTTTGAGGCCCCGCAATAACATAAGATACTTTTTATTCCGATATTTCCACGGGAATGGGTTTTCCACGGGGCAAACCAATTTTTCAATACTTCTATAACTATAATTGTCTGTATGTGTAGTCTGTGTGTGTCATCGGGTACGCAAATTCTAAGTCTACGCGGGACGAAGTTCGCGGGCATCGGCTAGTAATTATAATAAATAAATGTATATACATACCTAAATAAGCTATTTCGAGGCCTGGTTACTAAATTTACGAATCCCGGAAATGCCGAGAATATTAATAGGCAAATAAAAACTGAGTCCGGCCCCATACCGTTCACGCGGTTAAACTTTGGGTAAATGTGTATCCGAATTTCTGATTCCTGTTAATTACAGAATATATTCAATATCTACCTGATTTTTTAAATGAATAAGATTTTGTAATGAGAATAATTAAATGACTTCAAAAAAGGAGGTTATCTACTCAATACGCATATGTACCTTTGTAATAATATTGGAACTGCAATATTTTCACATATGAATAGGTAATAAAATAAAAGGTATGTATTTGGGCTATCAAGCAAATGTACAAAACATTGTACCTACGTGTATCTTTTTAATCACGAAGGTAATTGAGATGCTCACATCAACTTTATTTTGTGACTATGTTAGTATAGGTGTGTGAAGTCCCCAATCCGCACTGGGCCCGCGTGGGGATTATAGCCTAAACCCTCTCGTGATCAAATAGGCAGTAGTAGTAGTAGTAGTAGTATAGGTACTGGCCATACCGATTTAGGCAGTACCGGTTGTACGTATGGCCTAGAGAGATAGGTCACACGGAATTAGTTATTTGAAGACTTTTTCATAATTGGGTCCTACACTTAAAATACTTAAACATGTTTAGTTCATAACTATGACTGTATACCTACCAAGGCATACACTAAATTTCGAAATTCCGGGATTCCCGGGACTTTTTTATAGGAACATTAAATTGAGTCCGGCCCCATACCGTTCACGCGGTCAAACTCTGGGTAAATGTGTATCCGAATTTCCGATCCCTGTTAATCACAGATATTAAATTTAAATTAATGAATTAATTTTATATCCCACTAAAATGAAAAAAATAAAATATTCGCTTCTAATGTTTGTGTAGGTATATATAAATTTGTTATTTGTTTCTTACTTTGTATTGAATCCGAAAGTAATGACTTCGATATTTAAATCTACTTTATTTACCAACTAACTAGCGCAAAATCAGAATTAGTGTAGGTGTTTTGAATTTCGCGGGAACACTCGGGGGGAGCACGCCCCGCGCGGGACGCGCGCGACTAAGCCACGCCTCCATAGCTTCAACTATTTTTCAACATAGGCCCTTAAGTTAATGATTGGTTGGACAGGCGCAGTCATTGGAGGTGAAAAAGATGTTCGAGCTGATCGGGGCCTTACTGGAGCTATACGACCCGATGGTTCAGCTGAAGCTGTCTCGATACCACGAAGGCAGAGGGATCATTGTGCACCCCGAATACAGGAAGCTGGGTATAGGGCAACAATTCGTTAAGTCAAGGTAAATGTTTCTTTCAACAAATTCAAAGTATAGCAACCATAACTATATGAATAGCAACAAATATTACTGGACTTATGATATTTCATATCCATGTGATGCAACAAAGCACAGCGCACCTGCAATAGCTCATCAATTATTGTATGTATGTATTGTATGTATCGTTTATTGGTAAAAAATATTCGATTTACAAGTCGCTTAATTACTAGTATATGTAAATAGTTCATATAAATTCGATGCATATTGATTACATTTTATTACATTATATATTAAATAGATTACGTCAAGGTATTAAGTATTTCACTAAGTGTTTTATACATATCTATAATAATTAGTAATAAATTAATTCGGAATGCGTACCTATTACATTGTTTTATCTAAGGTAGTGCTTGGACTAATGAGACATACATTCGGTAAACTCATCGACCGTGTAACAGGCGATATCTAGTAGCATACTATGTAGTTTATTTATGAAGGTCTGATCGCTACAACTGTCCTTCGCGGCGTTAGGCAGACAGTTGTACAGCGTAGGACCCATAAATTTGACGGACTTTTTCGATTTCGCCAATTTAGTAGCCGGAATGTATAGTAGGTCACGCCCTCTAGTATAGGAGTTGTAGCGCGTTTGTGGGGAAATTATTGAGGTTTGCCCTGACGTTTTCGCAAATTTCAAGTATATACATATAAGAATTGAGAAATGATACAAGAAGAGTGGCAGAGTCTATACTGTAGTGCGTGCTCCGAAACTAGACTAGATCGACATGTGATCGACATCTAGCGTCCAGTGGCTGAACCCCGATTAGCCGACCGTTTAGCAGTTGCTACCGCTGCCTGCTTGAAGCTAGATGGCGAGCCGAATGCGAAAATAATAAAAACTGTGCATTCCTCTAACTTTTAAAGTACGGAGTGAAAAATTAAAAAAAAATGTTACTATAGATTCAACGAAAACTATAAATAAAAATTGGATTGAACAAAATTGGTTACGTGTTTTTTCATAAGTCACTTAATATTTGTACTACGGAACCGAGTCCGGCTCACTCTTGGCCGGTTCTTTAAACAATTTAGTGATGCATTACAGGACGACACAACTAAGAAGGTGCGCGGCGAAGCACTTAAGCCGTTGACGCAGAGTCTATTATCGCTTAATCCACGCGCCTTCTAAGTTGTGTAAACCTGTACCTATGTATGTGACTTATATGGATTTTAATACAGGCGTCTTATCTGCGAGGCTCATGGGGTGCCCTATACGGGTGCAATAATGACATCCCTGGGCACTCAGAGGGCTGCTGAGAAGGAGAACTGGGAGACAGTCCTGGAAGTCAACTTTGAAGACTTTGGACAACAACACGGTGTGACGTTTGAAGACGCTCCTGTCGTTGGGAAATACATGATCTGTAAAGTTGATATGTGATTATTGGTGGCATTAAAAAAAGTGTTTTGATTGTAAAAGGCATTTATTTTTGGGGCATAACCACAGACATCAATAGATCTCTATTTCTTATTCTCATAGTCAGTCTAAGTACGTGAAGTAAATCGAACTGTTGATGCAGAAATGAGAGCTCAAATATACTCTTCCCATTGCTGGACACGGGGCCTCCTCTGATCTGTTACTACTCCCACTACAGCCTATTTGCGTCTCACTGCTGGGCACAGGCCTCCTCTCATCACGAGAGGGTTTGAGCTATAGTCCCCACGTGGGCCCAGTGCGGATTGGGGACTTCACACATCTTTGAATTACTTCGCAGACGCGTGCAGGTTTCCTCACGATGTTTTCCTTCAACAAAAGCACAGTGGTAAATTCAAATTGAAATTCGCACATAAGTAAACTTAGAGGTGCGAGCTGGAATTGAACCCCCGACCCTCTGCATGAGAGGCGGTAGGTCGAACCACTAGGCCACCACGGCTTCGGCTTTTCTGATCACGAGAGGGTTTTGGCTAAATTAGTCCCCACGCGGGCCCATAATGTTTTCCTCATAATGTTTTCCTTCACCGAAAGTACCTCGCTCCGCTCGGAATGCTGCTCTGGATTCTTTCGCTTCGCTCTGGTTTCCATCCGTCCACCACCAGTCATATAATCTACTAACTATACACACGTAGCTTAGGTAAGGCTACAAAGCCAGTCACCGATTACCTCAACTTGACAGTCTACCACGGTACATGTTTACACAACTTAGAAGGCGCGTGGATTAAGCAAAAATAGACTCTGCGTCCGTAATAGAATAGGCCGGAATAGGCCGTGGTGGCCTAGTGGAAGCCGTGGTGGCCTAGTGGTTTGACCTACCGCCTCTCATGCAGAGGGTCGCGGGTTCAAATCCGGCTCGCACCTCTGAAATTATTTATGTGCGAAATTCAATTTGAATTAACCACTGTGCTTTTCGGTGAAGGAAAACATCGTGAGGAAACCTGCACGCATCTGCGAAGTAATTCAAGGTTGTGTGTGAAGTCCCCAATCCGCACTGGGCCCGCGTGGGGACTATAGCCCAACCCTCTCGTGATAAGAGGAGGCCTGTGCCCAGCAGTGGGCCGTAAATAGGCTGTTGTAGTAGTAGTAGTAGTAGACTCTGCTTAACGGCTTAAGTGCTTCACCGCGCGCCTTCTAAGTTGTGTCGTGCTATACCTGACAAACTATTCATCAATATTAGACCCTTTTAGAGGTCCTTGCTAATGCCCCATCGACTGCTATTTGATTCAATCAATATTTAATCTCCTCTAGCTCTCCTACCCCTTTCTAGGGAATGTAAATGACGAATGAGCAAATGGGACAGAGAATAATAACCCTTCGGCTTGGGTTAATAATTAGGTACGCAAACTTAAACTTGGAAATGGGACGTGTGTCTTTTGTAATATAAAATTGTTAAATTTTGCTTGTTTGTAGCTAAAGTAACTAAAAATTTTGTTCTTATATATACATACTAGCTTCTAATTCGGTTATAGCGTTCCCGCGGGAATTGAGTGTTTAAATTATATACTAAAACCTTCCCCTTGAATCACTCTATATATTAAAAAAAACCGCATCAAAATCCGTTGCGTAGTTTTAATGATTTAAGCATAAGGTACATAGGGATATAGGGACAGAGAAAGCGACTTTGTTTTATACTCTGTAGTGATATATATTGGGTCAAGCAAAACGTTGTGACGATATTTTAACATAGTATCAGCAGCTATCGATTCTAAGCATGTTTTTTTAGGTTATAATTTTTTTCGAGTTAGTAATTTTCTTTTGTACGGCCCATACGGGATTGATGATGTGAACGATAAAGTACCTGTATCCCATACAAAATATATTTTTTTACTATCTCGAAAAAAAATAAAGATCTAAAAAACATGCTTAGAGTCGATAGCTGATTCTGTGGATAAAAATTAATATCGCCACAACGTTTTGCTTCACCCCGTAACTAATTTAGTTACCTAAATAAAAAACTTGAAAATATGCTTAGTTTCGATAGCGTACAGTCGAGTTCATTAATTTGTAGGAGGTATTCACTTTTTAACCTTTCTACAATTCAGTAAGTAATTTCACGACGAAAATCGCAAAAAAATTAAAAGAAACCCTAATCAAATAAGAAGCACCTAAAATCTGAAAAGGGCTTGTGGAAAGGATTTTAAGAGGTTGTAAACGAGGCATTTTCGCTTAATTAAAGTATTAAAAGAATATTGATGAGAATTAATAAATTTCCTTTACGAACTTAGTTGAATTTTTACGGCTTGTTAGATTAATGTTTACACTTGGGGTTCGCTTGTTATTTGATACTTTTCAGGACGCCGTACCTAGAATAAAAAATAAGCGTCGTTCAATGTAATCTTTTTTTACCCGACTGCGCAACGCAAAGGAGAGTAATGTGTTTACCTGTCTATGTATGTATGTTTGTTCCTTTGCGGCACTCCAGAGATAAAATAATCGATATTTTGAACCAACAGTCTAATCTACGCACTGCGTTAATCCGATTTCGAGCTTACGATCCGTATAAGAACTCTGATAACGTATTTCGGTTCGGATGTACTCGTACCTAATGCGCAACCACAGTGCGCAACCTTGCATACAAATAGTACTTATTACTACTCTAGTCTTTCTAAATTTTAAACGGACCATTTAGCCCTTTTCCGCTTCACGGGTATTTTCGTAACACCCAGAAGAGTATCGATTCGCTCGAAAACCTATAGGAACGATTTCCTTTTACTTACGTTCGAACAAAGCCGTTCATTGAGTGGATTGGCGGGAGAATGATACTTTGTTTGTGCCCAGTGCCCAGAGCCGTTTGGTATGGCATGGCGCGAGCGAGACGAATGAAAAGCTGTCAAAACACATTGATATATATTATAGGATAGACATTTGTTTCCAGATTATATTTAGGCAGCTGGGATCAGGAATAGCCTAAATCACATACGATGGAACCCGTTTTTTGTACTGTGAACCACACCGTGGTATTACTATGGTCACTATTATTACTCCCGTAGAGTTCATTTTTTTTAAATCTTTGTAGTAAGTGCTGTTTCTGAATAAAATAAATTTTGTGATAGATACAATATTTAAATTATTTGTCATTTTTAATACTTTCCATAGCCTATTCCACCTATCCCTACTGCGATATCCCCACCAGTGTGGACATATGGAATATTGTTCCATTTAGTTCTACTGGTAGGGATACATGGAATCGAGTCGTCCATCTGTCCCTCCCAGTTTTTAATGGTAGAGCAAGATGGAATTTATTCCATTTATCCCAATGCAAGGAAATATTAAATAGTCCACTCAGTCCGTTAGGTCAAAGGTGTGAATGTAGGTTAGGTTTGTTAGTCATCTATATACGCCCGAAGGGCAAACTACCTAGAAATAGGGGCCCCGCGTAGCGGGGACCCGTCGACCCAGTCACATTCCTTGTATTATTCCTTCCGAGTCCCCACCAGGGGGGAAGCCAGTATAGATGGTTGGAAATAATTCCGCGAGTCCCCACCAGGGGGGGAAACCAGTATAGATGGTTGGAAATAATTCCGCGAGTCCCTACCGCAGTGGATTTCAGTAGGGATAAATGGAATAATATCCCTACCAGTAGAACTAAATGGAAAAATATTCCATATGTCCACACTGGTGGGGATATCGCAGTAGGGATAGGTGGAATAGGGGCTTTCCATTACTTTGGATATAACTGCAGAGGCAATTGCCTCTGCAATTACATCCAAAGTCTAGTCTAGACATTAATGATGGTTTTCTCTATTTATTCCGACATCTGATGGCGCCCCCGAGAAGTCTGGTCCAAAAGCAAAAGCACAAATTCAAATTCAATTCAAATTCAATCATTTATTCAGCAAATTGGCCACATAGGGGCAATTTTACACGACAGAAGAATTTACCAGCGCTTCCTAGACCCATTGCTTGAGAAGAAGCGCCGCAACAAACTCAAGCAGAAGGCCTTTTTTCAAAATTTCTATAGTTACAAAATGTACATTACATGCATAAATTATACATACTCGTATAGGTACGTAGTACTAAAATTACATTGAAGGGATGTATAGTCCCTAACTTGAACTTAAATCTAAGATCTTAGATATGTAGTCTCCAAGGGTCCAGAAAAAAATATATTATGGAGATGGCCTCCATTGTCAAATAAATATAAATTCCATAGATGTCGACAGTCTCAAAATGTCAATAAATAATGAAATACATCATGTATAAAAGAGTTCATTAATACATGTCGATAAGAACTTGATGAGCGCACCCGTTCACGAGCGTGACGCGTATCTCAGCCATCGCCTCCCTTAACCATTTCTCAGGGAAGGTGGACACGGCCTGTAAAAGCACTTTTTCGAACACAATTCGAATGAAGTGTCAAATTTTGCGCGCGAGGACGTGTGTGTGCGTGCGAGGACGTCTGTACTCTTGTAAATGTGTGTGTACCAACTACGCTGGCCAATGATCCACTCTCCATCTCCGGATGTAACAAATGACGGTAAAGGCGAGTTGGGCGCGAGTTGCGCGCCGGCTAGATTCGATGCGGGTGATTCCGTGACCATTCTGTATGTACTCGTAGTACTATTAAATATTCTGTGGCAAAAGGTCAAAAATTTGGAATGATACGTTTATTTAAACGAGGAATTTAATAGAAATGACTGACAAAATCCAATGCTGATTTAAAGTCGACATTTAAGTATTTAGGAAAAATTATTCAGAATAGAAAAACCACCTTCATACTAAGAGCCTTCGTATACTTAAACACAATACAATACAAATACTCTTTATTGAACACCACACAATAGAGAGAAAAAAAGAACAGGACAAAAAAGATCAGGAAAACATGTGGTTAGGTATACAGCAGGCGGTCTTATCGCTAATAGAGCGATCTCTCCCAGACAACCTTTGGGTAGTGGATATCAAGTAAAAGAGATAAGTTGGTAGGCGGTGCTCGTAATAACTATATGTTATATATTATAAATACATACATACCAGAAATCATAAATATAAACATACATAATAATAAATATATAGTCATACCACTCATATAATAAATAAACTAAATAAAATACTTACAGTCTAAGAGAAACTAATGACAGCCGAAACCCAGACGAAGAAGAGGAAAAAAGATCAAAAAGCAAGTGATAAGAAATGATCCTTAAGCTTGTTTTTAAAGACAGCGAGAGATTGCGCACGCCTAATGTCCACGGGAAGAGAATTCCAGAGCCGTGCAGCTTGAATAGTAAGAGTCAGAAAAAAAAATTAGAAGAAGAAGAAGGAACAGCAAGGAGACAATTTTGGGAGCACCTCAGAGAAGAGAGGTAACTAAAGCGCTCCTTGAGGTACGGAGGATACTTAAACACTATACAGGATTAAAAATTATAAAGTTTTATCTACTAAATTTCGAGGTAGAAAATGATCTGCAAAACCAAATAAGACAAAGCCCTCATTCAGCATACCAGCAAAAAAAAAACACAGCCATAGCTAATATTAATTCAAAAAACAAGTATGTACTACACCTGTAGAGCCTCATCCATTGTCCACGTAAGCCTCAAATTACTGACTGTCGTCTCTAGCCTAACAGCCTGTTCACATGCCGTCTGTTGTCATCCTGCTCATTTGTACGAGATATGAGCGAGACGAGAGAATGAGATAACGTGTTAGATATAATTATAGTCGTTACACGTACGAAGCGAGGATGCCCGCTCGTTTCAATGGACTATTAGGAAAACCCTGTAATTTTGGGCGTCAATGGGCGTTCTTGATACACGGAGTCACTTACTGAGCGAGCAAGTCAGATAAGATTTCATCATTGGCGTGATTTGACGTCGCCTTGTCGATCACTGGAATTTTTTACTGAATTAAAAAAAAAAACATTAGGTATCTAAATACTCTTAAGGTAACTTTCTGACGAATCTTCCACATCTGCCATTCAGTGCCGTCCTTATTACGCCAACGACAACTAAATATATCTAAGCTAAGGTACACCTAGCTGTTTTAATCTATATAAGACAAAGTCGTGTTAGTTACATCACTTTATAACTCGAGAACGGCCGAACTGATTTCGATGATTAGGCGGGGGCGGGACGGAGTCCGCCGGGTCGGCTTGTCATAAATAAAATGTATTGAAGCGTTTTAGATCTATTTTTATTGATGTTTCTTATATTCTAATATTCAACAGCAGTGCTAGCCGGTGAAATTTCTGGCACAGAGGCATTCCATCTTAGGCCTCAGAGTAGGAAACTCATTCGAGATGTTATGGTTTGTTTCTTAATGGGGGATTAAGTATAGGATTTCGGTGTTCATGGGCCGCAGTGACCACTTACCATCAGGTGGGCTGTGGGCTAGTTTGCCTATACCATAGGTATAAAAAAACATGCTTGGCGCCCGAGCCATCACTTCATTCAAATATGAAAGCGTATTAAAGGTTTAGATGCTTGCAAGGACTTTTAAAAAAAATCATTAGCTTTAAATATATTACTAAGTCAAACATTTTAAGCGAGAGACCTCATCATGTTCTTATTGACATGTATTAATGAACTCTTTTATAAGAGATGTATTTCATTATTTATTGTCATTTTGAGACTGCCGACATCTATGGAATTTATATTTATTTGACAATGGAGGCCATCTCCATATTTTTTTTCTGGACCCTTGGAGACTATACATCTCTAAGATCTTAGATTTAAGTTTAAGTTAGGGACCCTTCAATGTAATTTTAGTACGTACCTATATGTATATTTTATACATGTAATGTAAATTTTGTGTTCTTATCACAGCCTAGCTGCTCTGAACGTCCACGGTTCGTGGATCTTAATTTTCCTACCTAACCTAAGTACGAAACTTACAGACTAAGTTTACCTCAAGTCCATCGTTTTTCGCGCTGCTGCCAAACCCCTAAGCTAGCTACCTATCTGGGTACCCATCTAGAAGCTCGCCTAGGACACTATCCTCACTCCAAGGTGTTGAGAACAGCTTCGCCGCACCAAACAAGCGCACCAAGTCGCACTCCCGACAATGTTATGATATTACATACAAAACACAACTCAACTGGTGACAAATCTCGCAGACCAAAACATACGCACTTCGCGTTGCCGCGGTATATAACTATCCAATTCAAAAGTTCAATTTTTAACACACGCCACGATTCCAACAATGCAAAGGACAAGTTCGTTTTTCAAGTGACAGTTCATGACAGACAAGAAACGTTTCGCTCCGATCGGGTGCGTTCCGAATTACGATGGGCTCGAACAATCACCCGCCTCGGACAGGCCTTTAAGCCGGTCCGCTAAACTAGAGGAAGTCGCGATAGAGTTGCTACCGCTCGCTTGAGAACCGAATCCCCAACCATGACCTCAGCAAAGCGAGGGGTCCCGTCCTTACCGGGAAACAAGTTAACAATGCGCCCCCGGCGCCAACGCAGTGGCGGTAGGTTAGCATCCTTAACTAACACGAGGTCTCCAACAGTGGGGGGATTGGTTTTGTCAGTCCACTTGAGGCGCTGCTGCAAAACATGCAGATATTCTAATGACCATCTGGCCCAAAAGTTCTGACCCATCTGTTGCAGCATCTGATAGCGCGACAAACGATTGTAGGCTACTTCCCTGAGGGGGTGTTCTGGCAATGCTACAAGTGGTTGACCAATCAAGAAATGGCCTGGAGTCAACGCTTCCAGGTCATTTGGGTCGGAGCTGAGCGGACACAACGGACGGGAATTGAGGATCGCCTCAATTCTACAAAACAACGTCGCGAGCTCCTCATATGTCAAAATAGTTTGACCAATTACTCTATACATATGAGCCTTGGCTTGCTTAACAAGAGCCTCAAAAATTCCACCCCAGTGGGGGCATCCGGGAGGGTCAAATTTCCACGTGATACCCCGACGGGAGAGGGCCGTGCCAATACAAGTATCATTCTCCCGCAAAAACTTAACTACATCTTGCAAGTAACGGTCGGCACCCTTATAATTGGTTCCACAATCCGACCGGATCAGAGACGGACATCCCCTTCGGGATACAAATCTATCCAAAGCCGCAATAAAGGCCTCCGTCGAAAGATCAGCAACTACTTCAAGATGAGCAGCCTTGGTTGACAGACAGACGAAAACGCACAAGTACGCTTTCACAGCCTTCGCATTCCGAAGTCGCGACGTTTTGACCCAAAATGGTCCCGCAAAGTCTGTCCCTACCCTCAAGAAAGCTCTAGCCTCAGTGACCCTGTCAGGGGGCAGGTCACCCATCTGAGGCTGCATCGTGGCTGCCTTGAGTCGATAGCAAGGCAAGCACCGAAACACGATGCTCCGTACAACTCGTCGACTGTTCAATATCCAGAACTCTCGCTGCAAAATGCCCAAAAGTGCATTGCAGCTAGCATGAGAGTTCTTCAAGTGGCGATCCGTCACCAACAACTCCACCAATTGGCCCTTCTTAGGCAGCAATATGGGGTGGCGCGCCGAATAGGGCAAGTTAGCATTGCGCAGACGCCCTCCAACCCGGAGTATTCCCGACTCATCAATGAACGGGTTGAGGTGTGCTGTCGCTTTCCTAAGTTTGGGGCGACCTTTCCGTAAGGTATCCAATACGTCCCCAAAGTGTTCTGCCTGCACCACTCGAGTCCAGTGATGGAGGGCTACTGTACGCTCTTCAACAGCGAGAACACTACCGTGTGACCGGTCTTCAGGATGGCGACAGTTGTGGATAAATCGTTTGACCCAAGCGGTTACTCCAACTAGTTTGTCGAGAGAGCTATAGCGTTCTAGAAGCCACGCAGTGTCCGGCACTGGAGCTGTCTCGACAACGTGGACCTTCAATCCCGACGATGGGGTCGCAATGACACAACTGGTAGGCCAGTGTGTATCCGATTCCAACAGCCAGCTTGGCCTCCACCACAGGGGGTGGGCCACGAGCTCAGGTGCCTTGCAACCCCTGGACGCCACGTCCGCTGGGTTCAGTTCACCTGGTACGTGTCTCCAAATCAAAGCAGTCTCAGAGTTCTGGATCTGCGAAACACGGTTAGCCACAAAGACCTCCAAGGTATGGACTGACGACTTCAGCCAACACAGCACAATTTGGCTGTCACTCCAGGCGAAGGCGCTCTCCTCAAGGTCCACCGTGTCCTTCAATGTAGAAGCTACGTGGTTCAACAAGCGCACGAGAAGCGCTGCGCCCGACAATTCCAACTTCGGGATCGTCAAACGTGTCCGAAGGGGCGCTACCTTGCTCTTCGCCATTACCAAATTTACATCGACCGCTCCGTCGGAGCTGACCGTTCGCAAATGGACGGCAGCTGCAAACCCTCGTTCGGAGGCGTCGCAAAACCCGTGCAGAGTTGCTCTACATTTCCCTGCAGGTAACAGCTTACGCGGCAGTTCGACCTGATTTATTTCCGGGAGCGTAGCGAAGAAAGCTTCCCAATCGCTCAACAAGTCTCCGGAAAGCGGGTCATCCCAACCCAGTTGGGCTGTCCACAGGCGCTGCATGAAGGCCTTGGCCGTGAATACTACCGGCGCAATCCATCCGTTTGGATCATACGTTCTGGCCACCGTGGACAGGACAAGCCGCATCGTCCAGACCTTCGGGGAATCCAATTCGACCCGGTAGGTAAACACATCTTGGACTGGTCGGTACTGCACGCCAAGGATGGATAACATGTGCGGATTCTCAGCATTTTCAAAAAGGTGCGGATCCTGCTGGTGCTCCTCTGGGAGGCCGGCCAAAAGTGCCGGTGAGTTGGACAACCACTTTCGCAACTCATAGCCACCAGTCTGCAAGAGTGCAATCAATTCATCCCGTAACACCAAGGCGTCTTCAATGCTATTGGCCCCGGTGCACACGTCATCCACAAACAAATCCCTTTCCAAAATGGCCGCCGCTCGAGGGAACCTCAATCGCTCTCGAGTCGCCAATTCCATCAAAGTACGAATAGAAATGTACGGACTACTCTTTAGGCCGTAAGTATTCGTATTCAGTTCGTACACCAACATCGGTTCATCAGGGCTCTCACGCCACAAAATCAGCTGATACCGACGGTCATCAGGGTGTATCACTGTCTGCCGAAACATCATCCGGATGTCGGCTACAAACACGACCTGATGCTTCCTGAAGTTCGTGAGGATGTCAGTTATGTCCTTGTGCAGTTTAGGACCTGCATGCAAACACTGGTTTAGGGACACTCCAGTCGAGGTGGGGGCAGAGCCATCAAAAACCACTCGAATCTTGGAGTCCGGTGACTTCAATACCGCATGGTGGGGGAGAAAATAGTGCTCCACCGTACTCCAATCCCTGCGAGACACCGACATATGTCCCAAATCCTCGTACTCCCTCATGAAATCAACGTACTTCTGCCGAAAGACCGGGTCTCTTCTTATGCGGCGTTCCATCGAAACCAGCCGCTTCTCAGCCAATGCGCGAGAAGCACCAAGGGGTGGTCGATGAGTAAGTAGAGGGAGTCGAGTTATGAACCGACCTGAGCGGAGGCGACCAGTATTATTCTGATAAAACAGTTCACATTCCTCTTGCTCAGGACTTAATCGCGACACAGTGGGCGGCTCTTCAATCTCCCAGAACCGTTGCACGGCTTCCGAGAGCGCAGTTCCAACCAAACAGCTCTCCTCAGCAGGAGGCGTGGAAACTGTGGACACTGGACCCATTACAGTATACCCAAACTTGGTGTCCAAAGCCATAAGGCCACCAGGCTGTAATGTCCGTTTGCTGGTTAACAGTATGCCCCCTAGGACGTCAGCACCCAGCAGCACGTCAACCGGGCTAGGGGTATCAAAGCCAGCATCAGCCAAATTCAAGTGAGCTGTCAAACGCCGAATCTCTGGTGGCAGTTTCACTTGGGGGAGCTTCCCCACTACTTCCTCCAACACCAGTGCTGGAGCTGTAATCCTCGCACGGGAAGTAGGGCTCTGACCAAAAGTGAAAGTGACCTGCCCAACCAGGTTTGACACTATGGTATTGCCTACCCCACGCACACCTTCCGGGTGGTGTTCCAAGTTCAAGCCCAGCCGTTGCACCAACCTCCTGGATACAATGCAGCCCTGTGCGCCCGTGTCCAATAGGGCACGCACACAGACTGATCCTCCGCCAGGACCCCAGACATAAACAGAGGCCGTGGGCAATAACACGGTCTCGAGGGGGGTGGCGGTGGTTGATGCCTGGGCAGCGTATCCCTAACAGGGATACAACGAAGCCTCCTGCTCGGCAGGGGGGTACCGCTCGAACCGGTCGAGCGGATCCCACTCCGGCTGGTAGGCCCGTCGGGCTGGCCGAGCGGTCTGCGGCGTCTGGTACGTCCATATCCGGCCTTGGTACCTCGGACGCCGCGATTCCAGGCGGGGCCACTCAACAAGCGGCGGCGACATCCGTGGCGCCGACCTGGGCGGCGTTGATCGCCGGCACCCGCCCGTGGGCCCCCCTCGTGGGGGCGCGGGTGCGCGCGCGACAGCCGCATAATTCTGTGAAGGCGGGGGGGGAGGGGTGCCCCTCCCTAAGGAGGGACCCCTCGGAGGACTCCGGCGTCCTTCCCCGCCTTCCTTGGGCACCCAGTACCCCTGGTCTGCCTGGGGCGGACTCCGGACAGGGGGGGAGGACGAACCCTGCGCAGGGGGGGGTTTGACTCCGCTGCGGTTCATGCACAGAATGGCGTGGTGCTTCCCTCCACATGACTTGCACGCCTGGGAGTGGGTGCAGTCCCTTGCAAAGTGAGGGCCCAAACAAGCAAAGCACCACTGCCTATCCTTGGCGATATTGCGTCGACCCTCAACCCTCTGGGCCAGGAACTTCTGACACGCAGGTATCCGATGACCTGGGTTCCGACAGTACAAGCAGAGGTCAGGGTCCATAGTACCCAAATTATATTGTCGGGGGCCCGCCGGTCGTGGTCCCGATTTTCCCCTGTTTCCCCCTTGAGATCCAAATCTCATCTGACCCGGGTAGGAACCAGATGGTCTCGGAGGGGGTGACGCATTGGAGGTGTCGGCCCTTCGACACTCAATCTCCAACAACTCCACCAAGTCGGTGAAGGCCGGTAGGTGCTGAGCACTATCTCCACCGTAGCGGTGTTCAAAACGTGCCCGAACGTCAGCAGGCAACCGGTTCAACAAAAAACTCAATAATATGTAGGACCATTGGTCCACGGGAAAACCCAGTTTTTCTAAACCCTTGGTCGCTGTCAAAACAGGATTCAGCATTTTTACCCGGATGTCTGAAACCTGAGCGATCCTGGGAATGTTCCAAAGTTTGCCCATTAGGGCATCCGCGAGCCGTCGCACATTGTGATATCTGTCCCTCAGCAATGTGCGCGCGGTTTCATAGTTGTCGTCGGTGACCGACAAATGCGCGACCAATTCACGCGGTTCCCCCTCCAAAGACGACAACAACTGAGCCAATTTCAAGGAAGCTGTCAAATCAGTCCGAGCATGGACCAGACTGTCAAACAAATCAATGAAACTAGTCCACTGGTCCAGATTTCCATTGAACGTGGGAAGCTGTATGGCGGGCAACCGAGCTGCCAATCCGGGATTCATATTTGTGACTACAGGCTTTCCGTCACTCTGGACCCCGCTGGCCCGAGCCTGTAGAATCTCCGCAGCCCGTTGTACAATTTGATCCCCCAGATCCAGGCATTGATCAAAGTCCGCTTCAACCCCTCTCAACTCTTCTTGACCCGTGGATGTATCCGTTGAGCCAACTTGTTGAACCGCATTCAGGTAGCCCTCCATGACACGGTACCAATGCCGCTCCAGATGCAAACCATCTGAGCTCCGACCTCAAAACGGACCTAGACGTGCTGGCCATAGTACCCGATTCAATCAACGTGACCACGGGTTTACTTAAACAAAACTCTTAAATTAAATTTAAAAAAAAACCTATGAATTATGGTCACCCTAGTGAATTTCCAATTATAAGATTGCCTTCCAACTTAACCAGCACAAACATAAGGCAATAACAACCAGCCTATTAGCACTTGCAACAATAAGATATTAATTTTAAATTAAGCTAAATCTTACCGAGTACTTTCCGGAGGTAAAATACAAAAATGCAAGTCGATTCAGCTCAAACAAATAGGATCACATTAATTGTGCATCGCACACCAATATACAACAACAACTATTATATTTCTATAATGGTTTGTGCAAATTATAAAATAAATTTATTATTAAAATAGGAATTCAAAATTCAATGATTTGTGTACAATACAGCCTGCCGGCGACACCCAAACACGAAAATATAGTTTCACAAGTATATTAATTTATCCAATTAACACCCCAAATAGCTTGTATTACGCAGTAATTTGGTAAATTCAATAAATTTTTCATATGGAAAAACGCATGTTAACATAACCTCAAAAACACGTTTCAACTTAAAATTGTCCAAAAAAACACGGGTTTTTATCAAATCACATGGAAACAACCACGCTCTGCTACCAACAATGTTCTTATCACAGCCTAGCTGCTCTGAACGTCCACGGTTCGTGGATCTTAATTTTCCTACCTAACCTAAGTACGAAACTTACAGACTAAGTTTACCTCAAGTCCATCGTTTTTCGCGCTGCTGCCAAACCCCTAAGCTAGCTACCTATCTGGGTACCCATCTAGAAGCTCGCCTAGGACACTATCCTCACTCCAAGGTGTTGAGAACAGCTTCGCCGCACCAAACAAGCGCACCAAGTCGCACTCCCGACAATGTTATGATATTACATACAAAACACAACTCAACTGGTGACAAATCTCGCAGACCAAAACATACGCACTTCGCGTTGCCGCGGTATATAACTATCCAATTCAAAAGTTCAATTTTTAACACACGCCACGATTCCAACAATGCAAAGGACAAGTTCGTTTTTCAAGTGACAGTTCATGACAGACAAGAAACGTTTCGCTCCGATCGGGTGCGTTCCGAATTACGATGGGCTCGAACATTTTGTAAATTTTGAAAAAAGGCCTTCTGCTTGAGTTTGTTGCGGCGCTTCTTCTCAAGCAATGGGTCTAGGAAGCGCTGGTAAATTCTTTTTCTGACGTGTAAAAGTGCCGCTATGTGGCCAATTTGCTGAATAAATGATTGAATTGAATTGAATTGAATAGAGATGTATTTGTTTACGATGTCAGAATCTGTCTATAACGATCTAGATGTCTAGTTTCGTGTTCACTGGCCGGTGCTAAACCTAACCATGTCTACATCGATTATACAAATTACACATATTCAACGAGACGGTTTGCGGTTGAATGGACATGCCGATATTAATCATTTTCATTACTATTATAGACACTACTATTATATTAGTTTGGGCTATCTGGCCCAGTGTGGATTAGGGACTTCACACATATCCTTGCATTACTTTGCAGATGCGTGCAGGTTTCCTCACGATGTTTTCCTAACTTATATACTTTCACGGGATTCAAAAATATTTCTATACTTACCAAATGTTATCCCAATCGGTACAGCGGTTGAAGCGTGAAGAGGTAAGAGACAGACAGACCCTTTCGGGTTTATAATATTAGTACGGATGCATTCAGCTGATGGTAAGTGATCTCTATGGCCTACGGACATAATGAATAGTATGATTACGAACAACAACCCTGAGGTCTGAGATTAATGATTTTATAGGTACTCTACTAGTAATCTCACCCGGATCTCTTATACCTTTTTAACAGAACAACAGTGCGAACATTTCAGGTTAGCAGGGCAGACTAGTGGTAGCCACCAGGACAGCCCAAGCATCAAGTCCTGAAAACAACAATACCTATGTGTAAGTATGAGGATGGATCGTCTATTATTATCGTTTTTTCAATCGTCAGATATATATGTCTTTACAAAATTTTAATTTGTTCCGGAATAAATTCGAATTTTGTATGGACTATTCGAAAAATAAAGGTTAGAAAATATAGACGATTGAAACTATACCACTTAAACTTTAAACTAGCTAATATTGTATAGTACTTTATTCAACAAACGATCTGAGAAACTGTTCTGACGATTTGGACAATATTTGCAATATAGGGGTTTATGGGTGCGAAAAAACGATCGAATGTCTCATATCTGGGAAAACTCATCTTTAGCTATTTACATCCCAGCAAAGGTCGGTCGCTCAGGTACTTACAACAAAATAGAACAACAAGGTAGAAGTTCAGTCAAGCACCCTAGATAATTCAGTCTAAAACCTAGATAACCTATTTACCTATCTAGTAAGCTAATCGCGGAACTTTGCGGATCAGGCAATTAGGTAAATTACTGCTAGGTCTCTGGCGCGATGTTCGCTGCAACGAAAATGGTAATTCTCGAGCCAGCCGGCCTAGAATCAATTCATGTTAACCGCAAAGGACCTAATTGGTGGGAATTTGCATTCTACATACATACAGCAAGGTAAAGTTGAAAGGTTGAAAGCAAGTGACCTCTGGAAAGATCGCCTGATGAAGATTATGATAGGTACCTAAGCCACCCAACGTGACAACAAACTATTTCTCGTCCACAGCCTACGGCACAGGTCTCCTCTTTTCACGAGAGAGTATAACCCGCACGAGGGCCTAGTCCGGATTAGGGACATCACACACATCCTTGAATTACTTCGCAGATTTGTACCTACATGTTTCCTCGCATGATGTTTTCCTTCACCTAAAATATCATATCATCAAATTGAATTTCGCACATAAGTACCTAAACTCAGAAATGCGAGCCGGATTCGAAACACCGAACCTCTGCATGGCTTTTAGACATAACATTATTTTTAAAATTAAAAATATACACGGTTCATCCTGGCTATAATAAAAGCCCAACCGTCTCGTATAAAATATTACTAATTAGTGTGTTTTCTGTGCCAGGAATTGCAAACTCACCACCATTGAGACCGCTATTTTGCTCTAGAACTACTTAATTATACTCTAAAACAGCAACCGCGGAAGTATTCCACCGGAATTATTAATGATCGCTAAAATTAGTGCAGCGGAGAGCCGGATGCATGCCTCACTTTCATTGGAACTTTCTAGAAGCGTCGGTTCGTGCAGTTTATACCGAGACGTGGCGTTGTGAAAGGTCCCTTCAGTTTGAATAACCGTTGAAGCTTGAATCTACCTTTATCTCTCTGCTAACTTTATCTTAATTCAAATGCTAGTCGTTAGTGGACGACATTGCTAAGATAACTTACTATAATCACCTGGAGTCATTCGTAGTGTCGAAAGACGTCCACTTCTAACCGTAGAACTCTCCCAAAAATTGGCACATAGACCGGTCCTATGTGACCAGCATTCATCGACTTCCTACGACTTCACCAAGTCGTCATTCCATCTTGTTGTATCTAGAGGTAGAGGTCATCTTAATTTTGGATAACTATAGATGGAGTGAATGTGATGCGAATTAATATAAACACTAAGTACCTAAAGTACCTACATTCAAATCAAGAAAATCGATTAGTATGATGACTTAAGCCTTGGTGGTCTAGTATTTCGACCTGCCTCTCAAGCAGAACGTTCGATCTGGGCTCACCCCTCTGAGTTTACTAATACGAAATTCAATTTGAATTTACCACTTTTCGGTGAAGGAAAATTTTGTGAGGTAACTTACTTATCTTCAAGGTAATTCAAGAATGTTGTGAAGTTCCAAAACCGCCCTAGGCTTGCTTGGAGACAGCCCAAATCCTCTCGTGACGAGCAGTATGGTGCGTAAATAGGCTGTTGTGGTGTGATGGACGAACGTGAATTTTTAAGAGTATGGTTTTGATACTACTACTACAGCCTATTTGCGTCCCACTGCTGGGCACAGGCCTCCTCTCATCACGAGAGGGTTTGGGCTAGAGTCCCCACGCGGGCCCATTGCAGATTGGGGACCACACACATCTTTGAATTAAAAGTAAACTTATGGTTTGGTTTCATTATGGTTTTGATACTACAATATAATGACGTCCTAGGTATTATGACGACTCCATACACAACTTGCGTTTTGATATTTACTAAAAAATACCTATCTCATTTTGTCTAATTAGTCTTTAAACCTGTTACCTAACTCCGAAACACGTCTTGAAAATTTCATGCTTACTTTCTGATTCTAATACTCTATCTTAAGTATTCTTGAAAGACGTGGGAGTACGTAAGTATAAAATTGGCTTTTAACTAGAATAACTGAGTTTTAAATCTCACCAAGCGTCTTCTAAACTTCGTAGGTATTCGAATAAATGAAGAGATCATTATACAGACTTAGAGCATTCAAGTCGTACTTAGACGCACATAACATGAGTAGGTAGCTATTAAACCAGGTTCATAATCTTCTATACTATAATAAAAGAGCAGAACCCGGCGTGTCTGTACAAGAAAGAAAAGTTGAAAAAAGGAACGGGGGGTCTAAAGATGTAGACCACAAAACAGCGATTTTTAGAAATCTTTTCTGTTTGTCTGTCTGTCTGTTTGTTAGAGTTAATCTCTGAAACTACTGAACCGATTTGAATGCAGTTTTTAAGGGTAGATAGAGCATCATTTGGAGCAACATATAAGCTATGTTTGATTAAAATCGGATGTCGGAAAGAAAAGTTGTCGGCAATTTTATATTCCACGCGTACGAAGTCCCGGGCAGAAGCTAGTAAGTAATATAAAACTCGTATCAGGCAACACTGTATTCGTAGGAATATAATAAAAGCCTAAAAACTATGCTTAGAATCGATAGCTGAAGAAATTTGTGGGTGAAATGCATAGACATAAATAATACTTCGTATGGACCCGGCTTAACGTAGATACATGTCATGTTTGCCCACTTCATTGGTGTCCAATCCAAAGTTGAACTTGTATCGTGACACTAAAGCTGGGTCACATTTTTTCAACAACGAGACGAGTTTTTAGATACTGAGAAACAGTTTCGAAAAAAGTTTTTTTAAAAACGCTTATTGTCACGCACGCTCGGTGACAGAACTGTGGATTGGACACCGTGGAAGTGGGGACATATTACGTGTACGTTAGACCGGGTCTATATTATTTAAGTTTATGGTGAAATGTCATCACAACGTCTTGCTTGACCCTACATGTCACAAAAATACTTACGATGAAAAAAAGGCAAGAGTTTTCCCAGGCATGAGACTGGATCGATTTGTTACCCTCGAATAGGGAGTGTAATGATGCAACAAATTTCGTCCAAACCGTTAGAGCCATTTCTGAGATCATTTTTAGAAATAAACAAATAAATATAAGTTAGACTAGCTTTTGCCCGTGACTTCGCATTCGCGTAAACATTTTTTTTTACAAGCGATCTCAGAAACGTTTCTAACGGTTTGGACGAAATCTATACATATAAAACAAGAAACTGAGTGACTGACTGACTGACTGATCGATCAACGCAGAGCGGAAACTACTGGTCGTAGAGAGCTGAAATTTGGCATACAGGTTCCTTAGAGAGCGTAGGGGAGCACTAAGAGAGGATTTCCCGAAATTCCCATGGGAACGAAAAAAAAACGGGATTTTTCAATTTAATATTTCTGCGCATACGAAGTTGCGGGGAAAAGCTAGTTTTGAATAAAGAGGATTTCGGGGGCGAAAAATCGATCTAGCAAGCAGCTAGATCTATAGACTAGCTGCTAGTCTCATATCTGAGAAAACTCGGTTTTAAGTATTTTCACCCGAGCAAAGCTGGGTCGCCCGGGGACTTATTATGACGTGAGAGTCTACTTAAGTCTTCTTTCGAATAGAAATCCATATCCATATTATCCATATCCATACTAATATTATAAATGCGAAAGTAACTCTGTCTGTCTGGTTGTCTGTTTATGTGTTACCTCTTCACGCTTCAACCGCTGGACCGATTGAGATGAAATTTGGTATGGAGATAGACGGGGTCTCGGGAAAGGACATAGGCTACTTTTTATCCCGGAAAGACGCATAGTTCCCGCGGGAACGCGATAACCGGATTCCACATGGACGAAGTCGCGGGCAGAAGCTAGTAATATTATATTCATATATTTTTACAGTGTGGTTTTACTTGTAAGTAGCCTCTATTGCACCGCCACAACATTTTCCATTATGTCCAAAGGTTTAACTGGTAGAGAATGCTTTATGGCATTAAGTTCACCTTTTGTATTAGTTTTACTAATGTGCAATAAAGTTTAAATAAATAAATAAATAAATTAGAAACGAGTCGATTTGACCAGTTATTTTACTCTATTAAACGTATATGAAATCGGTCTTTATGTAAAATCACTTGAAAGTTCCCCCGAGCGGGTGCATGCAACAGCTGAATCGCCCGGGGGCTGTAATCTCCCTTTACCCCCCTACAGTAGGAAGAGGTAAAACAGTATGAAACCACAGGGCGACACGGCCTATAAAAGCACGATTTCGAACACAATTCGAATGAAGTGTCAATGTTTGCGTGCGAGGACGTATTTGTGCGTGCGGGGACGTCTGTATACTTTTAAATGTGTGTGCACCACTACGCGGACCACCGATTCACTCACCATCTTCGGGTGAAACAAAATGACGGTTAGGGCGAGTTGGGCGGCTAGATTCAGGTGGGTGATTCTATATGTAGTACTATTAAATATTCTGTTATGAAACGTAAAGAATATGTACCTACTTATCATGACATAATATGACAGTTTAGATTTTTCTATTTAATCACCATCATGTGAGCCTATGCAGCATAAGAAACGTGACCTTTCGGATCGGTCGATCGATATTAACTCGTGCCCATTTTAGGGTTCGGATCGAACCTCAAAAGGGAAAAAAACAGACACACGAGTGATCCTTTAAGGGTTCCTTAAAGGATCACTCGTGTGTCTGTTTGTCTATCTAACCGTCTGTCACAGACAAGCTCCGTGACTACGGGACCGAATGAATTGCAAATTGGTAAGTACGAGTTATTTATGTAAGTTAGTGACTCAAAGACTTTTTAAGGGTAAATTAAAAGCAATAAAGTAAAAAATATTTTTGAAAGTCAACTCATTGTTTTATAACTGTTTACTATCCCCGTTTATAACAATATGGGCGTATTTTCACGATGCAAAAGTATTACTGGAAGCCCAAGAATGAGTTCAATTTAATTGTTTTTTGTTATTCAATTGAACAATCATTCATTTTTTATTAAGTTATACTTAAACAGCCATAATCATCACCATCATCATTTCAGCCGAAAGACGTCCACTGCTGGACATAGGCCATAAACAGCCGTGAGCTGCATTAATTTCATTTGTTTTTGTGGTTCATTAAATCTCATCATCATCATTTCAGCCGAAGGACGTCCACTGTTGGACATAGGCCTCCCCCAAGGCACGCCACTCAGATCGGTCCTGTGCTACTTGCTTCCACCGGTTTCCCGCGACCTTCACGAGGTCATCGCTCCATCTTGTTAAAGGCCTACCGACAGCTCGTCTCACGGTTCGCGGACGCAACTCGAGAACTTTCCGGCCCCATCGGCCATCAGTCCTGCGAGCAATGTGCCCCGCCCACTGCCACTTAGGGCTCGTAATTCTTCGGGGTATGTCGGTGAGCCTAGTTCTACTGCGGATATCCTCATTTCTGATCTGATCATTAAATCTACTGGGAGTTTACTATCGTACAAGAAATCTATTAAGGTGAAGGGGTGGGCGAAACCGCATAAATTGGTTGTTTTTGTACAAGTTTTATGACAACAATACGCACTGAGGAGCTTTGAAAACAATACATTTTATAAAAAGTATCTTCAAGTTTGCCTTGAAGCAGTTAAAATATTCCTTTTTGTCATAGTTTGTACAAAAATTGGATTGCCGTCAGAGTCTTAAAAAGTCTCAGTTTGGCTCTTCACTATACACCACTAGATATAATCGCCATGTAAATGTATTCACGCCGTATAATTATCTGCCGAGTACGTAGGTATGTAAACACAGCATGATTGTCGCGGCGCTAATATTCATAAGTGGTTTCGAAACACTCCCTACCAAAAGTCGAGCGCTCCTGGGAAACAACGGTGTTATTCCGATAAATTTAACTTTAAATAAAACTGACATGCAAAGGGGCTCAATGTATATTAAACTTGCCTTTCGAGGTAGGTAATATTGTGTCTCATCATCATCATCATCATTTCAGCCGAAAGACGTCCACTGCTGGACATAGGCCTCCCCCAAGGCTCGCCACTCAGACCGGTCCTGTGCTACTTGCCAAACTTGGCAACTTACACTTGGCTGTGTAATATTGTGTCTGTCAGAGCATAAAACCCAAAATTAGGCTATACTACTACTATTACTACAGCCTATTTGCGTTCCACTACTGGGCACAGGCTTCCTCTTATCACGCGGTTTGGGCTATTAGTCCCCGCGCGGGCCCAGTGTGGATTGGGGACTTTACACACATCTTTAAATTACTTCGCAGATGCGTGCAGGTTTCCTCACGACTCACGATGTTTTCCTTCACCGAAAAGCTCAGTGGTAAATTCAAATTGAATTTCGCACATAAGTACTTAAACTTAGAGGTGCGAGCCGGAATCGAACCACCGACCCTCTGCATGAGAGATGGTAAGTCGGACCCACTAGGCCACCACGGTTTTTTTACTATACGGTATTATACTGGCACAGTTTAATCCATACTCCGTATTAATATTATTAATGTGAAAGTGTGTTAGTTTGTCCTTCCTTCGCGTCGAAACGAGTGGAGAAATAGAATAACATAGAATTCTTATTATCCCGATATTTCTGAATAAATAAATTTCCACGGGGACGGATTTCTTACGGGTCAAAATGTTTTTCAATACTTCTATAAGTAGGTAGGTAACTTAATTAACACGCAAATTCTAAGTCTACACGGGACAAAGTCGCGGGCACCTGCTAGTATGCGATATGATTCATTTTCACCAGATGAAAGAGTCCATTTAAAGGAGTTTTGCAAAATTTCTCAACCCCTAATTTCTCGTTTCCTAGTTTTCCTAGTTAGAAGAGTAAGAGGCAGTGTTTCAATGTAATAAACCCGGCCTGCTTGAACTAGGTCACGGTCCCTGTAACCCGTATACGAGTACGCTGGAAGAAGCGATAGAGCACGCTACAGGTGATTCGCCATTGCAAGTAGCTACATTTTTTTTTTTTTTTTTTTATTCGGAAAGCTGACTGTCTTAAAGAAAACATGCACTTAAATTAGTCATCTACAAGCAAATTATAAGCTTCCACATATATAATGCGTATGTAAGATAAAAATGTCTCGATACATTGAAAGTAATTAAGTATTTTGTAAAATTGGAAATGATACATTCAACGAAAGAAAAAAAAAAGATACGTTTTAACTTAGGCAACATACCAATGAATACATTTACTTAGTTAAATATAATCACACCTAGATGTAAATAATTTACTGCCAAGTAAGCTTAAACAACTCCTTTTTAGCTGAGGGAATACTGCTGTTAAATAAATCTATAGATATTTCTTCATTAATGTCATTAAACAGCTTAAAAGAGCGAGGGAAGAAGCATTTGCTCCGAATGTTAGTGCGAGAGTGAGGTATGATGGTATGAATAATCAATATGAAAGATCACCTTTATACCTTGCCGCCTTTTAACGTCAGGTTCCAAATGTCAACGTAAATTGTTTGTCAACTGAAAACATCACAGTTGTTTACTTCTAAGCAGGGCTTGTAACCGGTTTTCTTATCGTTCTTTCGTTTAGTTTTTCCTGTTTAATAAAGCGATAATATAATAGGAAGTAATAACCTAAATATACTATGGAGTTCCACATAAAGAGTATTAAATAATTCTAAACATTTGGCTATTTCGGGGTTTCACCCTTGGCCGTAAAGTGGGATTTTCTGCCCGCTACGTGGGGAGAAAATCTCACTTTTTGGCCAAGGCAAGATGTGAAACTTTTGACAAACCACGGGCGGTAATTCGTAAAGCCCTCACCTTCGGTTCGGGCCACAGAAACCTGCGATCTGGGACATTTACGAATTCACCACCCTAGGTTTGTAATGTACTATTTTGGTTACAGTATTTCCCAGTAAAAAAGGTAAGTGATTTTGAAAGTTTATTAGTGAATGCCTCCTTTTTATCATCTTAATAACTCACGGATGGGTGAACAAAAAATGGTCAATATTTAAGGGTCTATCCGAACGAACCTTTAAGATTTATACTGTTTACTTTACTTATTAAGCTGCGTTCAATGAAGCTACGCAATATCCATATCCAAACTAATATTATAAACTAGCTTCTGCATGCGACTTCGTCCGCGTGGAATTCGATAAAAGCGTTCCCGCGGGAACTATGCGTTTTTCCGGGATAAAAAGTAGCCTATAATGTTGATAAGTGTATAAAAAGAGCTTGGAAGTTCAATATGAAATTCAACGCAGACGCAACAGTTTATTTTATATAATAACAGCAAGACAGTAAATTATGTCCTTGTGTCTTAAATTTCGTATCAATCTATTGAACCTCGCGACGTCACAAAAGAACAGCTATGTTCGACACATATGATGGCCCCGTACTAAATTGAACCTTTTATCTTTATACATTTACCTAACGCTCAACATTTGACATTTTCGCTTCTCCGGATACATTTTTCAAAATCATTCACGCTATTTTCATCACACTGTCTCCGAAAGCTTTTCCCCAAAATCGCGCAACGAAATAAATTACTTAATTAAATCACAAAACATTCTCATTACTTTTCTGGACAATTTCGCATTTTGTTGTTTCCGCGTGAAATCTGTCTCGGAAGGGCGGTGGTGGCGTGAAAGTTATTCGCTCAAGTGCTTATTACATTGTCGTTTATAGGGTTCCGTGCCCAAAGGGACCCTATTACTAAGACTCCGCTGTCCGTTCTGTCACCAGGCTGTATCTCATGAACCGTGATAGTTAGACATTTGAAAATTTCACAGATGATGTATTTTTGTTGCCGCTTTAACAACAAATACTAAAAACAGTTTTCAGCTCTCATATAGTTATAGTTCCGAGTTGCGGCTTCGCAGGGCTGTAGAGTCCAGTATCACTGCGACCATTTCTGATCTATTGTGATCGCCACAGCCTAGAGTTCACAGTCAAGATTAGCCTCTGCGAGGAATTGCAGGATTTTCTTGGCTCACGGCTTGAATCCACTCAGTATGAGATAACGGCGTCGCATCAGCGGAGGGCATTCAGTCAGAATGAGTAGGGGCGTTTCAGCTCCCATACAATAAACATGATTTTTTACCGTTTTCATTGATAACAGTACGGAACACTTCGTGCGCGAGTCAGACTCGCACTTGGCCGGTTTTTTTAACCCCCGATACAAAAATAAATGATTGTATTAGCTGTATGTGTATTTATGTATGTCTGTCGCTTCGCAGCTCTACAACTGATTGACTAATTTTGATTCCTGTTTTTACACTGATCCATGTTTTTACACTGTTAGGGAATATTTAGAATCAAGGAATTGACCTATTAAATAAGTAATTAAGTACATATTTTTATAACATTGAAATAAGTCCTGACAAATTGTTCCCATTAATAAGTAGTTCATAGATAAAGTAATT
This sequence comes from Aethes cnicana, assembly GCA_963971205.1. Lineage (NCBI taxonomy): Eukaryota > Metazoa > Arthropoda > Insecta > Lepidoptera > Tortricidae > Aethes > Aethes cnicana. The sequence continues at coordinate 10,210,839 of OZ020282.1, forward strand.
TGCATGTCATTCTATGACTAAACATGTTCGCACGTAACATATAACCATTTTAATATCATCTTATGTAACCATGTTTTATGCAAATAAAAGTTTCTGATTTCTGATTTCCTTTTTGTCATAGCTTCCGCCCGCGACTTCGTCCACGTAGAATTCGGCAATAGCGTTCCCGCGGGAACTAGGCGCTTTTCCGGGGTAAAAGGTTGCCGATGCCCGTCATTCCAACTCCAACTATTTTTCGAATTCGAACTACGAAATTTCATCTAAATCGTTCCAGCGGTTTAAGCTTAAAGCGATAACAGATAAACAGACAGATAAGTAAGAGTTACATTCGCATTTATAATTAATAGTATGGAATATAAGGAAGCCGTGGTGGCCTAGTGGTTCGACCTACCGCCTCTCATGCAGAAGGTCGGGGGTTCGATTCCGGCTCGCACCTCTAAGTTTACTTATGTGCGAAATTCATTGAATTCACCACTGAGCTTTTCGATGAAGGAAAACATCGTGAGGAAACCTGCACGCATCTGCAAAGTAATTCAAAGATGTGTGTGAAGTTCCCAATCCGCACTGGGCCCGCGTGGGGACTATAGCCCAAGCCCTCTCGTGACGAGAGGAGGCCTGTGCCCAGCAGTGGGACGCAAATAGGCTGTAGTAGTAGTACTAGTATGGAATATTCGATGGAACGTGCATTCAGTCATGGTCGTCGCTCGCAGCGCGTAACAAGTGCTTACATAACTTATAACTTTAAAATACGAGTATGTAGGTATAGCTGGCGCGTGCTCGTTCCGTCCGCCAAACCTCTTCACGCAGACACGCACACGTATTCGTACAACACTATCTTATATTATTGTGCAGATTCGGTTCAATTTGTATGACGATCCATGGGTGTGTCTTAGCTATGTTTGAAGAATATCAGTCCAGCGCTTTAAAAGTTATCACCGTCTGATAAGTACTTATTATTTTTTTATTTTCCAATTTCTACTTAGGCACCCTATGCTAGCTTCGATAATAAAGGCCCTAGGATGACTGGACTGGACGCAAGCGCGTCGCGCGCTGAAACGCGGTCTAAAGGGTAAAGGCAATTGGCTATTGCAGCATTTGTTGCTTTGGCTATCTCGATTAAGGTTATCATATTTTATTGAAAGTTAAAATCTTGTGAAAATAGCGCTCTGGGAACTTTAAGAAAGTCTACTACTACTAGGTACAGCCTATTTTGCGTCCCACTGCTGGGCACAGTCCTCCTCTCATCACGAGAGGATTTGGGCTATAGTCCCACGCGGGCCCAGTGCGGATTGGGGACTTCACACACATCTTTGAATTACTTTGCAGATGCGTGCAGGTTTCCTCACGATGTTTCCCTTCACCGAAAAGCTCACTGGTAAATTCAAATTGAATTTCACACATATGTAAACTTAGAGGTGCGAGCCGGAATCGAACCCCCGACCCTCTGCATGAGAGGCGGTAGGTCGAACCACTGGGCCACCACGGCTTCAGAAAGTATACGTCAAGGGAACCTTAAATAGCAACAAACATTGACAAGAAACAAACATTTGGATCAATGCAATCTAAAACCGTAATTTGACTCTCCGTGTAAATGTAAACACCACTGAAGAAAGAACTAAAGAAGTCGAAATATATATATTTTTTTTAAATAAATATCTTGGGACATTTCACACATATTGACCTAGCCCCAAACTAAGCAACGCTTGTACTATGGATGCTAGACAACGATATAAATACTTATATAGAGAAATACATACATAATATATAAATACTAACATCCATGACTCGAGTACAAACATTCGTGTTCATCACACAAAGTTTGCCCCGAGCGGGACTCGAACCCGCGACCATCGGAACAGAAGGCACGGTCACTACCAACTGGACCAATCCGGCCGTCAAATTGCGGTATTTGTGCGGAGTAGATGTCGGTGAAAAATGTATTGGTGAATTTATAGATGTTTTAAAATAGAGCGCTTGCAGGTTTGATTTTACAAAATTGCGTACAGCAGATCCGACTACGTTTTCGATTAATGCATTCTGATTGACAGCATCCCACGAGTATTCTGTACTTGATAGTCTTGGACCGGGAGCCAATGTGAAATTATATACTTATTTAATATCGTTGTAAACGTCACCATTATCATCACGTTTTAATTTAATTGACTTCCGGATTAACAAATAAGTTTTTTCAAAAATAAAATTTTTGGTACACGCTTTTATTGCTTACTTACGTACTTTTCTAAGTAAATCCTTCATCTACCGTTAAAAACGAATCAAACGAGCCCAAATTCGATGGGTTTATGTAGTTTTATTACGGAGTTCCTATGGCCACCTTCCAGTTCCATCATCAAATCAGCTCCACATCATCATGATATTGCATTGTCATGCGATTAACATATTCGTGCAAAATTTCAGCTCAATCGGAAATCGGAAAGTGGGTCAAATTTAACTTGCAAGATTCCATTACATAGTTACATACAGGTCGACCTAATAAAAGCGTGTTAAAAAGTATCCCGCTATCCTATCTGTGCGCCGCGTTTAATTTGGCTTAATCGTTTAAACAATGAAATCCCAAATTATTAAGTAATTAATAAATAATAAATAATCATTTAATACAACAATGATTCAAGGCAAACATGAGCATGCACGTTTAATAACCGTCACGTGTGCCTTCGACAGCCGAAGGGCAATATTATTTTTGTATCGGTAATAAAACGTTTTAATTAAAATACCAATAAGAACATCCCAAAATATGCGCATTCTGAAAAAAGTAGCTTTATTTTTAGACACTATCATAATTTTTTTCATTTTCGATAGATGCATATCGATATTCGATAGATATATAGCTGGGATACCAGCTCCCAGTCTAACCCCAGAACAGATAACATGAGCAGGCATGAAACAATCTGCCATCGACAGCTTCAGCATAGCCTTTGAACGTCAATGTAGCAATGGATTTTAAACTAAGTTCAAACCTGTGGTTCAAATCAAACAAACGAAGTTCCAACCCAAGTTCGCACACCCGTAGAATATGAAAGGTCAATCTGTTGCGCTTTCGTGTTCTCATAGTTTTAGAGACTATACTAGATTCCGCCTGTGACTTCGTTCGCGTGAAATTGGGTTATAGCGTTCCCGCGAGAGCTATGCGTGGTGTGATGACCATGAATTGTACCTGTCATGGATGTTTAGTATTTACTAGCTTCTGCCCGACATTTTGTCCGCGTGGAAGTCTGTTATAGCGTTCACGCGGGAATGGAGCGTTAGAGTATTACAAATTTATATACTTAAACCTTCCCCTTAAATCACTCTATCTATTAAAAAAAACTGCATCGAAATCCGTTGCGTAGTTTTAAAGATCTAAGCTAAGAATATGTTTCATACTATATAGTGTGTGTGTATTCCTCTATATAATCATTTATATCGTTATCGTAAGCATGCATCACACTAGACCGCATCGTCACTTACTATCAGGTGAGATCGTGGTCAAATATAAAAAAAAAACCGGCCAAGTGCGAGTCGGACTCGCGCACCGAGGGTTCCGTACAAACCTGCAAGGTTTACAAAGTTTATATTTATTAAAAAATATATATTTTGTAATGTAACTAAAAATTTAAGGTTTTCGGAATTTTTCCTTTATGTGTGCTATAAAACGTTGCTTCATGCCAAATTTCAAGATTCTAGGTCGACTGGAAGTACCCTTTAGGTTTTGATTCCCTTGCGAGTACTTGCGAGTTTCAAAATATGCAGCTTAAATTGCTGTTTCTTTTGATTGCGTTGACATAGAAGTTTGATTTTGTTACAGCTTAAAGGTATTATAGACCTGAGTATTTGGTATGAATTTCAATTTAATACCTCTACGCGTTTATGAGGAAATGGGTAGTAAGGTTAAAATTATTAAAAAAAAATATATTATGTGATGTAACAAAAAAATTATGGTTTTCGTAATTTTTCCTTTATCTATGCTATAAGACGTTGCTTCGTACCAAATTTCAAGATTCTGAGTTCACGGGAAGCACCCTGTAGGTTTTGATTCCCTTGCAAGTGTCGAAAATTTGCGGCATAAACGGCTGTATCTTTTGATTGCGTTGGCTTAGAAGTTTAATTTTTTCACAGCTTCAAGGGACAGTAGACCTGAGTAATTGATATAAATTTCAGCTTCAGACCTCCACGCGTTCCTGAGAAAAAGGGTCTTGACAGACGGACAGACGGACAACAAAGTGATCCTATAAGGGTTCCGTTTTTTCCTTTTGAGGTACGGAACCCTAAAAAATAGAACTCATAGTATTTATAGGTACAATATATGTTTCGTTTGGGGTCAGATCTATTTGTATGGAAAGTCCCTAGCTATTTTTTCAATTTAATCAAAGCCAACTTGAAGAGAGGGTCGAACAAAATCCAAGCTGTTAAAACTGTGCACTGACTTTTCTCTAACATATAATATTTATAAAATTGTGCTGTATTATATTATTATACTAGCTTCTGTCCGCAACTCCGCCCGCGTTGAATTCGGTTATCGCGTTCCCGCGGGAACTATGCCTTCTTCCGGGATGAAAAGGAGCCTATGTCCTTTCCCGGGACCCCAACTATCTCCATGCCGAATTTCATCTCAATCGGTCCAGCGGTTGAAGCGTGAAGAGGTAACAGACAGCAGCCAGAATTACTTTCGCATTTATAATATTAAATAATATGGATATGGATATATGGATTATGCAGAACGCGTTCCCAACGAGTAAATACAAAATCAATAGCGCCTGTAAAGCCGTTCATCAATATTCTACTCGGTTTAACCCTCGCACGAAACTTTCGCGGCAATCTCAGGGCTAGAGTTCAGGCCTCGATCTCGTTTTAAACTGATAGAATAATCTCTTTTGCCGCCAAATTACCTCGCTTGTGGTGTTGCCAGCCTCTCTATTACATTAAAGGACACATTAATCATAAACGGGTTCCAGAACCAGTTTGCGTATTCTTGATCAATTTGCATAGAATTGGATACCTACCTACTTTGGAAAAATGAAAAAGCATTCGAGAAATTTTTATTTCTAATGTTAGGCCCAATAAACAGTCTAGGACGGTAGTTTTAATTTTGTGAAATTCGTTAATCGTTACCAATTGATTTTGGTAATTGCCTGATTTTTATAAACTAGTAAAGAAGGATATTTAATTTAAACCTGAGTTTGTTTGAAATAAGTATGGCGCACGTCAAAGAGATGTTTACACTTATGGAACCTATTTCGTTGTATTAAGATCAAAGAGTGTAAACATATCTTTGACGTCGACTGTACAGTATAGTAACCATATTATGTAGTGTCAATAAGCGTGAAGTCAAAAACCCCTAATTTTCAGATATTCCCATGTACCTGGCAACACTCCCTCGGGACAGTGGTTGGCGCGTGAAAAAGAACTGGCTCCCCGGCACCAAATTGCGGCGATATTTCACCTGGCGGTAGCATCTGGCCACACCAAATGAAACACATTTAGAGTCGGGGTGATATTAAAAAGGTGATGGCGTCGGGACCGCATCAAACATATGCCTGACATCCCTTAAAGATATTAATGTGAAGACTAGTTTTAAGATAAATGATGATTGGTAGGTATATTATGATGTATATTTATTAGGGTAAATATTCTACTCTACTTAATTTACTTTTTTTCCTTGTGATAAGAAATACCTTAATAAAAATCTCGACAACCAAGTCTTCATATCCTAAACAATTACATAAAAGACGACATCACAATTAAGTACAGCAGAATAACACTGCTTTTAAGATAATTAGGTAACTACTTAATTAATCCCAATTTCGTTTAGGATCGTACTTACGAGTATTTGCAGTCGATAAAATTTTAGCTGATTGAGAAATAGCTCAAAATTATACCGAAGTACCTAATATCAAAGGAATTTATTAAATTAAATTTTCTATTCTGAGCCTCAAGCTCAAAGTTGAAAACAAAAATAAAAAAAATAAAAGTACACATATTTTATTTACGTTCTTTTTAAAACAACGTTGTATTGAAGTATTTGTCGATGTTGTTGTAAAAATATACATACAGAACCTTTGTATTCTGCGCGTACAAGCGCGTTAATAGTCCTTAATATGCTATTCTGTGCACGCGTACAAAAAATTACATAAACACGGCCAAATAACCAAAAATCACTGGGGAAAAACGAGAGAGTTCGGCGGTAAATGAAATTTAAAGCGCTCATTTTGCGTTCGAATACAATGCGCTGGATCCAATATTCGGGGGAGTTGAGATTTGCATGCTGAACACGTATACTCGGATTTTACAAGTGCGAGTATACTAGACGTGTGAAAGGGTAATGGTAATCCATTACGTGTGGATAAAATAAAATCGGAAAAAAATCTGCTAACACAAATACCATCACCACCAAAACAGCCTATACAGTCATACTCGTATATGCTGGGATCATATCTCCACTGATCACGAGAAGATTATGGCTATAGTACCTACCTATGGCAGACTTGTGCGTAAGTAGGTATAACTTGAGTACAACCACTTCACCACACATGTCGTTGGTTTCTACGGTTGTCAACGAACACACAGGCCACCTGATGGTAAGTGGTCACTGTTGCTCGTAGGAATAAGGAATCATAAGATTCTGAATGTATTATACTAACCCTGAGGACTAAGAGTGACTAAGATGAAACGAGAGGGTTTGGGCAATAGTCCTCAATGGTTCTGGAAAGGCTTAGATCTCAAAAAAATCGGGAAAAGTCTAAAGGAACAGCCAAAAATTAGAGTATAACTTTATATGGGAATCGCCTTCGGGTGATAACTACGAAGTTCGCTGAGCCTAGTGTTAAAATAAATCTTGAAAATAAACCAACACGATTACTTCTTCGTCGTGAGGCGCACTCTGGAATCGCGTGAAGGTTGAGATGTTCGGTCTGAACCCGCACCACGAACGAACTAAAATTCACGCTGTGGCGTGGCTCCAACCGTTTTTTTTTTAAAAGGCCTTCTGCTGAGTTTTTTTCGGTGCTTCTACTCAAGCAATGCGTCTAGGAAGCACTGGTAAATTCATTTCTGACGTGTAAAAGTGCCCCTATGTGTACGTTTCGAATGTGTTGATATTGTTTCTCTTGTTCTGTAACAAATATTGTATCCTAATAACAGTTCATGTACCTACCTTTTATTGTTGCCAAATAATAAGTTTATTTTTTGGCAACTTTTTTCTTCATTTCATTTTATTTTCTGTGACCAATTTGCTGGATTGATTGATTGATTGTTCAACCCTCAAGGTGAATTTGGAATTTACTCGTACATACTCCACAATCTCCTCGCTCTTAGTGGAGTGATGCAGACGGGACACATACACTGCTGTTTTATGAATTTAACTGTGGACTTTTAATAAATATTTTCAACGTAAATGAACGCGTCATAGCCATTCCCGTCAACGCAATCAATATTTAGGGAGCAGATGAATGGTGACAAACAAGAAAGTGATACGACACACGTTTTATCGTCAGAGTTAATGGAGCGTGAATTCGGCGAGCTGTGATATCTTTCGTTAAAAATATATTTAACGAAAGATATCACAGCTCGCCGAGATAGATAATAGAACGAACATCGCTAATAAAATGTAATGTAATTTACGCAGGTACATTTGGTTGTACAAATAATGTTGACACGAGGTGTCTTGGTATTTGGATAGATGAAAATTTTTTATGGACTTTATTTTTTATTATAATTATTATTATTTGTCAATTACTATGCTTCCCTGCTACGATTTAGCATTAAATATTATTTGGTTAACTAGCCTTTTCCCGCGACTTCGTTCGCGTAGACTTATTTATTTGAGTTGCTACTTCCTGGTATTACAGTTCTAAAATTATTAATATTTTTTTTCAAAAATTAATTTTTTGGGACACGCTTTTATTGCTGACTGTACTTTCTTCGTAAATCCTTCATCTACCCTTCAAGACGAATCAAACGAGCCCAAATTTGATGGGTTTATGTAGTTTTATTACGGAGTTCCTATGGCCACCTTCCAGCTCCATCATCAGATCAGCGCCACGTCATCATAATATTGCATTGTCACTTGATTTACATATTCGTGCAAAATTTTAGCTCAATCGGAAATCGGAAAGTGAGTCAAATTTAACTTGCAAGATTCCATTATACATATAGTCATAGACTTATTATAACATATGGACGAACAGTTCCTAACAGAATATGTCGAAAAATATGGGGCAAGCTGACATTAGAAAATACGTTCCAATATGCTAATAACGCCTCTTTATAATATGTGTCAAGATAAATATTTTATACAAAAGTAAACCTAACACTATAAGACTTAAGTGTCAAATTTGTAAACGCATATTTCAAAACATTAAACGCCAAGTTTTTGAGGTGTTTGATCAATATTTTTCATAATATAAATGTCAAAATGAAGAGCGAGTGAATAAGGAGTGAATGGAGCCGCTTTGTGTATATATAAAAAATAATTTTAAGGTCTTTGAATAAAAATACGAAAATAGGAAATAGAACAATATTTTTATTTCTTCTCATGCTCTAAAAGTTCGTTATGTTGAGCATATGCGAAATAAAATTGCTTTTTATGCTCTAAGCACATGAGTAGAGAACTAACCAGAGTGAAAGCCTCATACAACCTCGCTGCGATACGTACACAAGCATGTCGCGCATGAGTGCGGGGGCACAGGCGGCCCGTCATGTAAGTACAGGGCGAAACCGGTTCCTACCGACTCGGCCTGTGCTTTAACTGTGCTGTGTTATGTTTGTTATCATTTCAAATTTTGATTGTTTTTGCCATGATTTTATTAATAGGCTACGACGATGTATAACAATAATAAATATATTAGTATACAATGTATACTAAAATAGTATGAAAATGGCGATAAGCAATTAATTACTAGCCATCGAGTTATATGTACTTAGTACTAGAGGAGACAACGCCACTTCACCATTTGTAACACGAGTTAGAGCCAGCTGGGTCAAACTCATTTAGTCTGCGCCAGCTGTCCGCCGCGACGACTCGTTTTAGGTGCCTTTTCCAAAATGCCTCCGTTTGTGTGCTAGCTAAGGTATTGTTTAAATAATATATGTCGGAAACCAGAAAATGGGTCGAACACACGAGAGAGTCGTTTGGCTTAAAAAGTACATCTTGTTTTCCTTGAGCTATTATAGTGGCCCATTGTGCACGTCGGTGAGGATTTCGTGGAAATCTTAAATTGAAACATTATAGTTATTACGAGCTTTATATAAATCATTTTATTTACAAGACAAACATCCCGTATATGACATTCCTAGTGTAACAGGCGTCCACATGCTACGGTGACCGCTTACCACAAGAGGTAGATCGTAAACAAATTTGCCACCGACGTGATATATTTAAAAAAAATTGTCGACTCCACCGATTTTTGTTCCGTGACAACCGTTAATTTGTACTAAGAAAATGAATGATTAAATACCACGAAATAATGACGAGTTCACATTAATTTTGTTAAAATATTAATAGAACTTAAAGAAATAGGTATATTCCATCTTTTCTTCTTCTTGTTTTCGTGCTATAAACACATTTTTTCACCGCACATTTCGTCATGTTTGACCATTTGACAGTTGTCGTTGTCTATTACGGCCGAAACGCGACTGCGCGCTAAAGGGGTGCCCGGGCACCCGTTTAAGGGGCCATTTTTTCCCGGCTGATTGTAAATCTAGTCCTATAATAGATCAGTGCATATAGTTGCATACAGGTCGACCTAATAAAAGCGCGTTAAAAATAGTTTTACCAAAGGAAAATAAAATCGTGAAAATATTGGTATAGCCAATCTATGTTATTTCCATGGTTCACATAGGTAACAATCTCCATAAGTACCAAATTTCATCAAAATGGATCCAGTTTTTTTGACGTGAAGGAATGACAAACATCACACTTTCACATTTATAATATTAGGTTTAGGTGTTTAGTATGAATATGACTGTTCGCAAAACGATAAGGAGTGGACTGTATTTATGCGACAAAAACGAAAGGGGCGATAGGAAGAGATGGGTGTAAGCGAGAATATTGTGGTTTATCAAAAAATTACATAAATTATAACTACAAGCAGAAAATCAGTGGGTTGATAGACTAACCTGGTGGCTCCGGATCTGCCGTATGCAGAATCGTCGGCGTTCGCGGCAATCAGCTGTTGGTGGCCGTCTTCAGCTTCCCTAGATCTACTGTTGACTTTACCTTCAGCGATAGCACTTAGCCTTCGATTTACGCCCAGGATGCTCCGGAAGTCTCCAACACACACAGATTCAGGCAATACAAGCGAAAGCACTAGGAAGTTAGGGAGAAACTTGGGGTTTTACGACAAAATACTCGAGGAAACGATGTTCACGGTTTGAAACTCGCAACCGAACTCAACCGACGAATGGTGGGGAGAGTGTGACCAGTATTTAAAAAAAGTTGAGAATGTGTGTTGCCACAGGATAACTAAAATTTCCACTATGTGGACCGAAACTGAACATTGACATCTCATAGATAGCTCAAATCTCATTGCCCGTTTTTATCTTTTTACTGTTAGTTATGACACAATAACAAAGATAACAAAAATAATTCAGAACATTTATCAATTTTCAATTCAATACCTCAGCCCGTAGTAACAAGCTCTTCAGATTTTTTTATGATCGACTGAAATATTGTTCAATTCAGTCTTTATCTCCATCACCATTCCAAATATAATAAAACATTAAATTAGATTTTAATAAAACTTGAACAATATTTCAGTCGATCTGAAGAGCTTTTTACTAAGGGCTGACGTATTTTTAAAGCAATCTATTTTGCCCTTGACTTTGCCGATAATGGTTTTTATTTTAAACTAGCTTCTGCCCACGACTTCGTCCGCGTGGAATTCGGTTATAGCGTTCCCGCGGGAATTGAGTGGTAAACTTTATTAAATTATATACTAAAACCTGCCTCTTGAATCACTCTATCTATTAATAAAAAACCGCTTCAAAATCCGTTGCGTAGTTTTAAAGATCTAAGCATACATAGGGACAAACAACAGGAAGCGACTTTGTTTTATACTATGTAGTTGGTACCTTAAACCTTAGACCTCCGTATTATAACTGCTGATCTGTGTTAGAGGCTGTGCTCTTCCAATTTCTTCTATGATTACCTATAGATAAGGGGATTCACCCTCCTGGCGGCTTCTTATAAAGGGGAGGACTGAATATTGTCTACCTACTTTATAAAATCTCCATAAAAATGACTTTGAATTACATTATACACAAGTTGGACACTTTAAAGCGTGAAACCTTGTACGGTTTCCATATATACAGTGTCGTGTGCATTAAAAAATACATACATACATACATACATAATATCACGCCTTTTTCCCATAGGGGTAGGCAGAGACCACTTCTTTCCATTAAAAAAAAAAACCGGCCAAGTGCGAGTCGGACTCGCGCACCGAGGGTTCCGTACAAACCTGTAAGGTTTACAAAGTTCGTTCTTTACGACAATCGAGTCATAACTATGGTATTTTTATTGCAAAATGAAATTCATAACATTACAATGGGGAAAGATGGAGTAGCATAAATTTAAGACAAAGATCTTAAAAAATATATATTTTGTAATGTAACTAAAAATTTATGGTTTTCGGAATTTTTCCTTTATGTGTGCTATAAAACGTTGCTTCATGCCAAATTTCAAGATTCTAGGTCGACTGGAAGTACCCTTTAGGTTTTGATTCCCTTGCGAGTACTTGCGAGTTTCAAAATATGCAGCTTAAATTGCTGTTTCTTTTGATTGCGTTGACATAGAAGTTTGATTTTGTTACAGCTTAAAGTTATTATAGACCTGAGTATTTGGTATGAATTTCAATTTAATACCTCTACGCGTTTATGAGGAAATGGGTAGTAAGGTTAAAATTATTAAAATAAATATATTATGAGATGTAACTAAAAATTTATGGTTTTCGTAATTTTTCCTTTATCTATGCTATAAGACGTTGCTTCGTACCAAATTTCAAGATTCTGAGTTCACGGGAAGCACCCTGTAGGTTTTGATTCCCTTGCAAGTGTCGAAAATTTGCGGCATAAACGGCTGTATCTTTTGATTGCGTTGGCTTAGAAGTTTGATTTTTTCACAGCTTCAAGGGACAGTAGACCTGAGTAATTGATATAAATTTCAGCTTCATACCTCCACGCGTTCCTGAGAAAAAGGGTCTTGACAGACGGACGGACAGACGGACAACAAAGTGATCCTATAAGGGTTCCGTTTTTTCCTTTTGAGGTACGGAACCCTAAAAATGTGAATTAATTAATTCTTTAAAAACAAAGTTAAGTCTAAACAATGGTAAAGCTTCCATTATGTTTTTAAAAAAGTTCACAAATTACTTACCTATAGCGAATTCCAATTAGACCAATAATGGCTGATAACATTCATTCTTCGAGATAGTAATTTTGAATTTATTCCAGAACAAATTCAACTTTTGAGACTATTCATAGTTTTATTTGACGATTGTAAAATCAGCCCGAAGGGGTCTGTTCCGAAAGCGAAGTAAGTAAAACGTCACATTTTTCTCACCCGTGAACACCCAGCCTTGCTAAGGTATGTTTATTGCAGAACAAGTCATATGAGCGCCGTACCTACGTCAAAGGATTTTGTACGCTGGTAGAGATCTTCTACTATCTAAAGTCCCGCGCCTTCACATTTCAAAACGCTTCAATGTATTTAAAAAGCACCACCAACACTCTCAACATATATGTGCGTGCTGAGACAGCCATGAACTATGCGTGGAGAATGTTGGTGGTGCTTTTTAAATAATAATAAAAAAAATGTAGCGTTTTGAAACGCGAAGGCGCGGGACTTTAGATAGTAGAAGATCTCTAGACCGCGATGCCCTTGCTCCGTGATCAGTAGGTCTAGTGTATTTTTTACACCAAAAATGCAAAACGATGGCACGAAGTTATTCGAGTAAACTATTCACGATCAGTTTTGTTTTAACACGCGAGTGTAAGCTTCAACTTCGGGCTCACCTCTTCTCACATGAGTGTTAATCTTTATTTGCGCTAAACGCATCGAACGCGTTTGAGTTTATTCATCATTTTTGTATGAGAACACAAACAGCACCCCTAGCGGCAAAACATGGAGTCAATTCAGCGAGTGACATTTACTTTACGAAAACGGATGTGAATTCGTTTACACGTTTTCTGACTAACTGCGAGTGTAAGCTCGTATTTGACAGTTTGAAAAGTAAATTAAACGAAACGCAAGAAGTAAAGTTACTCACCCGACTTTATCACGTGAGAACGTGAGAACTTAGGTTTTCGAACCTGTCGAATCCAAATTTACTTCAAAATTTTAGATTTTTTAAGTGAAATAAATGATATAGGTATGTCGTCTGTGTCTTAATATGCGTGTGTTGTGTTCTTGAGATAATTTTTACTAAGTATGTTATTTATTTAAGCTTCTTCGCATACGTATAAGTGTGTCTTTCTTTTTTAATGTTGAGATACTCCACGTTTGTGACGAATATACCTATAACTAAGTACTTCGATTTGGTTTAACAAAAAACTAAATTACATAAATTACTCCGGGTTGACTAGAAATTTTAGAAAATGTAGGTAACTTGGCAACACTTATAGCCATTTTGACAATTTTGACATAAAAAACCTGAAGAAACGCAAACGCGATCGAGACGTTTTAACTCACTGCCTTCCGTCACATATTTGACATTGTCGTGATTGACGTTTAACAAGTCTCCTCAAATTTGATATTAATGATAATTTAAATGTTTATTATTGAATAATTGCCGGCCTGAGGCCAATATTTTGATAATGGCAAAGTGTCCAAGACAGAAACCATCAATTTTATAGTGTATAGCGGATGTCGCAAAGTGATGGTGACAATACATGAACGTGTGCGAGAACGGTGTTGACAAATGCACTCAAAGGTTAAAGATGAACGTCTTACGAATAGTTTACTCGAAGTGTTTTGAGTTAGAAGATGGACGTTGACGTTTGTTGAGCCTCACCAAGTTTACTTGATTTATCTTTTATATCGTACATTAATTGTTTCCTCCATACAATGCTCGGCCCGTAGGCCATACTTGAGATTGGCAAAATTGTCTTGCATGTAGAAAGAAGAGAAGAATCATACTTTAAGATCCATACTTTGGATTGAGCAAAATTTCCGGCAAAGTAAAAAGAATTGGCGCGGCGCGTGGTTTGTTTATCAAATACGAAGGAGAATGCGTGCATACAAGCAAAAGACAGTAAGTATTAGACATAATATTATAGTAGGTAATTATTTTTATTTAACATAATATGCAATACCTATAATGCACACCCACAACAGTCTATTTACGTCTCACTGCCTCCTCTCATCACCAGAGGGTTTGGGCTATAGTCCCTACACGGGCGCAGTTTGGATTGGGGACATCCTTGAATTACTTCGCAGATGCATGCATGTTTCTTTAAGATTAAGTAGTACATAATTTTGAACATAAGTAACTCAGAGATGCGAGCCGAATTCGAACACCCGCCGATCCACTGCATGAGGAGTTCTAAAGGTCGAACCACTAGGCCACCATCACGGATTCAAACAAATACTTACCTAATATAATAAACAAACACTTATACATATTTTCTTTCAGTGTTCCTTCTGGCTCTGCCCCGGCGAGTCAAGAGCAACTGTGGCAACTTTCAAGACCAGACCCCGTGGCTGAGCCAACTGCTGATTCCTACCTGAATTTCATGACAGTTAATTTTAAACACTAATAAATCATGTAATATATTGGTGTTATTTATTGTAGTATCTATATTTCTTTAGCATAATGTCAGCAACTGATCGATCAAAGCACAACCGAAGCTACTGGCCGTAGAAAGCTGAAATTTGGCATATAGGTTCCTTGGGGAATGGGGGGTGTTACTAAGCATAATCCCCCGGGAGCTCTCCAAATTCCACGTGAATGAAGTCGCCGTCAGAATAAGCTAGACTGATATAATGCTTGTAGGTATTCACTCATACGTATACAGCTATAAGTACTAAGCCACAATTTTCCATTTTTATATATTTCCCATTTTTATTTTTATTTACGTAATTTATTTAAGGCATTCACTGCCACTTCTGTTTTACGAACTTTCGCCAGGTGCCACATCTGTCATTAAGGGAACATTGCAACGCACATGTGCGTTCAAGGCACTGCGGGAAAGTCAGCAAAACGCACATATGCGTCGGTGGCAGTGAATGCGTTAACGTTAACGTTGGGAGTGGTGATGATGAGAACAAACTACTGTCTTGGATACTTTCAATTTTATTTATTTCATAATAATAATAATTTAGAACGCTTAACCATTTAAGCGAGGTTCACAAGGAATGTGCCGTCACACACCGGAACTTATAGGGCACGACGGCGACAGTACATACAAGTTTCCGTATGTTACCGCACAATTCTTGTGAGCCTCACCCAAATATGTACTTATGTAGTACCGAAACGATAATCCATGACACGGCCTATCTCTCGTCCGTGCCGTGCCTTGTGGACGATGCCGATGGTGCTCGCACAATCCTCCACGCCTGGAAAGACTATTCCTATATCGAATACGTCGCGATGTACGCCTTTTAATCGTTCAGCTAAAAGGCTGGTTTCAAGCGACCGATTGATTCGCCTTCTCTTTTAATCAGGTACCCACGCATTGCTGCTCCTCTCAACCACTAGAAATGGGCCATCATAAGGTGGCGTTAGAGTAGGGCGGAGTATGACGCTTCTTACGCTTCTTGTGAACATTTCTGTATTAGGTGGAAAATTGATCGATGGGGCCTTTCCGTTCTTGGAGCGAGACAATAAAACTCAAGTATCTTCCCTTAAACAGCTTCTCTGTAAAACTATCGTAGGAATAGTTGCTCATTGAAAAACATTCTTGCGGCAGCCCAATCGGTATTCCATATACTTTCCTCGCAGCGCAATATCCGGTTTCTTCCTGTAAAATATACTTGTAAACAACTCCTAAGACCCAACTATAATATGGTAGGTAACTCTTCAACCGAGTTCTCTCTTTCGCTTCTTGCCCATATACTAGCTCTACTGATGTCATGTAGGAAATACCAGCAACTTTGTAAGGCACTGAAAAGTCCTGCATACCGCGTATCTTCTAAATTTTATCTCCATGTTTAGTATCTTCAAAAATGTTCAAACTATTAGCCTGACAGTGACCTTGACAGATCGAATTGCGTATACTACTGCGTTTCTGTCATACTAAAAGTCACTCGAAAACGTGAACGTTTTCGTTTACTCACTTACTCGCTCGTCACTCATTCGTATTAATCAAAATACACTCGCTAAACCTTGTTACAAAACGTACCGCTAGGGGCGCTGTTCAAGTTTTCATACAATCTTGATGTAAACGCAAACGCGGTCGAGAAGTATTTTCCAGGTCCGAAAAATACACTTGAGGTACAGTATCAAATATACATTACGTATCTCGTTTAATAACGTTACGTTTTCATTTGAAAAGTTGATTACATTTATTTACATGACATTTTAATATGTTTTTATTTTTTATAAAAAATATCGTTTTGGATAAAGTTATAAGACATCTTTGCATGACTAACAGGTAATAAGGACATAAGGTAAGGTAAGATGATCTGAATTTCTTTGCAATATTTTATGCATACCTATTATAACTATTCTGCTAAGGTTACCTATTTATGTTTCATCATCATCATCAAGTATTAACGAAATAATTTAAAGTTAAATACTCTGTTAAATATACACGGTGAACTTGGGTAACCCAAATAATTTTACCGGCGTATACCTGAGGCCGTAAGGAATAAAAAATGTTAATGAGATTATGTTGAAATATGATTTTTAACTTTTTTTATTCCATACGATTTCTGACCGACTCCGACTGGGGTCGTATGGAATAAAATAAGTTAAAAATCATATTTCAACCTAATCTCATTAACATTTTTTATTCCTTACGACCTCAGGTATACGCTGGTAAAATTATTCGGGTTACTCAAGTTCACCGTGTATTGTCTTTTAAAAAATAGTTAAAAAAAAAGTTAAACGTAATTCAAATATTGTTCAAAAAATTGTTAATAAGAAGTTAGATTTAGATTTAGTAAGTGATGTTTGTTTCTTTCTTTTGGCACATGTGGTGACCTTCTGTAATTGATAAGACATTTAGATCTTAAGAATGCATGTAAAAACAAAACAGTGAAACAGTGTACTTATTGTTGAAGGTTCTAATAAATAAATAAATAAATCATCATCATTTCAGCCGAAGGACGTCCACTGCTGGACATAGTCCTCCCCCAAGGCTCGCCACTCAGACCGGTCCTGTGCTACTTGCTTCCAGCGGTTTCCCACGACCTTCAGGAGGTCGTCGCTCCATCTTGTTGGAGGCCTACCGACAGCTCGTCTCCCGGTTCGCGGGCGCCACTCGAGAACTTTCCAGCCCCATCTGCCATCAGTCCTGCGAGCAATGTGCCCCGCCCACTGCCACTTAAGGCTATTTAAGTTTATCTAAATATATTTGTTAGTTTGATCATTACATACTACCTAAGCATTCAATTGATGACGGTGACCTTTTAGGTTAGCTAAGCTCGCCTTGGTACATTGTTCTTTCTTTGTTTTGAATTTTTCGTGTTTTGTACATTATTAATATGGTAGTCAATGATAGTCATGACATTCTGAGCCCAACCTGCCCAACCCACTTATGCTCTTCTGTTATGCTTTGCTGATTTCTGTCAAGTATATTTTATTCTCAATCTGTTCTTATCATGTACATTTTTTTTTCTGTTTTTCTGTTTTTTTTTCTAACAATGTGAGTAGCGTAAAGATAAGTACTTCCTCGCTATACTTTAATACTTAATTTTTCAACTAGCAGAGAGAGGGTGCAGGCTGAAAACAAGGGCTGTGCAGACTGCGTTCTAACAGCAAATGCTGAGACCTGAGCCTATTGCCACTATTGCAACTAGACTTGTTTTTTTTTGTATTTCTATGTATATTTACTTTTATTTTTATTTTATTTTAAAGTGTTTTTTTCGTGTGTGGCAATAAATCGTATTTTTCTTTTCTTTCTTTTCTTTATTAAAGTGTTACTTACCTTTTACCACAAGAGCAGTATGCATATTGCATACATATTTGACACATTCAGCCGTATGAAAAAAAACCATCCTAAATTCATACGAATAGATAAATATTTACATCATAGTACCTAGTACATCGGTTTCAATATACAAATCTCCAGAGCGACCTTCGAGGGAATTCCAGCGTCCATAAGATCACCCGAGGCCCGCCAAACAAAATTGATGTTCGATATACATTGATCTATTATAAGTAAGGATTCACAATCAACCGGAGAAAAATGGCCCGTCAAAACGGGTGCCCGAACATCTAGGGCACCCGTTTGGCGCTCAGTTTTGACACTTAAGTCTTATAGTGTTAGGTTTACTTTTGTATAAAATATTTATCTTGACACATACTATAAAGAGGCGCTATTAGCATATTGGAATGTATTTTATAATGTCAGTTTGCTCCATATATTTTGACATATTCTGTTAGGCACTGTTCGTCCATAAATGTTATTATAGGTCAATGTCGATATAAGAACAAGGCAGAGTAAATAAACACAGAACGTCAATGCATCCGTCTGCCGTCCGTTTCCGAGCTAATTTTACAATACAACATCCCGCTATTACAAAACGACGCATGTACAATACATTTTAACAGTCTTTAAGCCGTTTTGGATTAGTAAATTCGTGGTATTGCGAGCGGAAGTTTGTACAGTCTTCGGTATTTGCTCGACTATTATTCGCGGGTAAATACCTCTTGAATAGGGGCGGAATGTATGGAATTTATTCAGTATCAAGCGGAAATGTTTATTAGCTTGTATTGTAGTATACATTGCTTTTTCGTAAATTCTGGTAAGTAGTCGTGAAACAATAATTTGATATCAAATACCAATGAATGTAAGTCCTATTTTCTATGAACAGCGCGTACCTAAATGTTACATATGTATGAACCACCTTGATGCTTAGCCACACGAAGTTACAGAACAAAGACACTGAATAACTTTCAAAGTAATGTTATCATCGACCTCTCATTATCCAAGAAAACTTTCACAGTCTCAGAACTCAATAACTGCGTCTTCATTATTATTTCGAAATGAATACTAGTAAATTAGGATCATGACAAGTACCTACTTAAGTTTACTAAATTCTGAAATGTATTTATTTATTTATTTAATTATTTATTTATTTATTTAATTTTAGACAGGCAGCAATTTGCTGATGCGTCTAAATCATATTTTCACTGTTGGAGTTCATGTTAGTAAGAGAGTTTGTCTAGTCTGTATTTCGTCATGATTTGATGATTTTAAAGAAAAAAGTGTCCAGCCAGTATAAATAAAGTTCATCGTCGTTAAATATGACGCCAAGCTGTCATTCCGTACATTACAAAAACGACATTTTCTCCACAGCAAAAATCTCGGAGGCTATATTTAACGATGATGAGTTCGTCAATTCTCTTGATGCAAGCCAGGCTAAGAATAAGGAGGCGCTGATTCAATTTATGGGATAAAAATAATTTTGTGTATGGAATGACAGCTCGGCAGCCACATACATACCTACATATAACGACAACGAGTCCGTCAAATGCGTTTGAATAAACCCAGGCTAAAGTAGGTAGTCTTCATAATTTATAAGAAATTTCAATGTCTCCAGCCAGTATAGAATTCCAAATTCGAACTTGTCACAAATTAGGACCTTGACCACACACAAGTTTACCTCTGGAGTGGCAACGAGCCCGCGCGGAAATCAATTCGCGTTATCCATCAATATTAGCTACTTAGTTCTGGATGTATGGGGACTACCTGTAGCAGGTGGCGGGAGGCGCGGGCCTGGATTCAGTGCAACCGCCGCCGCCGCCGCGGGTAGACGCCGCGCGCATGTTCTGAGTGCAAGTGGAACTGGAAGTGTTCTAATTTCGAATGTTTGTTTAAAAAAAAAACGGTTTGTTTGATTTGCGATTGTTTCTGTTGAGGTACGTATTTTTAGTGATTTAAGACTTAAAGGCAATTTTTATTAATATTGTAAAAACGCTGCTGCATTTTTGTGCAGGCAGTAAGTCAATTGTCAGAATTTTATATAAAAAAAATTACATTATTAACTCAATGTCAAATTCCAGCCTGAAATTTCTACGACACGTGATAACATAACATCCATGAAGATTGAAGACGGTAAAAGTACATTTTCCTGCGTTGTTTATGATATGCTCCAGATTCCAAGTTAATGGGGTAACTAAATGTATCATTCACTTGGGCAATAAAAATCGGCTTGTATCATCGACCGTAGTGATTACAAGACGCGCGTCCAAATATATTTAGAAAACCATTAATGCCAGGGAAGGCCGCATTTACAACTTCCTATGTTCTGCACTGCATGTATCTTGAAATTCTTGAAGCAGGTCACCTTTAAGCTCTATAAAGTTTGAACTACCGTTCAGATGTAGTGTATAAATAACTAGCTTTTCCCCGCAACTTCGTATGCGCAGAAATATTAAATGTAAAATCCCGTTTTTTCCCGTTCCCATGGGAATTTCACAAAATCCTTGCTTAACATATGCCTACGTTATAACATCTACCTGCATGCCAAATTTCAGCCCGATCCGTCCAGTGGTTTGGGCTGTGCGTTGATAGATCACTATGTCACTCAGTCAGTCAGTCACCTTTGAGTTTTATATATTTAGATTTCCACCAGGAAGTCTCAGAAATCCGACATGAACTGTCAATCGATTAGAGATAATCTACTAGGATAGGAAGTCCCGCGCCTCCACATTTCAAAACGCTTCAATGTATTTATTAATAAAAAAATTAAAGCACCACCAACACTCTCAACGCATAGTTGACGGCCGTTTCAGCACGCACACTTGTGTTGAGGGTGTTGGTGGTATTTTTAAATACTTTGAAGCGTTTTGAATTGTGGAGGCGCGATACTTTCTTATAGTAGATAATCTCTACCGAATTTGATGACCGATATTTGTATTTTCTATAGTATGAAACTATATAGATCAATGTCAAGATATGATTGAAGGTTGTAATATGACAATTACATACACATTATAGGACATATAAATGTCAACGATAAAATTCAGTAATTGATTGACATTTCGGGTATTGACAGATTCCCGACATTTCTCAATGGAAAATGTCTATTCACTACATCTGTACAGTATACAAAGTATAATATTTTTCTTACTTTACATATAGTAAAATGGTAGTCCTACACAAGATCATATACAACTTGCAAACTTTTCAGACTTTTTCAGGGACGAATACCCAGCCAAATAGCAGCCAATTGCTCGCTTGTATTCGGGTAAAGCAGCCGGTGACATTACTACCATACAGGCATTCCATATTTAGACTCTTAGGGCGGGAACCCATTTGCAATCTTTAAGTTTTCAAATGTCTATTGGCTTCAGTGATTGCTTACCATCAGGTGACCTGATAGCTTCGTTTGCTTACTCCGTTGTATAAAAAAAATACTTAAAACATGTCATATTTCTTAATAACATACATTGATAAACCTCACATATCAATCAAGTCATCCACATATACTACAGAAGAGATTGATTTGGTATATTTTTGGTAATAGTGCTCTAACAAATTCCATGGGCCATTTGGAATAAGAATGTTGACGAAACGTTTGAAATACAAACTATTCTAGATTTAATAAGCTAGGGTTGTGATTGTAGCCGTGAGACAAAGACAGTAAGACGTTCTATTATTTCAATGTTAATCAAACCTTAAGTTCTCTGCTTTGTACGATTGTAGTTAGATCTTAGAGAGCTCAGGCTCAAGAATATGCCTTGGGATAGACCACAACGTTAAAAGAGGGTTACATTTCTAGGTTGACTAATTTACAAACTAAACTATACAAATTACAAGTAGTCAATTACCTACAATCAATAGATACTACTACTACTACTACAGCCTGTTAACGTCCCACTGCTGGGCACGAGCCTCCTCTCATCACAAGAGGGTTTGAGTTATAGTCTCCAAGCGGACCCAGTTCGGTTTGGGGACTTCACACACATCTTTCAATTACTTCGCAGATGCATGCAGGTTTTCCTCACAATATTTTCCTTCACCGAAAAGCTCAGTAGTAAATTCAAATTTAGTTTCGCACATAAGTAAACTTAGAGGTGCGAGCTGAAATCGAACCCCCGACCCTCTGCATGAGAGGTGGTAGGTCGAACCACTACGGGCTTAAGCAATAGGTACTATAGGTACGTAATATTATTAATTGTACATGTATCTGTTAAAATCACGCTTGAACTTACTTAATACTTGATAAGTTTTGCCACTAAAAGCGTCCCAAATGTGTTTGTATATTCTCGTCCAAGCTAAAGTCGTGACGCGATCGAGATGTTTGCTTAGTTTCAAACTTACAAGACCCTTAAGGTGTTCTGTGCTTTGAATCCACACCACAAAAGTACTTGTTCTGTTTCACGTATAATATTTTTACAGAAAGACAACAGCTTTTTACTTGGTTTCCTGAAATACGATTGAAAATTCAAGGAATAACCGCCAGAATAATGCTGGTAACTTTTAACACATTCCCTGTCCCCATATAAAATTACAGCACAATCTCACAAGTCCAACTGACGTATGTATACGTATCTTAGTATGAAGCAGTGACTCCATAGTGGGAGCATGGACTTGTGAAAAAAAGCTTCAAGTCCCCACATTGGGGGCCTTCGGACAGGGAACGTGTTAAAACACAACCGATTTTCTAGCGTGTATTCATAGCTAAGAACTCTTTCGATTAACTCGGATGCCTAAAAAAGAAAAGTAATCCGTTACAGTGGTACAAGGCGACTGAAAGACTGAAATACACAAACTTTCAATACCACTCCTTTTTTGCGTCGGGGATAAAATTTGTAATGTTACAACATAAATCAAGTTACGAGTAAGTCGTTACTTTTCACAACGCTATTTTTGCCAACCACCGAGAATGCGAAATATAGACCCCTTTCCATGGCACATAAAATTTTCACCGAAGTCACGTCACAAAACCATTCGTTATATGTTATTATTATGTTACTGTTACCCGCTGTTACTGTTTTCCGATCTTCTACGGCTTTAAGGTTTATTTAACTCTTAGTAAATGTCGTCTTAACAACCCATAATGTCTTTCACTTTTCACGGAGGACTTTTCTCTAGAAATTGGTTTCACTTGACAACAATATACAGTAGGTACTTTTAGGTATTTTTGTCTGCTAGATTTTGTACTCAATATCTTTTATAAATACTTATAAACAAGTTTTTTACGGACGTTGACTCTTTCTTCTTGCAGGAAGGTTATCTTTTACCTACGGTTCTTTAAGAACTAAAGTTATCCTTTTTTTTCCTGCACGTGACAAGGGTCTTTGTTTAGTAATTTTTTTACGGTGGTAGGACCTAATGCAGGGTCCGTTTAGATGGCTACCACTATCTAACCAGATAGTAGCACTGCTATTTCTCGCCAAACAACAGTGCTGCTCATACTGTTGTGTTCCGGTAAGGGAATAAGGGAGCCGGATTACCCGCCTTGATCCATTTAATATTAGTCGTCAGGTCTACAGCGCATTCGCTATTTTTTGATTTTTTATATCCATAGGCCACGAAGACCATTACCATCAAGTGGCCTCCGTGCTCGCTTGCCAACCAATGCCATAAAAAATGTTGTAAAACTAGAACATAGCAATAAAATCATAATTATTACAAGTAGAAATGTCAGTATTCCGATACAAGGAATGCCTCGCACGGCTTGCAAGCAGTATGACAGACCTTACAAGAACTAATAATAAATATCAGATCTAGTTGAGCCGCAGACGTGCCGCCGACGCATTCAGTGTGACCGGAGCTTTACATAAATATTCTTCTCTACTACTTCATCAGTGTATTTTCGACCAACGTTGGCCATATGCCTCTCCAATCTCTCCCCATCTAAAGCCGGTTGTCTACTTCCCTCATGCAGACTGCAGACTAGTCCTGCCGTCACTTCTCCTATCCCACCCAACCGGGTCTCCACTCCAAAACGCGCTTGCTCCATCGTTATTTATTTATTTAAAATTAATAAATCTTACAGAAATAAAAAACTTAAAACTAAATCATTTTCCCGCAAAACTACTTGTATGCAGTTTGTCTGCAGGCAAGAAAATATACATATAGAGTCTTCAATTTGACATTCCTTAATTTTAATATTACCTATTTACTACTATTATTATATGTATGATCGCCTCGTTCGTCTGCATACGTGACCTGCCCAAGGTCAATTTAGCTTGGCGACCTTACCTAAATACCTTATGAAAGTCAAAACATTCAAAATCGATTTCAATTCAAAAGCTTAAAGCAGAAATGTGGATGTGCGACAGGTATTAAATGAATTAGCTGTTCATTCGCAATCCGCATGCAACAAGTGCGGCTTTGTCGGACTCGTCATTAATTACTGCAGACTGAAACGCTTTGATTCAGTACTTGGGTTGGGTGAATTTGTAGGAAACGAATGAAACAGATGACAGAATTACTAAGTTATATTTTAAATACATGTAACTCTTATCATCTATGTCTTATCTATCTTATACTTTTAACGAGCTAATCGTGTATTTATTTAAACAAACGATCTTAGAAACGACTGTTTCGATTTGGACGAAATTTGTAATACAGGGGTTTACGGGTGCGAAAAAACGATCTAGCTATGTCTCACATGTGGGAAAACTCATTTTCACTATTTTTCACTCGAGCAAAGCTCAGTAGCTTAGGTAACAATCATATTCCAACCGAATTAGGAAGGTTTCCTCGAAAATAAGACTAGTATAATAAAGAAAACTACAAAAAAATAGTAAGAAGAGCATTTACTTTTCAATATTAATAATAAGCAGAGTGAGGAGAAATTTCATTCAAAAAATTACTAAGACCTAAGTATATCCTCAAACGTGAGATTTTTTTTTCAACCTCTGGGCAAAGGCCTCTCCTACTCATCTATGTCCATAGTTTTTGATTCCCAGCAAGCCAACATGATTCAAATTTATCGAGAACATCCCGAGATATCCTTTTTGTTCTGCCGCAGCTCCTATAGCCATTGGTCGGTGGACCAAAAGCGATTCAGATTGGACGTTACCAGATTATTAAAAAAAAACCTAACAGAAGCGTATTATCCTTCAGCCCAGATCGACAATAAGAATATCTTATCAAGCTCCAAATCTCAAGCAAAACACTGCCAAGGGTAGCGGGCATTATTTTTACTTTCTATACCAAAAACAATATTAAGTTATTAAAGGCATACCGGATTATAAGTTAAGGTTGACTACAAAGGATTCTCGAGAGGCTGCTTATCTCGGTTTTGGCTTTATTCCAAACTCACTGGATATTAGAAATGGCAAGGCCTCATGACTTGATGCGGCTTCATAGGCAATTTTATACTTTCTCTTTGCTTCGGTGATTAGGGCAATTATGAGAATTTTGTCAGATGAAGTTACATTCATCACGCCCCATTTAAAGAGTAAAATAAGACACTTGATGAATGCATCTAAATATATAAAACTCAAAGGTGAC
Organism: Aethes cnicana; assembly: GCA_963971205.1. Classification (NCBI taxonomy): domain Eukaryota; kingdom Metazoa; phylum Arthropoda; class Insecta; order Lepidoptera; family Tortricidae; genus Aethes; species Aethes cnicana. The sequence goes on from OZ020282.1 coordinate 10,236,411, forward strand.
TGACTGACATAGTGATCTATCAAAGCACAGCCCAAACCACTAGACTGATCGGGCTGAAATTTGGCATGCACGTAGATGTTATGACGTAGGCATCCGCTAAGAAAGGATTTCCCGAAATTCCCACGGGAACGGGAAAAAACGGGATTTAACATTTTAATATTTCTGCGCATACGAAGTGCGGATAAGCTAATATTTTATATGAGCTCCACCACGTCAAACCACAGCTGTTTATGTAAGTCTCACTGCTGGACACAGCACCTCCTCCTTTCACGGACGGATTGGGGATTTCACACACATCCTTGAATAACTGATGACACATGATTGAACTGTAGACAAACTGCATACAAGTAGTTTTGCGGGAAAAAGATTTAGTTTTAAGTTTTTTATTTCTGTAAGATTTATTAATTTTCAATAAATAAATAAATAACTTTGCTATATCGATCCTCTACCCTATATGGCTAAACATCACACTAAATACTCATCTCAAATTTTGACTGAACTATTCAATGGATTTACTAGAAAATCCTCAAGCAAAAGTCTCATTCACGGCACCGTGCATAGAGTATAGAATAGAGTTGTACAGTTGTATAGAGCAAAAATATAGCCGTCCCGATTTCTCACAGAGATCTTCGCAACATATTACTTATTAACCGAGGCTGGCAGCCTTCTGCCGTCCGAACTAAAGTCGGTTCGCTTTATCCGGTTCATATTTTCGAGGTAAACCGGGAAAGGGGCGAAAATCCGGATTTTCATGTCGAAAAGGATGGAATGTTATAGCTTATGAACCTTTGAAGTACCCCTACCTGATACTTGAGGAGAAAAATCTAATATCTTAGCATTTTTGTTTTGAGTCGCAAGTCTTAAGCGTTTAACATCAGGTAGGCTACGACATGAAATTATAACAAAAGAAAACGTGCATTTTCACATGAAATTTTTGTTACTGGAAAATAAAAATAGCTCAGCAATAGGAAGTGTTAGGAGTATGAGGTCTGATTATCCATACTAATATTATAAATGTGAAAGTAACTATGTCTGTCTGTCTGTCTGTTACCTCTTCACGCTTCGACCGTTGGGCCGATTTGGATGAAATTTGGTATGGAGATAGTTGGAGTCTCAGGAAAGCACATAGGCTACTTTTTATCCCGGAAAAGTCCATAGTTCCCGCGGGAGCGCTATAATCGAATTCCACGCGGGCGAAGTCGCGGGCAAAAGCTAGTTGGGTTATAAAATAAATGCTACTGTTTTATTCTTGTGATGAAAATAATCCTGTCTTAGTTCCTATTTACAGACAGCGGGATCAAGGAACGTTATAAATTTAATTTAACATTATACTATTTGTGCTATGCGTTATGCGGGACCCACGGACGCCGTGTTGACACGAGCAACAATATATGGGTCGGTAAATACGCCGTGCCCCAGATTAAACTACCTACCATTTGAGATCTTCCTTATCTTCACTTTTACACAGAAACGATATTAAACTGTGCGTGATATAAAAAAATACTGATCAGTTCAATAACGCGAGATGTTTAATTTTCATGAACTGAAATGTACTATTTATAACTATAAATTGAAAATTTCATAATACCTTCTCCCGACACACATCGATGAGACAGAAAAGTAGCAATTATTTCTTTCAATATAGTTAAAAAAAACTTTCTATTATCTCACCTATCAAACGGAAAATCAAGGGCAACGGACAGCTTTTTTTTTTCAAGTTATTCTCATCCTCTCATTTGGCCGGACTATTTCTGTAAGCATTGCAAGTGGCACCCATTATCCAACCCTTTATAATTTAAGGGAAAAAACCCAATTGGATATTTTTTGATGTCCCAAAAAAGCAAGCTTCCAATGATTTCATCGTATCGCTAAACAAATTCCAAAACAATTTTCCAAATGGAAAAACAACACGGGAGAACGATCCTTCCCGAAATGATTTGTCAAATAAACATTGATAATCGAATCTCGCTGGCGACAAACTGCCAATATCTCCAGTGCAAAGAAATATTGCTTTGAAAAGGTCGGTTTTTTCTTACCTTCTTATTTCAAACGAGGCGCGGTAAAGCGTCCATTAGCAGCGTACACACCGGCAACTTCATTACTCGTGTTTTTTTTACAATTCCAAATTCAAAACACGCGACATTCAAAGGGAACACAAAACGAACCTTTTTTGCGAGGTCATATTTAGACAATTTATTTCGTTGCACACATGTCGCCTATTGAATCCGGGATTTTATTTATTCACGCGAATGATTGATTAAATTGGCAGTGATTAATTTCTTACATAAGTCAAAGAGTAGGGTTATTCATAATAAAAAAAACCGGCCAAGTGCGTGTCGGGCCACGCGCAAAGTATAGGGTTCCGAAGTTGACGATGCCAACAGTACTTTTCTAAGACTTATTAGCATCTAGCTAGCCGGTGGTATGACGTGGCCGCCCGACGCCCCTGCCGCTCGAGAAAAATCATTGTTTTTTTTAATCATTTCATAAGTTGGTCGACTATGACTCGTAAGTTTGTACAGCCTACTTAGCTGTGATAGTTTTCCTTTCAACTACGTTATATATGCTATAACCGTGATTTTTTTCAGCCATCCAAATACCACCATTTAGCTGGCAGGGGGGGGGGGGGGACACGTGACTCTAACAAAAAATAGCACTTTAAAGCTTAATATTTCACAAACGCATCACTTAATCAAAAAATGGTTTTAACAAACCCACAATATTTTTCAAGACCTATTCAACGATATGCCACACCATGGGGTACGCAAGAAAAAAAAAATACATCCCCACTTTACGAGTACGGGAGGTACCCTATAGAAAAATGTATTTCAAAATTTTATTGTACCACTTTGTCAGCGTAACTAATATGTATATTCATGCCAAATTACAGCTTTCTAGAACTAAGCATCTCTGAGCAATAGTGCGGACAGACGGACGGACGGACATGGCGAAACTATAAGGGTTCCTTGTGGACTTCGGAACCCTAAAAATGGCTTCACTAGACTGAATAATGTTTTCATTTCTCGTATTATAATGGTATTTTCCTTTTAATAAACCTTCTGTTAACGGTGTAATAAAACAACCAAGGTGCGGGCAACCCGAATACCGAGCTATAAAATTTTAACAACGGTTTTTATTTTCGTAGAATCGGTAAACGTTATTAATGAAAAAAAAAGTGATATCTTTTAAGATAATAAAAAAAATGATTTCTGGTTATGTTCCAATAAAGGTTGTGTATTAAGTTAAAATGGGACTAAAAGCGTTTCGTTTTGTTACAAAAGGCAAGGAATACACGGGAGACCGTAGTTTACTTTGTTTTATAGGGACGGAGGGAAAACGTATCAAACTCGAAAGGATTTGTTCACTGTAATATTTACAGGGCGCTTACGTACTTAAATACATTATGTGGACTTGGACCTATATCTTAAAGCCACAAGGGACGGTATTGTTATAGGCTTATGTATGAAAGATCAACTTCTTTATGTAAGTTATACCTATGTACTATCTCGTATAAGTAGCGCAGGACCGGTCTGAGTGGCGAGCCTTGGGGGAGGCCTATGTCCAGCAGTGGACGTCTTTCGGCTGAAATGATCATGATGATGATGAAGATGCTGATGATGATGATGATGATGATGATGATGATGGTGATGATGATCTTGTATAAGAGATCCATAATATTTAGGTAGGTATAGGTAAAGGTTTGCGCGGGCTGGTTTTCCGCAACTCGACGTCTAATATTTGCGCCTATTTAGATAGGTAATTGAAACGTTGAAGTGTATGTAAGTAACGCTTTTTTTATAAAAGGGGAGCTAAATATCTTGTCATATGTATAAGTGCTTATGTGCGAAATTCAATTTGAGTTAACCACTAAGCTTTTCGGTGAAGGAAAACATCGAGAGGAAACCTGCACGCATCTGCGAAGTAATTCAAATATGTGTGTGAAGTCCCCAATCCGCACTGGGCCCGCGTGGAGACTATAGCCCAAACCCTCCCGTGATTAGGGGAGGCCTGTGCCCAGCAGTGGGACGCAAATAGGCTGTAGTAGTAAGTATAAGTACTTACTGTCATATGATATTTACTAGGAGTTAACTTTTTCTCTATAATCGTCAACGACAGTTGAATAATGTAACTGATTTATAACATTAGCATTGAGATCTCTGTCAATCCAAATATTTTCTGGGCGCCCAGTTATTTGCCAATGGATATTTGAAATTTCCAGGAATTTGTTTACAAATTTATTACTTACTAGCTTCTGCCCGCGGCTTCGCTCGCGTGGAATTCAGTTACTGGGATAAGTTAAGCCTATGTTATTTCCAGGGTCCCAAACTATCTCCATACTAAATTTCATTCAAATCCGTCCAGTCGTTTCGAAGTGAAGGAAGGACAAACAAACAAACATACTTTAACATTTATAATATTAGTATGGAAGCATGAATAACCGAACTTGTAACGTAATTCATCGTGGAAAAAACATATCTACCTAATCTAGAGGAGGTTACGCCATAATCCACTCACAAGAATTTGTCTAGGTCATGCCTCATATCAATGTTCTGTTCAAGGCGAAACAAAGCTAGATTTATGAGGGCTTTAGTTGTTCAGCGAGATAAATACTGTGTCTGGATTTAATAAGTGGTTAATGGATGAATTTGTTACCGTCATTCTTATTTATCGTCTGAACCATATCCATACTAATATTATAAACGCGAAATTAACTCTGTCTGTCTGTCTCTACCCTCTTCACGCTTCAACCCCTGGACCGATTTGGATGAAATTTGCCATGGAGATAGTTGGAGTCCCGGGAAAGGACATAGGCTACTTTTTATCTCGGAAAAACGTATAGTTCCCGCGGGAACGCGATAACCGAATTCCACGCGGGCGAAATCTTGGGTAGAAGCTAGTAATTCATAAGCTTACATCATAAACACGTTATAAACATTAATAAATTTGATTGACATAGCTGAAGTAAAGTTTTAAATCAATTTATAAATTTTACAATCGAAAATGCCCCCGATTATAAGTTATATTTCGCTCTCATTGCAAAGAGCATTCACAACGCACTATCTTTTGAAAACTTAAATCGAAATCGGTTCAACTGTAGGAACTAACCCAGCTTAGCCGGCTACGGACCGACCACCGCGCATCAAACTTCTAAACCCCTCTCTCTTTGATGACTTTTTCACATTATTTTTAAATAGAAGAAAACTGGCTGATTTTTCATCACCACAACACCTTATTTACGGCCCACTGCTGGGCACAGGCCTCCTTTCATCAAGAGAAAAGCTAAGTGGTAAATTCAAATTGAATTTCGTACGTACTTAGGCACATACCTAATTTCAGAGGTGCGAGTCGGATTCGAACCCCGCATAATAGGCGGTAGGTCAAACCACTAGGCTACCACGGGTTCTTTTTGGCTTCACGGATATTTTTTTTCTAAATCACGAAAACCGCAGTCTATTTCAGAGTTCCCATGACTAGTTTAACATAACGCGACTCAGTTCTGAAATGTATTTTGTAAAAGAAAGTTTACCAACTTTAATCTATCTTAGATAAATAAACTTCTATCACTTCGTTAGTTATCCATCCTGCAAAAAAGACGTATAACTTGCATCAACCAATGATTTAAAATTACAATAATTATTGTGCTAGCCCATTTGTTGCCAATTTTCAGCTTACTACTACTACTACTTACTACTACAGCCTATTTGCGTCCCACTGCTGGGCACAGGCCTCCCCTCACCATGAGAGAGTTTGGGCTATAGTCCCCACGCGGGCCCAGTGCGGATTGGGGACTTCACACACATCTTTGAATTACTTCGCATGCGTGCAGGTTTCCTCGATGTTTTCTTTCACCGAAAAGCTCATGGTGAATTCAAATTGAATTTCGCACGTAAGTAAACTTAGAGTTGCGAGCCGGAAGCGAACCCCCGACCCTCGGCATAAGAGGCGGTAGGTCGAACCACTAGGCCACCATGGCAATTTTCAACGCAACCTGGCAATGTTGCCGTCATATCGCGGTTTTTCCGGGTCAAGTGCGGATACAAGTGAATTGCGCGCTCATTCGCTGCCCACTCCAACCGATCTGGCGTATAACCCGGAATATTTCTACATTCCCATGTGAATCGCACTCCATGCCAGCCCCAGAGGGAAATAAAGAAGTTTCCCAAGGCGGCGAGTGCGCTGGACGTCTTGGGAAGTAACTGTGGCGATAAATAATATTTTGGGGGCTTTTTGATAGCATAAAATAATGTTTTGGTAAATTGGTAGGTTACAACGACGTAAGTATTATTTGCCACTAGCTTCTGCCCGCGACTTCGCCCGCGTGGAATTCGGTTATCGCGTTCCCGCGGGAACTATACGTTTTTCCAGGATAAAAAGTAGCCTATGTGTTATTCTGATCTATAAGCTACATTACTGTAAAGTTTCATTAAAATCCGTTTAGTAGTTTTTGCGTGAAAGAGGAACAAACATCCATCCATACATCCATCCAAACAAACTTTCGCCTTTATAATATTAGTAAGGAAGTAAGGATGGGTACGCGGATTTATGAGTTTAGCGGACGTTAGATAATAAAGAAATAAACAACGTAAATTTCCTGTTAATATAATAGGACTCTATTTAAGTAAAGCACATTAATCTGAGTCGTGGTCGGTCCGCTGTTCTTTCACAAAAGTATTATTATTAGGCACATAATGGAAATGAGAAAATTCTACGTCACGTAAGAGTAGCTAAAGTTTTTACGCGAATTTGCAAAATTTTCTATTATTATAGCTGTTGCTCGTGACTTTGCCCGCATGGAAGAGATTTTACAAAAGTGAAAAATCTTCTACATTAAACGCGCTGTGTATTTCTATGTTTATTTATCTCAATACAAACGATCTCAGAAACGGCTATAACGATTTGGATGAAATTTGGAATATATGGGTTTTCGGGGGCGACATATCGATCTAGCCAGGTCTCATATCTGAGAAATCTCGGTTTTTAGACATTTTCACCCAAGCAAAGCTAGGTCGGCCAGGTCCTCACAATTATTGAAATGTGATAACGTAGAAGTCTCGTAGCAACGCCGGTGGCGTAGACCCGCAGTTACGACGTAGACCTTGCTACGATGTGAGGCGTAGCACTCGTACTACTAATCATTTTGAAGAAATTGGATATCCGCTACCATTAAGACTTTTTTCAGGTTTTTAGACAAGCTTTTCTATGACCTACTTTTTCTTTTAATTATTATGGTGGGTTGATTCAAACCGTCCGTTAAAGTTAACGTTAACGTTAAATATTTTACTATAGGATAAAATGACGTTTCTGTATGGAATGACAACTCGGCGGCCATATTTAACTGCCAGAAGTCCGTCAACTATGCATGAATCAACAAACTCCATGTTATATTTAGTTTATTAGCCTTTTTAAAGATAAAATAAACCTATTTTTTAATTGCGGTTATGTATATCCGATGTGTCCGTTAACTCATATGTATATTTTTTCAAAAAATAGAAAAACGTTTCCATTATAAACCAAAATAAATCTCTAAACTCAAAGTAAATCAAACCAATCAGGTCCCAGTTGGTTGACTTCGAAAATGTGTAAAAGGACATGTCATAATAAGTTCCGCGCCACATAACTGTCAACAGCTTCGGGAATCGGGATCAAATAAGGAATTTCACGCAATTCGGGAATTTCTGGGCCCCTCTCGATTCAATAAGAAGTTCGGGTATGATATGTGGATATTTCTTATTCATTTCTGTACCCGTAGATGCTTTTATGAACGTTTTTACTGATCCACTGAGGCACAGATTATGAATAAAATGGGAATTTGTTTGCATTACTTGTACTTTTTTTTACAAGGCTCTATGAAATAAATTTATTTATTTATTTATTTGTTTGGGAAACAAACAGCTTAATAATACACTATAATAGATCCATTAATAGTACATACATATGCCAAAACAGTTTCCACTAACGGCTAATTCGTACATAAAAATTGCTCTGAATAAAGACATGATTACTACTACAGCCTATTTGCGTCCCACTGCTGGGCACAGGCCTCCTCTCATCACGAGAGGGTTTGGGCTTTAGTCCCCACGCGGGCCCAGTGCGGATTGGGGACTTCACACACATCTTTGAATTAATTCGCAGATGCGTGCAGTAAAAACACATGATTGTCTAATAAAAAATAATTAATTACAGATAAATTTTTAAATGACTTACAAAAACAGTACAGTAAAATAGCCACAGGCCTTGAAAATGAAAGGTACTTATAAAATATGTACTTATTTTATTTAAATATAAATCTAAAAACTTTTCATTTTAGTTCTCTTATATACCTACTTGTATTGGTTTTATGTAACATTAAATTTGGCTAAATAACGCACATTCTCCATTTTCTAGTAGCTAACTGATGTCGACACAATAAATATTTTATTTATACTTTACTGTTAAACGAGCAATATTTGTATACATATATGTATATATATTTGTAATCGCGATCTCGAAAACGGCTCTAACGATTTCGATGAAACTTGGAATGTAGGGGCTTGCGGGGGTGCGAAATCGATCTAGCTAGGTCTCATATCTGGGAAAATTCGTTTTTAGCTATTTCCACCGGAGCAAAGTTTGGTCGCCCAGGTACTAGGTTTAAATAATGTATTAGCTATATATACACCCGTCGAAATGTCAAAAAAATAAGCAAGTAGGAGGCGACCCAAGTAACACATCAAAGCTGTATATCGGCCGACATACGGCATTTATGTATCGTTTAAGCATTTTGAGCAAGTTCTATAGGAGCATTACAAGCGATTATACGGCTACTATAACGCTGATTTAGGCACAAATTATACGGTTTTAAATCCTAAATTGGTTTAGAGTGAAGGGCCTATCAATATAGGAAGCCTATTTTCAGCAATGGATGATTTTTGACATAGATCATCCTTAATATGTCCTATGATTAGTTCGGTTAAACAATTCGCATCATCTAATACCATCCCAGCCTCGAAACAAAGAAATTATGTCAAAGAATCATCGATCTATATTATAAGTAAGGATTCATAATCAGCCGGAGAAAAATGGCCCCGTCAAAACGGGTGCCCGAACAGCTGGGGCACCCGTTTGGCCTTCGTTATAAAGAGGCGTTATTAGCGTATTGGAACGTATTTTCTTATGTCAGTTTGCTCCATATATTTTGACATAATCTTTTAGGCACTGTTCGTCCTTATTATAGGTCAATACAAAGAATATAGGTACAGTCAGCAGCAGAAGTAGATAAGCTGTCCAGGTGTTCAAAATGACCTACACACGACCTTATTCTTAAGACGTTAAGGGCGTGTGTAGGTAATTTTGAACACCTGGACAGCTTATCTACTTCTGCTGCTGACTGTACATACGTTTGAATCTATAGCTTATTCTTATCGCGTATAAAAGTTGGCCTTATTGAATAACTCCCGAGAAAGTTTCCCGTCATTAAATTTGCCGGAAAAAATCCGCAATTTTCGTCAGAGCACGCTGCCGGCGCTCGTGAGTGAATATTATATTTCCAATTTCATACTCAGGCCGCGTACACGGGACAATAGTCATAGTCAAGTGCGTGATGAGTGATTTATAAATCCACTAGCTTCTGCCGCGTGGAATTCGGTTATCGCGTTCCCGCGGGAACTATGTGTGTTTCCGGTATAAAAAGTAGCCTATGTCCTTTCCCGGGTCTCCAATTATCTCCATGCCAAATTTCATCTCAATTGGTCCAGCGGTTGTAGCGTGAAGAGGTAACAGTCAGACAGACAGACAGAGTTACTTTCGCATTTATAATATTAGTATGGACTAGCTTCTGTCCGCGACTTCGCCCGCGTGGATTTCGGTTATCGCGTTCCCGCGGGAACTATGCGTGTTTCCGGGATAAAAAGTAGCCTATGTCCTTTCCCGGGTCTCCAATTATCTCCATGCCAAATTTCATCTCAATCGGTCCAGCGTTTGAAGCGTGAAGAGGTAACAGACAGACAGACATACAGACAGAGTTACTTTCGCATTTCGCGCGAAAAAAGCATACTTCCCGCGGGAACGCGATAACCGCATTTCACGCGGGCGAAGTCGCGGGCAGAAGCTAGTAAGATAATAATCGTGGTCCATAAGCTTTCTGAAGATGTAAAATTCAAATTTTCAACTTAAACAAAGAATATGAAGATGAAATTCATTCGGTGAAACATTTCCACATTAATTAGGGCTTTAGAATGAACACTAGAATGCTAATTACCATGCTTTGCGTGTCGTAATAGTAAAACCATCAAACAATTGTCAGTATGCCAAATACTGAATACTTAATATAATTTGCTTTCGGGACACGTGTTCTGTATGTTATTATATTCTATGAACGACTTTGAGTCCCACATATTTCTTAGATCTTAGAAAACTCGTAATGTTAAAAATAAGGATAATTATATTGTAATTACCGTTCTTATTCATACCTACTAATATTATAAATGCGGAATTAACATTGTCTGTCTGGCTGTCTCGAATTTGGTATAAACGTAGTTGGACTGCCGGGGAAGGACATAGAAACTACTTTTTATCCTGGAAAAATGCATAGTTCCCGCGGGAACGCCATAACCGAATTCCACGCGGGTGAAGTCTCTGGCAGAATTTCGTAATATATTATAAATGCAAAAGTATCTATGTCTGTCCGTTGCCTTTCACGCTTAAACCGCTGAACTGATTTAGATGAAATTTGATTTAAAGATAGTTCGACTCCCGTGGAATGAACGAATGAACGAATTCAACGCGGCTGAAGTTGCAGGCAGAATCTATCATCTAGTATATCTATATATTATATAATATCTATCAGGCTAGTAATCTTTATAGACAACCATTTCATGGCAAGGCATACCTGTATCCACTTCTCTTTTACAATATTTACCATAGGCCATTTTTCTTCAGCTTCCTATATTGAATATACGTGTATCACGACAGGTATGTAGGTAGATAAGGTAAAGGAACTTCCGTTACTAAACGAGCCCCGCCGCCTGCTCGCAAATGCATAAAACCATTGATCTATTATAAGTAAGGATTCACAATCAGCCGGAGAAAAATGGCCCATCAAAACGGGTGCCCGAACAACTCGGGCACCCGTTTGGCGCTCAGTACATTTGACACTTAAGTTTTATAGTGTTAGGTTTACTAATATTTATCTTGACACATATTATAAAAAGGCGTTATTAGCATATTGGAACGTATTTTCTAATGTCAGTTTGCTCCATATAATTTGGCCTTAGATTAAGTATCTCCTAGATGCGCTATATAGCGTACCCCGGTAAGGGATAGGCATATAAAATGTGTATGTGTGCGTCAAGTACATGGGGTGGCAAGGTGGGTAAAAAATTACCCCACTCCAATAACTAGCTATCACACGCGACTTTGACTGACGGCTAAGATTTAGAGAAACAATAGTGGTAAATGTAGGTTACTTACCAAATTTCAGCTATCTACATAACTTTTATATATTCAGAAGATATTTCCTAGGGTGGCTCCTAACACGGAAAGACCTGTTATAAAGACATGTAATTTTTATTACAGGTTTTTCCATGTTTTGAGAGATTCCCAGATTGGTCCACCAAAATGGACTCCCTGTATTTCTAGCTAGGTAGATACCAGGTACCTACTACAGAAGAAATGAAAATGCAAGTATATGTTTACTCATTTATTTTCGGTGTACATAAATCCAAAAAAGATCCCGTCGAATGTTGAAGTTTCTCCTTAGTGAAGTCGGTAAAAAATGTCTCAGGTGATCATCATTATTTGAATTATTTCTCATTAATACTAGTTACTACTTCGTGTGAAAGCGTTACTAACAAAGTGACTTACACATTCATATTATTATCCTGAGTTTATTTATTTTATTTTTGCAGCATAGCTTTTCCCCAGATATTGGGTATCTGGTGGGCACTCTTATATTTCATAGCTGGTATCCCGAACCGTGGCTAAATTAAAAATACAGCTTGACTCATGGTGGCATACATAGTAAGCAACATCGTAATTTGGGCGGATAATATTAAAAACATCGGTATTTTGAAAATGATTCATTTATGTTATTATTCAAAGATAGTTGGTCAATTTAATAGAACATGAGCTAAATATAACTTACGTAACGCTATCATACCGAACAAGATGAGTTTAAGTGACCAAAATGAAATACTTACGCACGAAAGGTTATGTTTTCATAATTTTGCTGGGTACGTCTTTTATACCTGATGGTCGAGCGAATTATAATCGCTATCTTATAGGGGCAAACGTATATTAGTAAGAACAGTGCACTATCATAAAATATCTGTAATATTTCTCTTATATTTCATTTCATATCAAATAATTTTGTTGTTTACACGAAGTCACACTGACACAATGACTACTCTTTTGTTTGCCACAGCTGAGCTGTGGCAAACACAAAAAAGCTGGTACGCCGATAAGGACAAAAAATCTATTACTACTCTCATCTTTCACATTACGAAATGTATAAATGCATCCCGCTCGCACGCTGTCAGATTCGACATGCCATCCCCTTGAATTTGGCATATTCTGTTAGGCACTGTTCGTCCATGTGTTATTATAGGTCAGTGCATAAAACAGAGTTAGTGGCGAACACGCTATCACGTTCAGTTATGTTTTAAAGTTTTAACATGTTTTTGCATCAGTTTAAAACTGTAAATAGCAAAAAGCAAAATAAAAATCTCGATCACGGATCTCAGATATATTTAAGAGCTCAAAGTAAATAAGTAACGTAAATCAATTCCCCATTTAAATACAGTTGCATTTTGGGACTCTAAATTAATCTTTTCCAATGAGTATAGCTCAGAAATGTTATACCTACCTACCTATGTTAAAACCTACAAAAATAGCATTGAGGTGATCAGAATTCTTTGCGAGATTCTCTACTTGAACGAGTGTTATTCTTCTTAATAGGAAAGTTAAAATAATAAGTAGGTACATTAAAATTTCGTTATTACCTGTATCTTCTCGAACGATGTCGTTCAAAATACCATCCTAATTGTTACTACGGCGTAAGTAAGGCACTCTTGTGTAACCGGATCGGGCGTGTACCGCTAAAAGCCGCCATTTTATGAAACACACACCTATTAACTGTACCCACAGGGGGATTGTTGATACATATATAAGCTATACATTTCCAATTAAATATAAGCAGAGACAAGTTAATAATATAGACTTCAATCTCCTTACATTACGGCGTACATCAGCAATAACCAAGCGGCTTCCAATTTTCATACTTTGCCTGTACAGCGTCGTCTAGATGTTGCTCATGAAGTTCAAATTTAAATGCAGGCTACTTAGGTAGCGCCATCTATTATCGCATTTAACACTTATTTTGGTCGTACGCTGATTTGTATGAAGGTTGGCATTCTAGATTTACCTTAGGTACTTTTTCTATGATATTTACTTTTTTTTTATTAAAAAAAAACAAAATATATTAACTAGGTATAGGTAAAAACCATAGCTAAAGCACCTCGTATATGTAGCAGTAACCTGTCTGTATACGAAAGTTGACGTTCCATATTTGAATTTTCGACGAATTTTCATATAATTTTGGAACACAACTCGGGTCAAAGTGTCTGGTCAGTTTTTCAATAATATTGTAACCATAACCATCTATATGTATAGTATCATCGGGTACACAAATTCAACGACTACGCGGGACGAAGTCACGGGCAAACGGTTAGTATTTTTATATACAAGCAGGGGTTTTTAAGATACCAAAAAGCGTAGTAAGAACTGTGTGTGTAAGGTTACTCCCTAAAATAAATTTTAATAAATAGGTTATAGGCATTAAAAGGATTCACTTATTTATGTAATGAATATCATATTATCCTTTTTTTATTATTCATCGAGTTTACGAACGTAAGTAAGGCTATCTCTGCTTTGATGTCAATTTTATGACTCTCTTTGTTTGTGAAAGCCTTCTCTTCAGCAACATCTTTCTAAATTAAAATTGCCGAGAAGACAAGATTTTACTGCATTAGAATAATTATTCCATAAAAAATGAGTGTTATGTCATGCAAAGCATAGTATTATGCATTTAACGAATATTTTCTTGCTTGAGATCTTATCATAATCATCATTAGTATGAAAAATATTATACTACCTATCAAGAATGTTTCACATTCGTTCATATTCGCTTTTCCCTGTGCTTTGAATTTCATACACTCGTAACAGTTATTTAAGTACCTTTCAGGATAAATTCATTTAAGTTTTCTACCTATTAAGTTGAGAAGAGACCTGCGGTGGCCACAGGTCTACGATGTCAGTAAGGATGAGAAACGTCGAAATCGTACATTTCCCCGTCAAACCTCATCTGTCGGGTGATCCTCATAATTATCTCAAAGCGTGCGATGGAGTGGAAATCTTCGCTCACTCAGTGACTCTACGGGTCTGTAATCTATGACAGTGAACCCTTTTAGGGAAAAGTCATCGATGATCGGAATTTTTACACTTCATAAAATAAGTCCTCAATATGCACTGGGCCCCCGTGATGAGAGGAAGCTTGTGTCCAGCGGTGGGACTTAAATAGGTTGTTGTTGTTGTTGTTGTTGTTGTTGTTGTTGTTGTTGTTGTTGTTGTTGTTGTTGTTATTGTTGTGGTGGTGGTGGTGGTGGTGGTGGTGATGGTGAATGTTAAATTTACGATACATACATATACATCACCAACAGCTCATAGTAGGCCACTGCTAGACGTAGGCCTCACCCAATGTACGCCAACGAGCTCTGTCCCAGGCGTGCCGCATCCAATCTACACTGGCCACCTTGCGCAAATCGTCACTCCACCTGGCAACAGGGCGCCCTACACTTCGCTTGCCTTGTCGTGGTCACCACTCAAGAACGCGTTTACTCCAACGACTATCCGCAGTTCTCGCGATGTGACCGGCCCACTGCCACTTCAAAGAGCTTATTCTTTGGGCTATGTCGACAACTTTCGTTCTCTGCCGCTGCCCAGCCAAGCTGAATTCTCCTTTTGGCCCACTTCTCGAAGTTATTTTTATCTACCTGCTCTTAAGTACCTATACAATATTTTTTTACTGATCCAGTACTTGTCCATACAATTGAATGATCGGTTAATCAATCAATAATTCGATCCAAGATCGATCGACGAAGAACCAAAACAGACATCCCGTATTGAAAATCCTTAACACACATTCAGTTATAAATATGGACGCTAATTTTAGCCCAGTTGAGATATTCGGAAATGCAAATGATAAATCTCCTGGATATGCCTAGAACTAATGGACGTTGATACACTAAAAGCTTTGGTACGTCAGCAAACAATCAAGGTTTAACTTTAACACGCGATGTGCGTATGGGTTTATTTTTTTGGATTGCTCGTCAATATAGGGTATTGTATTGATCGGAATGGGAATATTGTTTTGTCCAATCAAATTTAGTATCGAGACAATACAAAAATACCGGGGCTTTATTCGAGTCCTTACTTACATAGGGATATAGGATCTCTCTCTCTCTCTCTCTTAACGTGCCTCTTCAGTCCTGAAGGTTGGCCGCTAGTTTCTTGTATGCCTCTCGATCCATCGCCACCCACACGAAACAGCTGCTCTACGGATGGAACCCCGGTCCACTCGCGAATGTTTCGCAGCCATGACTTCTTTCTGCGGCCAGCGCGTCTTTTGCCATCAATCTTGCTTATCATTATGAGTTGTAATGTAATATAGGATTTACCATATCCCAAATCAGGATTGGATACAGGAATCAGGACAGGAATGGAGGAGGCAGTCTCCCAATTTATATGGGAGAGCAAATTATGTACAATACAATTCTATGAAGCGCACTTTACCTATCCGTGTGTCTCGCTCATACACGTTTACGATTGGATTGCTCACTTTACACTTGATAGGAATCATTTTTGACGCTCCGAAAACAGGTTTATCCGAGAAGCTACAAGGAAATTCCTTTTCCGATCCCTATAGAATCACTTCCTGGACTAGAATAGACGCTCAGGGGCTCTATGCGAAGTCTTAAATAGGGATCTCGCTTTTCCCTAAAGGATCGCTCACGCGTCAAGTTGAACTTTAAATCTAGCTGCTTTAAAGTTCACGCGACGCGTGAGCGATCCTATAGGGAAGAGCGAAATCCCTTTAAAGACTTCGAATATAGGCCCAGATTTTATTCGCCTTCGTTAAGCTCACAAGCATCAGCAAAAGGTTGATTTTGCACTACAAACTAATCCAGTTTCGTGTGTGTACTAGTTTCCCTTATCACTTCGAGTTCATTTATAATCCCAGCTCGAACATTCCATAAAGTAGTATGCATGCCCATTGAATTCTGATTTCTGATACCCGAATATATTATTTTATTATACCTGCTATATATACAGACGCCATCAGATATAATATACTCGTAGGCGAATGAGTTGCTCATAAAAGTCTGAATACGATTGTCAAGGCATTCAGTTTATAATATGCATTAATGCCAATAATTAGTAGTACCTATGACAAATTGCCATTTATAAATGTAACTAGCCGATGCCCCCGACCTCGTCCCGAATAGACTTAGAATATGCGTACCCTATGATACTATACATATAGATGGTTATAGTTATAGAAGTATTGAACAACTGATTTTCTCAGGGTCTTAGACTATCTCCATACCAAATTTCATCCAAATCGGTCCCGTCGTAGCGACTTGAAGGAAGGACAAACAAACACACTTTCACATTTGTAATATTAGTAAAGATTAGTATAGATGACTGGACTATTATCCGAATCAACGTAACATGCATAGCAAATCGCGAAATCAATAGGAATTTCTATTGGTTGCCAGAATAGACTGTGTTATTTTGAATACACTCCCATCGTTTCGCGGGTGCGTGTGATTTCGTGTTATTTGTTACACTATTGCAGGTTGTGGCATTTAATTAACTACTAATGATAAATGCCATAGTTACACTGATTTCGGTTCGGAAAAAATAGTTTTTGTTGATTACGTAAATATTTCCGTTTGTATGTGTCCTTATCGAACGTTCCAATTTTGTGTTTTTAAATCAAGAGGTAGGAATATAATTTTATTGAGATAAGTAACCCTTAAATAGAAAAACAAAATAAAAACTTTAAAATAAAATAATTAAACTACACTCGCTATAACTAAAAATGGTAACTAAATTAAAAAAATAAAATTATCTAAAAAGGGTCCTTGCGGCATTGAATGAATAGAATGCTTATTAGTAAGAATCAATTTTGAGTATGTTATTAGGAAACATCCTTTCAAATGTTTTGAATTGTTTTAGTTTGAAACACCGAATTAGTTTTCAGCTTAAAAATAGCTCATGGACTTTGAACTATGATTATTTGCCTGGAATCCTAAACATATCCATATCCACATGTAATATTATAAATATGAAAGTTATTCTGTCTGTCTGTCTTTCTGTATGTCTGTCTGTTACCACTTCACGCTTCAACCGCTGGACCGATTTGGAAAAAAAAATAGTATTGAGATAGTTGGAGTCTCGAGAAAGGACTTAGGCTACTTTTTTTATCCCGGAAAAGCGCATAGTTCCCGCGGGAGCGCGATTACCGAATTTCACGCGGGCGCAGTCGCGGGCAGAAGCTAGTGTATTAAAATGCACTGAAATCGATGGCATGGGTCAATTGATTTTATTCTGCCCCGTAGTCCAAGGACAAAATGAGAGAAATTTCTAATAAAAACTGTTAAAACATAGACTTCTAAGATGCTTGGAAAATGCCCCATTAGGGAAGCGAAAGAAAATGGCAACGAAACCTCAAATTTGGTGTATTCAAACCTACAAAATCACTGTTTTAAAAAGTGACCCAGGAGATGGTCCATGTCAAACTAGTGACATACTTAAATAAATAAAAATAAAAATAAAACTTTTTAAAAAACAAGCCTTTATTTCAATGCGCTAAAAATAATAAAATAAACTCTTGCTTAAAAACTTTTAATATCAAATTATAACGTTACCTACACAATTTATTATGTTATAAAAGCTTGTCGCGAGCAAATTTGATTTTAAAAACACAGGTAAATCTCGCGAGAGTTTTTAAAAAGTTGAGTCACCCACATGGCCGATGGGGCCGGAAAGTTCTCGAGTGGCGCCCGCGAACCGGGAGACGAGCTGTCGGTAGGCCTTCAACAAGATGGAGCGACGACCTCGTGAAGGTCGCGGGAAACCGGTGGAAGCAAGTAGCACAGGACCGGTCTGAGTGGCGAGCCTTGGGGGAAGCCTAGGTCAAGCAGTGGACGTCTTTCGGCTGAAATGATGATGATGATGATGATGACCCACATGGTTTCTAAGAACACATCTTTTTATGCCTTATAGTTTCAGACAGGGTGCCATCTATTTGGCATAATTATTTTTGTCCGAAACTGTTTACGCATAACAGGCTTCGCATAATTTATTTACGCCGAATCTTGACTTAGACAAGCATAATTCTTAATTGGCCGAATGGGTGTTTACCCGAATATTGTGTTGGCATAATGTTGACTTGGCCGAATTTTAGTATGCATAATATTGTTTGGCATACTAGTAATTTTGCAGAATTTTGATAGGCCAAAATATTGTCCGAATTGATGTCGGAAACAACAAATAATGTAGGGAGCGCCAAAGTTCATATAAAATTGCTAGTCCGAAAACTGGAATTCCGAAAATGTATATCATAAACGATTTTAGCTAAGTATAAAATTTTGTATGATATAATTAGTTCAACATACTTATCTTCTTTAGATAGAGTCCAGCAGTTCACGGTGTGCGGTAACACCAAAGTTTGGAGCAAAGTCGACTCGCATAGGTTAGGTTAGGTTATTTTTTATATAAGTAAACGAAATTATCACTAAGTAAAAATCCCCCCTCTCCCTATTTAGATAATCATCGATGTTATGTAGGATACTCATTTAATTAAATCGGCGAAAATAAAAGTATGCGAATGTAATTTTCAACGTAACAAATTTCGGCGAAAGTAATTTTCTCATCATCATCATCATCATTTCAGCCGAAAGACGTCCACTGCTGGACATAGGCCTCCCCCAAGGCTCGCCACTCAGACCGGTCCTGTGCTACTTGCTTCCACCGGTTTCCCGCAACCTTCACGAGGTCGTCGCTCCATCTTGTTGGAGGCCTACCGACAGCTCGTCTCCCGGTTCGCGGGCGCCACTCGAGAACTTTCCGGCCCCATCGGCCATCAGTCCTGCGAGCAATGTGCCCCGCCCACTGCCACTTAAGGCTCGCAATTCTTCGGGCTATGTCGGTGACCCTAGTTCTACTGCGGATATCCTCATTTCTGATTCTATCACGCAGAGAAACCCCGAGCATAGCCCTCTCCATTGCCCTCTGAGTGACTTTGAGCCTTCTTATGAGGTCCATCGTAAGCGCCCACGTCTCGGAACCATAAGTCATCACTGGCAACACACACTGGTCGAAGACTTTCGACTTGAGACACTGCGGTAATTTGGACGAAAAGACACTGCGAAGCTTCCCGAACGCTGCCCAGCCGAGTCGGATTCGACGATTGACCTCTTTCTCGAAGTTGGACCTACCTAACTGGACTGTTTGTCCCAGGTATACATAATGGTCAACAACTTCGAGCGCAGAGCCTCCGATTATTACGGGAGTTGGCACAACATGGACATTAGACATAATTTTCGTCTTGTCCATGTTCATTTTAAGACCAACTCGATCGGAAATTCTGCTGAGGTCAGCGAGCATAATACTGAGGTCCTCCATGGTCTCAGCCATGACTACAATATCGTCGGCAAATCGAAGGTGAGAGATGTACTCGCCATTAACATTGATGCCTCGACCTTTCCAGTCCAGCACCTTGAACGCATCCTCCAATGCAGCGGTGAACAGCTTCGGAGAGATCACATCTCCTTGTCTGACTCCCCGCTGCAGTGGAATAGGCTTCGTGGTCTGGTCCTGTAGTCGGACGGACATGGTGGCATTTTCGTACAAACACTTCAACACTTCGATGTACCGGTAGTCAACTTGGCACCTCTGGAGAGACTGCAGCACAGCCCAAGTCTCGATCGAATCGAAGGCTTTCTCGTAGTCCACAAATGCAAGGCAAAGGGGGAGGTTATACTCTTCGGTCTTCTGTACAACCTGCCGCAACGCATGTATGTGGTCTACGGTACTATAGCCCTTTCGGAAACCGGCTTGTTCGGGAGGCTGGAATTCGTCAAACCTGCGCGCGAGACGGTTCGTAATGACAGCTGTGAAGTAATTTTCTGCCTAAATAATAATCGGAATTCGAAAATTATGCGTGAATACTTTTCGGCGTAAATAGCTTAGATTATGCATAATAGAATTCGACGAAAAATCGTTATCCGAGATTAGTTTCGGCGTAAACACTATTATGCCTATACTGATTATGCAAAATCGAATTCTGCCAAAAAAATATATGCGTAAACAAGGGGAACCTTTCAGACATGCCCATACTGACAAATCGAAATGGGGTCACCCGGTGTAGTAAAATGCAGATAGTCATGTAGAAAAACTCAACATTCAAAACTCAGACATTATTAAGTAAAGTCACAATTCATCAAATCATCACACAAAGTTTGGCCGCAGTGGGACTCGAACCCATTATGTTCATGTATGTTTTTGTAAGTGAACCGATGCGGTGGTCATATTTTTAGATACGAGTAGGTATATACCTATTTTTACCCGACTGCGATGGAAGGAGGGTTACGTTTTTTCGATTGTATGTATGTATGTATATTTCTTTGGCAGCTGTGTAGCCTAAATTGCTGGATGGATTTTAGCTTGCGAGGTGTCGTTAGATTCGTTTTAATCGTGAGAGTGACACTGGTTAAATCAAAATTGCAAAAATTGTAGATTGTATGACTAGGGAGCAAAAAGGTATATTTTACCGCGGGTGACTGATTGAATCTTGAGCTAGCGAGGGATTCAAGCTTTGTCACCCAAGGCATAAATAAGTTTGCTACCGTGTTGTACACTCTGCTTTTCACCCCTCCTATGAGAAAATCATTAGATCATTCGTTCATTATTGTCTTTAAATTATAGGTAAGTAAAACAAAAAATAATACACTTAGAAACAAACAAGGTTAAAAAGAACGTGTGTTTCGCGCGCTTATCATAAATTCATAGGTAGACGGCGAAAATGGCTTCTGTATTGAAGAATCAGTAACTATATTGTATTTATATTCTGTCATGTTCGCACGCGTTGCGTTCATAATAATAGGTAAATTTAACAAATGTGAAATAAAGTACATTTTATGACAATTTCGCACATACTGTATCACACAAAGTTTTTTAATACATTTGCGATAAAATGAAAAAAGGGCAGTGCAATTCATATTACGTACTTACATAATATTCCTTTGGAATTCTCAGAGGTGTTGATCCCAATACATTGCATCACCTAAATCACTTTCTGATTTCATTCATTTTCTACGAAATAATTCATAACACTACATAAGGTACGTTTTATTTTGGAAATTAAGTGTAAAATAATACGGCAAGGAAATGAGCGCTCACAAAATTCGCGGGTTCGAGTTTTTTTTTTAATTCGATCGCACGACGAGTTTACGAGGAATGCTACGGCATTGGCCTGCACCATTCAGCCAAATTGAAAATAAAAACTAGAAAATAATTTATCAAAAGTAAGTTTATATCTATGAATTTATGGATTTTTAGTATGTGTAATAAAGTATTTATATAAAATGCCGATATGTAAAATGCTAAATACGAAAAAGACGCGACTTTTGAATGCAACTTTTTACAGTCTCCGCAGCTCCGTGAACGCACTGCTAAGATGTATTTTGCTCCCTGTTAGCAGGGCAGAAATGAAAAAAAATTAAAAAAAAGCGAAGAGGGAGCAAAATCGCATTTTGCTCCCTCTAAACGGTGAACAAAACACTTCTTTTCGAATAGGAGGGGTGAAAACAAAATGGCTGACTTTTGGAGGCATTTTGAACGTTCCCAAATATATTTTTTTTGTCAAAGCCTATCGAGTGGTGTATCAAAAAGAAGGATTGAATGAATGGATCACAAAAATATATGTAAAATCAAAAGTTTGTTTGCAGTCGTGTATTTTTTTTTGTTGCAAAAATCGTCTATTTTTATTTGGCTTTTTCCTAAACACCGTATCTGTGCCGGACGTGACAAGCAAGGCGACAGTGATGAGGGCCGCTTTTTCCCAACATTTGACATAAACAACTATTTGACTATATCTAGCAAATCTCTATTTTATAGTCAGGAAGAATGCTTCAATTTTCGAACATTTTAGTAGGTACCTAATTATAATTTTCAGATTATTATTTTAATTTACAAAGTAAATTGTATTTTTGTCTCGTCCTCTGAAATCCTTTTTTGAAGTGAAAACTTCTTTGGCGGCGCTGTGCACTTTTTGTGATGTGGAAAAAAATTAAACTCGCGACAGATCACGTGACCGTAAGACGGAACGTTCCAAAATATCAAAAATGCACAACGTTAATATTCCAGTTTTCACTTCTGCCGGCACTCCCGGAGTGCAACCCGTTTTTTTTTTAATTCATCTAGAATCGAATCCTTTTTCTATCCAATTTGTAATAAGGACAGAAGTAATAATTAAATCTTCTAGCGCCGAGTCCAATTAGTACTGGATTATAAAGGAATAATAAAAAAGTAGTCAGCGAGCCTTTATGAATAAATATCTTAGGAATTATTTTCATTGTTTCATCAGTGGGCATTTCTGAAAATATATTATGTTAGTCCTGATATTAATGTATGTATGTTCAAAATATCGATTTAATATAAGAGAATTTACCTACTTGTATTTAAATGTAAATTTTGTATTTGTTTCAGGTACTGGTTTTGTGTAATTTTAGACTACCTACCTGCAGTAATAATTTGAAATTGACAAGTGAAAAGTTTAGTGGAGTTTGTTTTAGTTACACTTATTTTACTTGTAACCAGCCCGCTTGATAAAGGTAAGAAATTCAATTATATCTAAGTTTTTCAAATATGTAAGTATTAAATATGTAGTTAAATATATTAAACGTTATTTATACATATTATATATTTATGTATCTATACTTATCTTCCCAATCTTATCTTATTGGAGTTTTTGATAAAATGGAAGTTATTATAATTTCAGATTACTTAACTTGAATTTATTGGCGTACCTATAATACATTTTGAGATATATAACGAAGATCATTCCCATTGATAAGCCTATTCTCTCGTTTCATTATATTAGACATTAGCATTACACGAGATATAACTATATCAATTTCATCCCATCTGAATTTCGAGCACCAAATTTCCCCCATCCAATATTAACCATCTGCATCAGTCTATTGACTGCATCACCATTTAGTATGTCTTTGATCCCCTTATCGCACCATTTGCACAAACGTGTGCAATGTATGCACGGCTCAATCTAGTCCATTAGCCCAGTTTGCACGTACGGACGGATTTGAATTGCGTATCGACGTGGAACCTTCGGTTGTTGGACTGACACGTGCAAGCCCCTGACAAACCTACTACAACTACTACAACAGCCTATTTACGGCCCACTGCTGGGCACAGTAGGCCTCCTCTCATCACGAGAGGGTTGGGCTATAGTCCCCACGCGGGCCCAGTGCGGATTGGGGACTTCACACACATCCTTGAATTACTTCGCAGATGCGTGCAGGTTTCCTCACGATGTTTTCCTTCACCAAAAAGCTCAGTGGTAAATTCAAATTGAATTTCGCACATAAATAATTTCAGAGGTGCGAGCCGGATTTGAACCCGCGACCCTCTGCATGAGAGGCGGCAGGTCAAACCACTAGGCCACCACGGATTCCACTTCCACGGCTGACAAACCTATTTTAAGTAAAATGTTTAAATATTATTCGAAAAACTATACATACTGTGGAGACTGGCCGAGTATAATCGGTGAGTTGACACATTTCCTTTGAAAAATAGGTAATTTTAAGCGTAGAATTATTTTGTTTGATATATTTAGTCTTTTTATAACCATTGTAATGCAAGCATCTCTGGAAATATAACATGAAATATACATAAAATCTATTATTTCATAGTTAGGGAAGTGTTAGGGCAGTATTAGGGCCAGTCTGCAAGATTTAGAGATTTTAATCAGCTAGACATCGTCTTCGTGTCTTCGGGTTCCACCGCTGATCTCCGTGCCTGCAGCAGCTACCTGAGCTAACACCAACCCCCCCTTACAATACCTACTTGGTATTAAAAGCTAAAATAAAGTCCAAAGTGTTTTAAACGATCACTCTGTTCATGCTTGCAAGGACTTTTAAAAATAATCATTAGCTTTAAATATATGACTAATATAAGTCAAACATTTTAAGCGAGAGACCTCATCATGTTCTTATTGACATGTATTAATGAACTCTTTTATACATGATGTATTTCATTATTTATTGACATTTTGAGACTGTCGACATCTATGGAATTTATATTTATTTGACAATGGAGGCCATCTCCATAATTTTTTATATATTTTTTTTTCTGGACCCTTGGAGACTATAGGTACATCTCTAAGATCTTAGATTTAAGTTTAAGTTAGGGACTATACATCCCTTCAATGCAAGTACGTACCCATATGTATATTTTATACATGTAATGTAAATTTTGTAAATTTTGAAAAAAGGCTTTCTGCTTGAGGTTGTTGCGGCACTTCTTCTCAAGCAATGGGTCTAGGAAGCGCTGGTAAATTATTTTTCTGACGTGTAAAAGTGCCGCTATGTGGCCAATTTGCTGAATAAATGATTGAATTGAATTGACTCGTTTAGTTAAAGGCTACGTTAATATAATATGCGGAGTACTCCAGTAACTATTTATGCTTGTCATTGAATTATTCACTATACTGTGTTGCGAGAATTCAGCAGTAAACTAAATGAGAGCTGTTGAACTCTGCAGTCTACATAGCTTAAATAAATTTGAAACATAACGTAGCCCATTGCACTACCATTTTGAATCATTCGCCGTTTTCAAAAAATACTATCCAATATTCGAACTTGCTCACAAAATTCCACATGAATCGGGTGAGACATGAAACCTGTAGAGGAGAACAAACAAAAAACTGAAATTCGGACATTTTTATCAAGTTAAAACAGAGACGCTTCGCTCGCTTGAGAGCACATTCAAACGTACAACATAATTACAATGATTTGAGACACATTTTCAAAGAAAACCTTAATTAAAATGCTTGAATTTCCATCATACGAGTAACTACCTACTTTCATAAAACAAAAGCTTCAGACAACTCGGGTTTTGCGTTCAAGTAATATACCTACCAATACCACCGGAAGAGCGGTACCTCTTAACACAGGTATTTACATGCCTAAAACGAGGTTCCCACCACTGTAAACTAATATGTACTCTAAGTTACTCAATAAATAATTATTTAAATTCTTTAGTACGTATCAGTCGAGAAGTGGGTTCATTATTGTAAATCCTTAAATGTACATCTTTAACCAATTACTTCCAAACTCCGGAGTCAAAAGCCGCACTCAACCGAGCTATCCATTCATTAAAATTAATTCAGCCGTAGTTGCGCCTTTTCATACCGCGACCCACTTCACACAGTCCTTTACAACCAACTGTAACCTCTGACCATTCGAGAGTAGGGCAGGGAACAAAAGTGCATTGTTTACATTATAATCGCCACAGATACCAACCATTTCAACACGAGGACTGCAGCCACAAAACTCCCTTATTTCCCTGATGTTTAGTCTCATTTTATATCGGGTGCTGTGAGATGCGAGGTGGCGAAGGTAACAGCTAGATATCGTGCAGATAAGTGAACCAACTGGCCTAGTTTACTGGTTTCTGGAGCGAACGTCCAATTGTGAGGGTTTCTTGAAATGCGTGCGCTTTGAAAAATGTTTCAGTGATAATAGGAGGCATATTCAGCGGTACTTATTAGCTACCCACCACAAACAGCCTACTTCAGTCCCACTGGCTGGGTTCAGGTCTTCCCTCACATTACAAATATACGAGTATCTAAATTCAATACTGAGTTAAGGCGCTGACCTAAATTGACTTTATTTAAACAGTATTTCAATAAAAACTATTTGAGTTTGTAAGGCGAGTAAAATATATGTTAATATTCACGATATACTTAAAAAACTTGCTATATCGTAAAAACGATTTCATGAAATCGGTTTGATGAAGGAAAATCGTGAAATTACGTCTTCTAATCCTATTTAAACGGTTCTATAAGTTCATTTTTTTAACGCAGATTTCTGCAATTAAATACACTATTCCGTAATACTCGTACCAAAAAATTTGCTAATTTATATTGTTCATGCATGTGTTTTTTTTTAATCTTCATTTTTAAGATTTTTACCGTATATCACCCACATGCCGCGGTCGTGCTTTTCGCTCCCTCCATTGCAAACATACATTGTCGACTGAGACAGTTGCCTGCCTCGATTGCTCAAGGTCTTGTATTAAGCAATGTATCTTAGACCTAGACAATCAACGTTAATTTTTAAATTTCACTCAAATAATATTTATTGTTACTAACTCACTTCTTGAAAAGTGAAATATTTCATGAGACCAAATGTAGCAACAAATACGGGGCTGTCCAATTAATAATTCCGTTTGTATACGAGGCCAGAGATGTTACGGAGGCGGTTTTAACGGATCCGAAACCAGACTCGGATTTTATAAGTGTCAAAACTTTGACGAAAGTGCGTTTGTGCACAGCCTTGAAGTTTGACCGGTGTTCTATCCCACACAAAACCTTAATCTATGACCTTTATGATTCCTAATAAATAACTGCAATTAATTAAAGGAAGCTGCGTTTTTAATTGTACTGAAATCTTGATTTGATTTTTTTACGACCTACGAGTATCCATCGTGTTGGATGACAACTGTGTGTGAGCGTCATGATCATGCTATGTACGATATATAATAGGAAACTATCATGAATAAGCTAGCTGCTGTCGCTGTGCAAAATAGGATGGTAGAGCTGTTACTGTGTTGTAGCGGAAGTCGGAATCGCAGATGTAATATCCGACCAAAGTTCGGACTTTTTAAAATCGGAACCTCTACAGCATCCCTATACAAGGTTTCACATTTTATGAAGATAATCCTACGCAATGAATCGACTCGGAGAACTGTCACGAGGCCCTTTGCATGAAACCTTGTTAAGCTGCGAGATGTGTGAATGCTTTAAATATGTAATGTTAAATTAATAACATATAAAAATACGCTAGCCTCAATCTACTGATTTATTTAAGTAGTAGGTATGAATACTAGGGCTCTATTCGACCCTTAATATTAATACGTTATGTACGGTTATACCCCGCCGGTCGTAGTGGCCTAGTAAGCTGTGGTGACCTAGTGGTTCGACCTACCGCCTCTCGTGCAGAGGGTCGGGGGTTCGATTCCGGCTCGCACCTCTAAGTTTACTTATGTGCGTAATTCAATTTGAATTTACCACTGAGCTTTTCGGTGAAGGAAAACATCGTGAGGACAACAAACCTGCACGCATCTGCGAAGTAAGTCAAAGATGTGTGTGAAGTCCCCAATCCACACTAAGCCCGCGTGGGGACTATAGCCCAAACCCTCTCGTGATGAGAGGAGGCCTGTGCCCAGCAGTAGGACGCAAATAGGTTGTAGTAGTAGTACGGTTATACGTTCGGTATTAGAGTATTCAGATTCAAGGTCTGAGGCATTTTGTGAATAGTACCTACCTAGAAAGCGTAGAAAGGCAATAACAAAACAGAGTTAGGTACTTTTGCATTTATGTATGTCTAGAAGAGGACGTCACTGGTAAAGGGTACTTTTCAAAGGAAGACTGGAGACTGTAAATAGACCTTTCAAAATATCATGTGGCACCGAACGTTTATACGTTATTATACGTTTAGCCAACTTACTGAAGATTAAGTCAGTAAGTTGAGATAAATCATCATTTAATTGTCTCATGGGAGTAATAACGTATGTTTTACTTACTGACTTATTTTTTTCTTCAGTAAGGTATATGCTATTGGGTCGTAGACTCGTAGAAAGTATATGTACCTACATATAAAGTGCAATTTGCGCTTTAAACCTTTCTATTACATAAACACCTTTATGATTAATTTCCCATTGCATTAATAAAGCAGGGATTACCTACTTTTTATAAATTGTTGATGATTATTCTATTTAAACATTATGTTTCATTGAGCTGTACAATGAAATTCAATGGCTGCAAAAACCATACTTGTATTCAAAATGCGAAAGTAACTCTGTCTGTCTGTCCATCTATCTGTTACCTCTTCACGGTACAATTCCATGCAGGTGAAGTCGCGGGCATAAGCTGGTGCTTCATAAAATCAAAACACAAATTAACGATGGCGTGCGTAAGCAACGATTTTATTATAGCTTAACGCATTCACTGCCACCAACGCATATATGCGTTTTGCTGACTTTCCCGCAGTGTCTCTAACGCACATGTGCGTTGCAATGTTCTCTTAATGACAGATGTGGCACCTGGCGAAAGTTCGTAAAAAGAAGTGGCAGTGAATGCGTTAATAAGGGTGGAGGTTTATCCTGTGTTAATATTGTGTAGTGTGTAGGTATTTATGAGTTTTTACCGTTTTTCAGTTTCCAGTGCGCGTTTACTATACGTTAGTTTTAACATAATATGCTGTCGCTATTCGTGAGATCCTAAATTGGCTTTTTGTTTTTAATTAAGTATCTTATGCTGTTGTAGTTAAGCTGTTGGTTCTCCTTAAATAAATAAATAAATAAGATTTGAACGTTCAATTTGTAAAACCCTGTCGCTTTACTCAAACATCGCATAAAATTAAGATAAGAAAGCACGCGCACGCAACGCTACGTGCCGTGGTTTATCTTGATAGAGATAAGAATGGTCAGGTTTTTAAGAAAAACTGCGAAGAAAATAATCTTGAACGCCTGAGGCTATTCAGCCGCACAAGTGTTTCCTATTTCGTCGAGCCACGAGCGCTGGTTTTGTTCGTGGCAAAAAAATGAAAAGCGAATGCCAGCTTGCAAACTGACAGAAACAAATGAATACCGTTTGAATTTTTTAAAGAAGAATAATCGACAGGTTTCCTGACAGGTACATTTAATTTAACTACTTTATATTTTGTTGAAACTCAAAGTGAAATGTGTCTGTCCTTACTTACTGTCCCATTTGACATGAAATTGAGGGCCATTCAGTTTTCTCAGAAAACTTTTCTGAGTTATCATGAGAATTTATATCCAACTGGAACATAAATCCATTCGTAATATTATAAATGCGAAAGTAACTCTGTCTGTCTGTCTGTTACCTCTTCACGCTTCAACCGCTGGACCGATTTGGATGAAATTTGGTATGGAGATGGTTGAGGTCTTGGGCAAGGTCATAGGCTACTTTTAATCCCGGAAAAGCGGATAGTTCCCGCGGGGGCGCTATAACCGAATTCCAGCGGGCAGAAGCTAGTAGGTTAATAAATATCACACTAATAGACTTAGCCAAAATAACCCAAGTTTGCGTAGAAAACAAAAGAAACAAGTAAATACTAAACAGCCATGACTCGAGTAGGTACATAGTTACATTCGTGGTCATCACTCTGTTTGCCCCTCGCGGGATGCGAACCCACGACCATCGGAAGTAGGAACAGTAGGCAGGGTCACTGCTAACTGAGTAAATCCGGCCGTCAAACATAGATTTAATTTCTTCATTTGACACGGACATAAAAAAGATCTTTTCATAGACAGAGCCTGGGGGCAGCAAGGATATACTTTAGGTGGTTTGCCGTTAGCTTAGTTCGGCGTCTGCTTGTCTAGGCAACCATCGAGTGATAGCATGCATCTTCCAGTCACACCCTTAATCACATAGATGGCCCCCCACTTCCCACAATAGGCGAGCTTGGGTCCTTGCAGCAGAACTGCTGGCTGGTGTTGTCAATTGAACTGAACTTGACACGGACATAAAAAAGCTGCTACCGCCGTATCTTTATTGAAACTAAATCCTTTCCTACGTAAATGTTTTCACTTAGTCATATCATTCACTTTACGCTAGCCACTTCAGTGTAGAGTAGCCAGAGATAAAATGTAAGTAATGGCTTTATTCATACTTTATGGACGCGATAACGTGAGTTCTAAAGCACTACCGCTTCACAAGACTTGAACGACTCTGTACCGATGCTAGATAGTTTTGACAATGGCATAAATTTTTCAATAGGTTGAATGTTCATAGTTTCCTTGTTACATAACAAAAATATATAAAGACATGCGTTTTTTCTGTAATGAATGTACCGTGTAGCCAGTCGTGGTCTCACCAAATGGTTCCAACAGAAGACCAGCGGCTGACATTACTGCCAGCACATGCTGAGTTGGGACCATTTCGTGACAGATCACAACACTTTTATGTTCTGTTTAAATGTTGCTCTTTTTGTTTTTTATGTCATTTGTGTCATGTCATGAATAAATGTTTTTTTTTTTCCATCTTATTTTTCTTTTCTTTCTTTCTTTCAAAGGTATGTTGTCCGTTTATACGTGCTTGTTATAGAATGTTCAATATGCTATGTCTATGTCTCATAGTATTTTGATAGTGATGACGCAGCCATGTAAAGTAGCATCTTACATCAAGGCTGGGAGATTCATTAACCAATATTATGGCAGATATCCAGAGATCGCAATTTATCGCTTTATGTAAGGGCACTTGTGGTAAAAGCCCATGTTTACCGCCTATCGCTAAAATTGTACACAAAATAAACACGAGCGTTGGTGAAGTAATCTGGAGATATATCAATGTTTTGAGGTCTTGAATGGTAAGTTACCATTGGTAACACACACAGATTCTGCTTTTTATCTAGGACCTAGACTCTAGATAGTCTAGATTTATATATAACCTCCTAACCTAATAGATACCTAGGTATCTAACAGAGCACTAGAGGTTATAGGAATCAAGAAAATGTTCAAGTAAAACGATTGGATGAAACCGTTTACTATTTCTGTTATACGAAAGATGGTAGGTTTCATGGCTGTGAAAAATGACAATATTATAGTGATGATGATATGGAAAGCTTCTCTATAACAGATCAAGATCAAGAAGAAACAATAGAATAAAACAAGGTTATACGTACTACTTATAAACGATTAACGTTGAAAGAAAAAGAAACATAGGTAACCAAGTGACTGGCGTCTTTGTATAAGTGGATGTGGAGTCTCACACAAATCAATGAGCGCGTAAAAATCGTAACATAAGTACATTTCAGTGTAAAGGCTAAACTTCACGAAAAGATAGACACAACTTGGAACATCTGATACCATCAGGACCTGGAAGGTAGAGGGCAGGAACGTAGGATGGCGGAGGCCGAAGTTTCAAACGATGGTCGGACCAGATATCAGACCAGCTATAGAGTTACTCGTCAAAGCCGCACTATAACCTAAGCGACGGAGTGCAAAAGAGACAATTATACTTGACAAGAGTCACGATCCTTCAGCAGTAAAGGAACGCCTGAGGAGAGCGACACACGTAAGGACTTGGTATAGAGTAGATTACTTAGGCTATCACATGTACCGAATCTCACTTTACTCGATTTTTATTTAGGTAACATTTCAACTAAGCAAAGTGCTTGAGTCTGATGTAATAAAGTTTTCATTACAGTACTGCGACGATCGCCGAATTCCACATACGTTACTGGACGGTGCGGTGCAAACTTTTACAAACTTTTAAAATTTGTTCAGCTTTTACATCGAAATGCTCTCTGCGGTTTTTTATGGTCAGCTTTAAAAATATGTTAACCGATTGAAAAATCCGAAAAAGGACAGAGTTTTCATTAATGGGTGAATTTATAACAAAACGATTATTTTGCATTGTTTGAATTTACCTAAGTAAAATCTGCAAAAAATGTTGTCATGTTACGGCATTTCATAAAGAAGTCATGCAGATTATGAAGTTTGAAATCATTTAAATATTACATTTTATGTACCTTTAAAAAATTAATAATGCTTTTTAACCATTGATCTATTATAAGTAAGGATTCACAATCAGCCGAAGAAAAATGGCCCGTCAAAACGGGTGCCCGAACAACTCGGTCACCCGTTTGGCGCTCAGTAAATTTGACACTTAAGTCATATAGTGTTAGGTTTACTTTTGTATAAAATATTTATCTTGACACATATTTTAAAGAGGCGTTATTAGCATATTTTGTTTCTATAAACTTAAAATACTTTACAAATTAAGACCTTTCATTGATGAGAAACTGCGCATACAGCTGGTTGAGTCACTGGTATTATCCAAGCTCAATTATGTGGATGCTGTAGTTGGTCCGCGACTCTTAGCCAAGACAAAGAGACTAATTCAACGAGTACAAAATGCTTGTGCTCGTTATTGTTTCAGCATTCCATTGAGGGCCCACATAACACCGTTCCTTAACAAGTACTCCATTCTAAAAATGCAGCATCGCAGAAAGCTGCATCTGGCATGTTTGCTGTTTGGAGTACTGAAGCATGAAGCTCCAGCTTATCTATTTCGCAAGTTGCAGTGGGTGTCCAGGCATAGGTCCCATAGAACTCGCAAATGTCGACCTCAGTTGTTCACACCTTTGCACACCTCAGCTGCGTTTCGGGGCAGTTTCAGATATGCAGCGACAAAATGCTGGAACAACATTCCACCGCCCATAAGGAATCTGCAAAACATACAAAGTTTTAGGCTTAATTTAAAAAAAATCATATGTGAACACCAAGAAATGCAGGAAACCTTGAGTCACGATACTAGCTGCATATGAAAATTAAATATTTACCATTTTGTTTCCCTTCCGTGCCCTCTATATTTTTGCATTTTGTTTTTGTATAATAATTTTATTAAAGTATCTGTTTTATGTATGAAAATATAATCTGGTTTTGGGATAGTTTTTAGGTATTTGTTATTGTTTGTCATGTAAATATTTGTGAGTTTGGCCACAGAGTAGTTTTAATTTTGGAGCACAGATTAGTAGTTTTTAAGTCTATGGTTTCAAAACCAAGTGTGTCTCGGTGTTTTAAAAGTTGCTTCATATTAATTTTATTGTTTCATTTTATTCTTATTTTATTGTATAAACTTTTTTATAATTTTTTATATATTTTATTTTTTTCTATTTTTGTTCTGTTAGTTGTTTTTTTGTTTGTCTCTTGTTCGTGTGTAGCTGGCCGTGGTTTCACCAAATGGTCCTAACGGAAGACCAGCGCTGGCTTTAATGCCAGCATTACGCTGAGTTGGGACCATTTCGTGACCAACCATAACCCTTTTTATGCTTTCATGTTGTGTGTTTATCGTCACGAATAAATGTTTTTCTTCTTCTTCTTCTTCTTTCTTCTCATATTGGAACGTATTTTCTAATGTCAGTTTGTTCCATATATTCGAGTGTTTGACATATTCTGTTAGGCACTGTTCGTCCATATGTTAATATAGGTCGATGTTTTTAACCTACTATTAACCTAACCTAACCTGAAAATCAAAACTGGCTAGTTACATTTGTACAAATCCCATTAATGTGCAAAAAAAGAAAACTACCTCCCTTATTCCAAGTTTACACACAACGAACCACAATCCCTCAGGCTTAATATGCTTTTTGCTTTTTAAACGGTTTTTTAGTGGCCAAGTTTTAAAACTAATGGGTCAATAAAGACGATAGCGGTTTCAAACAGCCCAGCGCAGCGGAAGCGACACACTATGAACTGTACGGAAGCACAGATAAGCTCTGACGGTGAAGCTGTTTATAAGTACTATACAATTTTCATTTTTATGTCTATGAATTTAGAGGGTGTTTTTGTTGGATTCATATTATGCGACGAAAGTTTTTTTAAGTATGTTTTCTACCCCCGACGCAAAAAGGAGGGATGTTTGACGTATGTATCAGTGTGTCCATATGTGCTTCGCATCGGATAGACCGAGTTGTACCTCAAATTCAAATATCTAATACACCATCAAATCGACCGTGACATAGTCCACCTATAAATATTTATGATGTTTGCTTTCAAAGGCTGGCTTCGTTTGATTATTGACTTAATTCATATACCTATCATCGACCTATAATAACATATGGACGAACAGTGCCTAACAGAATATGTCAAAATATATGGAACAAACTGACATTAGAT
The DNA here is from genome assembly GCA_963971205.1 of Aethes cnicana. Taxonomy (NCBI): domain Eukaryota; kingdom Metazoa; phylum Arthropoda; class Insecta; order Lepidoptera; family Tortricidae; genus Aethes; species Aethes cnicana. The sequence continues at coordinate 10,270,458 of OZ020282.1, forward strand.
AATACGTTCTAATATGCTAATAACGCATCTTTATAATATGTGTCAAGATAAATATTTTATACAAAAGTAAACCTAACACTATAAAGACTTAAGTCTCAAATTTACTGAGCGCCAAACGGGTGCCCGAGTTGTTCGGGCACCCGTTTTGACGGGCCATTTTTCTTCGGCTGATTGTGAATAGATCAATGACCAATGTAGCTCTCCATTCATTTGTATATTGTGTTAGTAATGACCCTCACAACCGTTTTCCATGGTTATTTTTACAACTGAATCAAACTAATCAATCATTATTTGAAAATAGGATTGTTCTCTATTTTATTACACTAACAACATAGTTTCACTATTTATAAATTAAGGCATTCACTGCCACCAACGCATATATGCGTTTTGCTGACTTTCCCGCCGTGCCTCGAACGCACATGTGCGTTGCAATGTTCCCTTAATGACAGATGTGGCACCTGGCGAAAGTTCGTGAAAAGAAGTGGCAGTGAATGCGTTAATATTACAATGGTTTCACCAAATATAACTCCGAGTTTTGCAATCAATGCGTAGTTTACTGATTCACAAACCCATAACTGTAAGGAACACATATAGAAAAAATAATATTACCACACAACTAATAACAAGTGAGAAAATGAACTTGTTTTATATTGCTGATTCAATAAAATGTTAAGTGTAACGACATGTATTGTAATGCCAAAATCCTACCAATCAGATGTAAGTAGAGTTTTAATTTTATGGATGATTAAACACAGCCCGACATATGTAGATATTTAACATAATATCAGTCAAGCCATTAAAATTACGAAACCAATCATGTTACAGTCGAACAATCAACACCAATTGAATTTTATTGCGCGTCATGTAAGCGTTAATATTGCTTTACCCAGTATATTACAGCAAATCTGAATAATTAACGTGAAACTGCGAAATTGGATAGTTTAAGTTTAAGTAGTATGGCTGTACACGCGGAGCTGAATTAATTCAATTACGTTCAGCCCGAGGGAATATCGCCTATTACGACTACTTACCTGTAATTTCGCATATTGAAGCGAAAGAATACGTAGGGGAAATAAAGGAAAAAATATCAAAACAGCCGAGTGAAATCCAAAACGCAAATTTACCTACATTGAATATGCAAAATGTTATAACCGAGGTATGCAAAACGTTGTCTCGTAAGATTTACGATTTTTAATCATATTATGTTAAAATGAGCATGGTAAAGGCATTCAATTTATATGTATACCAGCTTCTGCCCGCGACTTCGTCCACGTGAAATTCGGTTAAAGCGTTCCCGCGGGAATTGAGTGTTAAACTATAATAAATTATATACGTAAACCTTCCCCTTGAATCACTCCATCTATTTAAAAAAACCGCATCAAAATTCGTTGCCTCCTTTAAAAGATCTAAGCATACATAGGGACAGACAGAAAGCGAAGCGACTATGTAGTGATGATGAAACGAACTTCACATGTTCTGATTTTAACTTTTGAGGCAGTATTTTATTTTAAAGCTGCTAAAATATGCAAACTGGTAATTTAACTGTCATTATTCGGTAACCACTTTTTATTTAAACTCACTAGCTCGAAAATATTCACATTGGCCCTTGATTTCTGAACGAAAAAGTTGTTTGTTGTTGTACGAAGTTGTTGAACGAAAAACATTGAATTCATGCACTCGCAAAAAAAAGTGATTTTCTGCCTTGTATTGTACCTATAACAAATAATTAATCATTACCTATAACATTTTTCTTTTGTATTATGACTTTTCCCACACTACATCAATTTTCCAAAAACTAATTTCTACTCTGTTCAAATATGTGAGAAACAAAAGAAAAAGTTACCCCCGAATATTGAAATATTTTTCACGGATCATTTTATATTCATTTGAAACAAAGGTGGCGCCTGGGGGAATGCACGTAGGGTAGGTACTTATGAACCAACATAAAGGCGACCTGATTCGCGGCGTCAAGGATACATCGCATTTATCTCATACAGACGTATTTCATATTTTCTTTTATACTTTTCAGTTCATTCAGCACGAAGATTTTTGAATGAGGGGCTTTGGCTTTTGTCTTCGCAGAAGTGAAGCTTTTCGAATGTATTTTAAATGGCGCGCACGTTATTATTTCTAGAGTATAATGTTAAACTTAGACAGATAATAACTTAAATTATAATGATTTGACGTGTACAACAGTAAAGACTTTAATCAATACTCGCATTTTTTATTTTAATAATCCATTTTCGGTATGAAACTGTGCGAATGGCTTTTACGTTACGCTCACACGCGTAGGACATTTTCAAACTGGCCATCTTCAACAATTGATTCGATAAATTCGAAATTTACAGATTTCAAATTTCGGATGTTCAGTTAGAGGGTGCGCGGACTGGTGAATTTGTCGCCGTGTCAAAAAAGTTTCTGTCACTCAAAAGTCACGTCTCAAAGCGAACTGAAGAAACTGTCGCGGGCGACAAAAGTCAACAATGCGCGCACCCTCAAGGACTATTGTAATGATGTTTTTAAAAAACGTTCAGAAACGGAGTCTTCAATACTGGCAGCATAGAAAATCTAAATCCCGCACACAGAGTCGTGACCTATTGCTGTTTATCTACGCCGCCCGTTACCATGATTCACGGCTCGGCTAGAATATGTGCACTCCATAAATCAACCGGCGTAACAATCGCTGGCTTCCAAATTACTAGTGAAAAAAAAACGCTCGAACGTGAGTGACACTTTCTGGGTTCCGTATTAATAACCATGTTTAGGGATACGCAGTACACGCACGCACGAGTTCGGAGGAAATTACTGAATAGCGGTCGAGTAGGTTCGATTAATAACAAATGCCTTTTTTGTACTTGATTTACAATTTTTTTAAAGAATACAGAAAACATTTTTACAAAAACATTTAAAAAGCCTTAATTCATCGTTGTTGATTTCTTATAGTATATAGCATTTGGCCCGCGACTTCGTACGCGCGGGATTCTATACGAGTAGTAGCGTTCCCGCAGGATCAATGCGTTTTTACGGGATAAAAAGTAGCCTATATGTTGACCAGCGTTATAAACTACCCTTTTGTTGCAATTCGTCCAGTAGTTTTTGAGTGAAATCCGGACATACACATACATACAGATTTTTTTCTAAAAATCATTATTTTTTGTTCAGGATTATTGTTTATATAGTCAAGGTTGGGTTAATATATCAAGTCAGGGTTGATAGTTTCTTTTAATTTTCAAGTTGCAGACGCGACTTCGACAAGAGACTTATTATTAATATAATAAATAAATGAGTATCTATTTGTTTCTCGTGTCATATTTGAGGGCACTAATTTGAGTTATTTGTTCTAATCTTATGACTTATTACACACAGACAGGACTGCTCATTGTTCTATCAAATAGATTGGTACCACCGCCACCACCACAACAGCCTATTTACGGCCCACTGCTGGGCACAGGCCTCGTCTCATCACGAGAGGGATTGGGCCACCGTCCCCATGCGGACCCAGTGCGATTTGGGGACTTCACACACATCCTTGAATTCACGAGGATTCCTCACGAGGTTTTCCGTGAACGAAAAACTCAGTGCTAATATCAAATGGAATTTCGTACATAAATAACTTCAGAGGTGCGAGTCGGATTCGAACCCCCGACCCCTCTGCATAAGAGGCGGTAGGTCAAACCACTAGGCTACTACGGCTTCGGAGATTGGTAAATTGGTACTTTATCTAAATCAAATCCATCATGAACGAGAAAGTGGAATCAAATCTTAGTATAATACGAATATAAAAAATATAAAAAACACTTTTCTAATAGACTGAACTGACTGAATGAACTCTAATTTTTTTCTAATTTACGCAAAAATACGTTTGGCCTTGCGTCAGCGTGTGTTTAGCTAGAGCGTTCTGCGCTTACAGTTTCTATTCAAGACTTTTACTCACCGCATGGATTTAACCTTTAGGTTAAATCAGACAAGCTAAATAACAAACAGGAGAGCTGCGTCACGTTGTAAACATTCGGTTCACATGACCTTTTTATTGGCTTGGAAGCAACTGAAACAAGTTAAACGACGCGGTAGACTGAGTTTAATATTTTTCATTCTCTGTAATTCTCTGTATAATACAATACTTTATTAAACACCCCAAATTTAAAGAGCAGTACTAAAACTAAGTAAGTACTCTATTTTCTAACAACTAAAGATTGGCAATCAGTTTTACATATCGTCTCTATCCTTCGCTAATCAGCAGGTACTGTTACCATCATTTCATTGAACAAATGTACAAGGAGTTGACAAGTCTAAGCAAATATTCAGCCAGTAATAAAGTCATTCTGCGTTTCACTCAACTGCACTGAGAGATTGCAAACATTTGTCGTTTCCCAAACCGACGCTTCGCCATTGAGTTCACATGACCGCATTTCGGCACGCTGCCAAATGTACAAAGTTTTCCGAACTTAATTATCATAACTCCAACTTCTACTTTAGCCAATTTCATTTGATACTGAAGCTTCCGAGATCTGATTATGTTTTAGTACACCTACGTTCTATTAATGTAATTAGCGAGAGTTTGCCTTAAGAGAGTCTTCCAAATATGAAGGGTTTTGAAAAAATGGTTTTCCTTTAGCGTTTTGCCACCCGTTAAGTCATTCAATGCATAATCGATAGGAATTTTCTTGAAGACATTAAAATAAAAAACATCAATATCTTCAAATTTTAAAGCAGAATTCGATTATTCCGAATCGCCCAGGCCATCCAGTGTACATGAAATAAAGTCTAGAGCCATTGTCTCCATTACAGCGTCCCTTTTAAATCCCAACAAAAGACACGCAGCCGATCGGCTAACAAAGAGCGTGACGGGCAGTGAAAATAGAACGAAGCGTAAACACACGGACAAAGCGATCGCACCGACGCGACGTGAGATTAACCAATGCTCGCTTTTGATATCGCGTCGGGTTCATTATTATCTAACAGTTACAGTGTAAGATACTATGAAGTGAAGAGCGTCATGGGGACATGATAAACGTACAACGTACCATACACGTAATATGAAATCAATCATCAATCATAGATATAAAACTCTTCCGTTATTAACTGACTGATTGATTGACTGACTGATGACAACCAAACCACCGAAACTAAAGGTCGTAGAGAGCTGAAAGTCGGCATTTAGATTTCTTCGAGAGTGCAGGTAGGCTCCCCTACGTACGTACACCTACATGAAGAAACATGAAACCTAAGAGAGGATTTCCTGAAAATACCGTGAAAAACGTCATTTTACGTGAGTGTATCTGCACATGCAAAGTCGCTGGCAAAAGCTAGTTATTTATGTGTATCTATTCAAAAGCAGATATGAAATTCTTTCAAAGCATTTAATGGTGTGCTTTGTGAATATGATTTTCTGGAAGTAGTTCCTAGTCATGTAGTTCATGAAAACAAACGTTCAAGTACTTGTACCTAATAAATATTCAGGCCTTAGGTAACTCTGAACAGAATAATTTGTAATTCAGTGATACTGAAACGACTAGTTTACATAGGAAACCGTGTCCGACAGTTTCAGTTTATAAATTCGCCAAAAAGTGCTAACCGTTCTAGCACAGGAGCCGGGAAGTTGTTTCAGTTTTCGTTCATAAACTGTAAACGGAACCAACCGTGTCACAGAAAATAAACAGTAAATAATAATTTACATATTTTATGCTCATAAGCACTATACTTTGGTTGTTCTTTTTACAACATTCTCTGTGCGGATTTGAACCTAATTGTTTTTCGCCGGAAATCTCGATGCATAAATATAAAATGATGTATGCCTTAACTTCGGCTTTATAACTTGAGTAAAATCACAGAACGTCAGACATATCTACACTTTTTTATAAAATATTTCTATACTAACTACTGAAACTATTAGATCATAGGTTTAGATTATAATTCACAGAGCGGATACAAACGGAATTCCGAGTTGCTCGTCAGTGATCCGCCGCAGGCAATTTTGGCAATCGCACAAATCCATTACATGTGGTCGAGGCGCCATCAACATATTTGGTAGTACACTCAACAGCAATAAAAACGGGTCACTTTGTATGGCAAATCCTTTACAAAGTGACTCGTTATCATTGCTATTGAGTATAGTTAGGTAGTAGTAGGTAATACGTGGCCGCGGTACGTTGGCAATGGCTGGAATAATTATAGATGAATGTACAAAGATGTACACTGTGTTATCCCACACACATACCTATCGCCAGGAGAGCTAGGGTCACGCACACAAAAACATCATCATCATTTCAGCCGAAAGACGTCCACTGCTGGACATAGTCCTCCCCTAAGGCTCGCCACCCAGACCGGTCCTGTGCTACTTGCTTCCACCGGTTTCCCGCGACCTTCACAAAAACATAATTGTCATTTAATGACATCGGAATTTTGAATTTAATGTTCTTAGTTCATACCGATTAGCCGTTCTTTATATAGCTGTGTGTGTATTCTAGTAATTCCGCAATCAGCAGTCCCCATCTTACGAAATAACAGGCAGTGCGCCTGCTCGTTTACCCACCTACCTCTATATCATAAAAAGTTGATTTTGTATGAATCTGCATTCGATTTCCAAAAACGATTTGGTAGGCACCCTACAGAACAACAGCTGATAAAGGTACTACATATATAGTTATATATTCATATTACTATGTCTAAACACCGACCGTACCTATTGGACTCGTAAGTATTGTGATATTTGTGATCACAAGTCCCAAGACTGCTGACGCGGTAGAGCACTCGAATGTAGGAATGTCTTAATAAAAGGCCCGACACCTATTGGTACAATCGATGAATATAGCCGTAACCGCTTCAGGCGGGCGTCTGGAATCGGCAGACAGGTACCGAAATAACGCTGGCCTATTGTACTTTACTACCTACATGTACAGTTACAGATGCTTTGATCTGCTTCAATGTGAACTGCGGTTAGAACAGCTCTATTTGTACTTACATGTCGACGTCGTGGGGCCTATGCAGAATTCAAGATTGTCGAGATTTACCGCTTTGCCTTTCCAAATTACAGCGAATTATCGAAAATAGATTAAAATTACTTAAAACTAGCCCGGTGAACTTCGTATTCCCCGAAGGTAATTCCCATACAAAGTTCTTCGTCTTTTTTTAGCTGTTCCTTTACACTTCTCCCGATTTTTTTCTTTCTAAACCTTTCCTGAAGCCCAGGGAATAAAACAATAAAAGAAGCAGCCAAATCCTCAAAGGCCAAATCGGTCCTGTAGTTCTCGAGCCTTAGCCAGACTAGCACACGGCAATTCATTTTTATATATAAGAAAGATATGACTTATGAATAAAATTCCACGTGGAACGGTCCACGTGGAATTTTATTCAGAATTTTGGTTTAAATGGAACGAACTGAAAGCCTGTCTTTAGGTGGCGTTTCCATTAACGACATTGGAGAATTTATTTACTTTCTGTTCAAATCGGATGTTTGAATTTTGGATGAATTTTCAGAAAAGCGGAATCTTAACAGTGTTAATTCTTTATAATTTACTAGCTTCTGCCCGCGACTTCGCCCGCATGGAATTCGGTTATCGTGTTCCCGCGGAAACTATGCGTATTTCCGGGGGTCCTTTCCCAGGACCCCAATTATCTCCATGCCAAATTTCATCTCAATCCGTCCATCGGCTGAAGCATGAAGAGACAGACATACAGACAGAGTAACTTTCGCATTTATAATATTAATACGGATTTCAGCAAGTATCTATGTAGGTAGTGTTATCCATATAAGTCTCCATTCTGTACCTATTCGAATACTCAAAACAAGATCAACTACTTAGGGGATATAATGAGTTTTGTTTCACAATACCAATGAAAGCTCGTCCTTAATGTAAATTTTCACTAGTCCTTATGTACAGTAAAGTTTACATGTACGTACTTTTTCACCTTACTCCGCCATAGTAAAATAAGGCAAAATAGAGTACCTACACAAATTAATGAACTCGACTGCACTAGCTTAGAATATTCTTAGACGTTCCATTTGTTGCGAGTTCCATACAAATTGTGTTAGGGGTGAAGTTCTGAGCGATATACCTAGTTAGTTTCACAAGATCTGCCATGAATGGAATGAACTGAAATGACGTTCATTATTCATTCCTCGTTCGTCGTGTTCTGTGAATGTGATTCAATTTCAAGTTTGTGAATGGCAGCTGTAATTCATAATTTAACGATATAAATGGCGGTACATCGTTGTACGGTACTTACTTACCTAAAGTAGTGTATACGACACGAGAAACATCGATTGTTTGGAAACCGGACGGAGCACCAAGGTGGACATCGATCAGGATCGATTAATTTAGTCGACCTTTGTATGGAATGCACTCGAGCCGTCGCGTCGAGAGCTCGTCGATCACTAACCGATGCAGGGTATTATGGGACTAGTAGGTAATGCAGAGATCTTCTACTATCTAAAGTCCCGCGCCTTCACATTTCAAAAGGAATGTATTTAAAAGCACCACCAACACTCTCAACACACGAGACAGCCATCACCTATGTGTTGAGTGTTGGTGGTGCTTTTTAAATAATAATCAAAGAATTGACTTTAGATAGTAGAAGATCTCTACATTACTAACTAAATCAGCGTTCTGTATAGACAGTCATCATTGTCTATTTAATAAAAATCAACTGTCTAAAATAAAAACAATATTTCCGTTACTGAGTGACAGTCAACGCACAGCAGCACCCACTGGTTGTAGCAAGCCGAGGGACGTAGGTCCGTAGGAAGTTTAGAGGAGCACTGAGATAAGGTATCCAGCACTGAGGAGGTTTATGATCTGCTCACTATGTCTACTCATGACTTATTCGAACAGTGGAACTATTTGACTTATGTCGTGTTAACAGCAGAATAAGTTTGCATGAGTTTGCATCAAAGACAATAATATAATATAATATTATAATATAATAATATAATATTTGTGATGTTATGGTTATAGAAAAAAATCCAAGAAGAAAAGGTACTTTGTTCATAAAATAAAAATACTTACTGCAGTAGAAGTAATGTCACTGTTATTAAAAAGTGTATACTTTTGCACTTATGCATATGCATTTTATAAATTTTATTAACGATAATATATTAACTTTACGTAAAAACTGTTGTAGCCAATAAGTAATTACATTTTCCAACTAAAAGCGTAAATCATAATACGAAATTGCGATGTCACCGCTTTAATATTTCGAACCGTGAGAGATGACAGATGAAAGTAGATATAAGCTCCTTGAAGTTGAAAATTCAAATACAATGTCATTTTAAATTCATTCATTGTCAACATCAGTGAGGACGGTTTTATCTAATAAATCTGTCACCGAATTGACTGTGAAATACCGTTTAGAATTTATGAAGACATTAATATTAATTACTGTATTAAAAGCCAAGTTGGGTAGATATACAACGGACAAACTGATTTTAATTTAGTTCTTAGCTATGTTTGGGAAGAACGGGTTGGTCGCAATTTCATCATACGATTAGTAAAGCTAAACCTAAGTATGCTTGGATCTAAAAATTTGATCTTGTTATAATAAATTTAAAAAAAATATATATAATAAAATAAAATTTATTCAGTAACTTAAACTATAATAACAATATCGGTGGCTGGTGCCTCTTTTTAAGTATTCTAAGATACTTGTGCTAAGAGACACCGCTCTTCCACAAGTGGTTACTGTAAGTTGTAAAAGTACAATTATTATTAACTATGTTATTAAAGGTAGCTCTATAACTCTATGCTGAGATGAGGTGGTACAATGCAAATAAAGAGAGAATACATAGGTAAGTAAAGCAAGTGGTACATATAAGGTGTGTGTATGTATGTGTGTGTGTGTATGTATGTATGTGTATGTATGTGTGTGTATGTGTGTGTGTGTATGTGTATGTGTGTGTGTGTGAATTTGTGTGTGTGTGTGTAAGTGAATTTGTGTGTGTGTGTGTGTGTGTGTGCTTGGATCTTACGATAGCTTTTAATTACTGAGTTCCTCACTTTTATTATTGTAGTAAGTTTTCGATATCGATATAAGTTTTTGTTTTTAACCATTTTATTAATTTAGATTTACAGTCATGTATGTTGCAGGGGTAAATATCAATTTGCGAATTAATGAAGTTGTACAGCTTGGCAGCCTGTGCTACGTATTGTCTCCTTGCATATTTGGTTTTTGTTATTTTAAACGAAATGTTATGTGCTACATAATAATCGCTGATGTCAGTAAAAAAGAAATACATTTCGAGAAACACTAAAGTGGTTTACATCACAAAGTATGATCACGGGCTTGCTATCAAAGATCTCAAGTGAAGTGTCCTTCGATTCCGATTGAGTGTCAGATTGTCAGCAACTGGCAGTACTGGCACCAAGCAAATAAAAGTATCGAGCAATACACAACATCATGAATAAAATATCGGCACTTCACTTCGAACCGGCCGCTGGGAATATGGCGTTATCGAATTGACATTAGCTGGAAATCTTTCCACAAAACTATATACTAGTAGGTACTTGCGGATACACAGAATATCTTCTTAAAAGTATCGCTCTTATTAACAGACTTCAAAAATTGAGGAGGTTCTCAATTCGCCAGAATCTTTTTTTTTATGTACCTATGTTTACCAAAAATACCGTGAACCGATTTCGATGATTCTTTTTTGTTCGAAAAGAAACTGTAGCCAAAAATAAATTAAAATTAATGCGATGTCATTGTCAAGTTCACTAGGTATATGATTATAATTTCTTTGGGTCGGTTCACTTGACACCGACTTCGCAGTCTGTCGGAGTTTGAAGGCGGTTTTAATTTTTTTATTTAAAATTTTTTTTTCGGCTACAGTTTCTACATTTTTTTAAGCTAAATTAACACTTCTACGTCAAACTAGAGAATCCATCATCATCTTCACAATTATACCGCTGGTTTAAAATTTGGTGTAGAGATAATTGGAGACCTGGGGAAGGGCTACTTTTTATCCCGAAAGAACCATTGATCTATTATAAGTAAGGATTCACAATCAGCCGGAGAAAAATTGGCTCGTCAAAACGGATGCCCGAACAACTCGGGCACCCGTTTGGCGCCCAGTAAATTTGACACTAAAGTCTTATAGTGTTAGGTTTACTTTTGAATAAAATATTTATCTTGACACATATTATAAAGAGGCGTTATTAGCATATTGGAACGTATTTTCTAATGTTAGTTTGCTCCATATATTTTGACATATTCTGTTAGGCACTGTTCGTCCGTATGTTATTATAGGTCAATGGAAAGAACGCATTCTACGCGGGCGAAGTCGTGAGCAGTAGTAACTATGGAAACATGAAGTGGTCTGGGGTTGTAAAATGGTGGTGGACTCAGCCAGAAAAATACAGAAGCCTTTAACTATACCTCAGTTGGATAAGACCCATTTTCAGCAAATGTCGATGCTGCTTGATTAGAAACTCAAATACAACATTCTCAGGCCCACTTCCACTAGTACTCTGTATTTCGAGTTAAGTTCATACAACGAAACCTGAGTTAAGAAACTAACCTGAGGTTACAAATACAACATTCTCAGGCCCACTTCCACTAGCTCCGCTAACCTCCCTTTAACCTCCCTTTAAGTACTCTGTATTTCGAGTTAAGTTCATACAACGAAACCTGAGTTAAGAAACTAACCCGAGGTTACAAATACAACATTCTCAGGCCCACTTGAACTAGCTCCGCTAACCTCCCTTTAACCTCCCTTTTAGTACTTTGTAACTCGAAATAGTTTACAACTAAACCTGAGTTAAGAAGCTAAGCCGAGGTTAGTGTCTTAGTGTAATTGCGCTTCAGACAAGTAGGTGTGATCATAAAAAATACGATTGATCAAAAACACAAATCACTTAACAACTGCAGAATTATAAATCCGGAATGGAAACTAGTCGTATATCAGTTCATTTGCCATACAAATGATTAGATCATTAGTTAATTAGCGATCGCTGATGCTCATTTGGTTTACGGCAGATGCTGACCTAATTAATATTTGATAGATACTGAAATCGAGTGAAATTTTAGTGGTAATAATTATTACGCCTGATAGCAACGTAAGCATCTTAATTTCAAAGACTACAGGGAAAATCATGCCATTAATATTTGAAACTTGTAGCATGTACATGTTTTATGACAGCCCGTGGACAGCCCCAAATCACACAGTCGTCGAAAGCTAAATTACTTAAGTATGTGCAAACGTTAATACGTAATTCATTAAATCAGTATTGAAAACTAGCCACTTTTTAGCTAAGTAGACATCTACATCTAAAGTCCCGCGCCTTCACATTTCAAAATGCTTCAATGTATTTAAAAAGCACCACCAACACTCTCAACACATGTGTGCGTGCTGAGATAGCCATCAACTATGCGTTGAGAGTGTTAATGGTGCTTTTTAAAAAATAATAAAAAAATTTAAGCGTTTTGAAACGTGAAGGCGCGGGACTTTAGATAGTAGAAGATCTCTAGTCTGGATGACTATAAAATATTTATGTCTTAATATTATTTTCATTTTTATTTATGGTACAGGTACCTAACTATTGTTATCGATAGGGTTTTTTTTTAAATAGACACAGTTTTCATGACTACATTGTTGAGGAATACGAACGATTTATTGACCAATGACATAGACTAAGATAGAAAGCAAACCGATAAAGAAAAAGCTGAACGCACGCTGGCAAGCAAATCTCTTCTAGTTCGACTTTTATGGGACCATGCCAAGACGAGTTTACATAAAGAATAAATAAAATTCGACTATAGTTTGAATTTGGTACACTTATGATGATGACAATTTAGGTTTAACATTTCAAATGAATTTTCTTGTTCCTCACAGTTTAGATTGAGTATTAGACAAAACAAAACATAACAATCTGTTCTACATATTGAAGTTATCACTAAAGTTACATAAATGCCGACTGAAGGTAACTTAACATGAAACTACCTAATGGGACCTTACTACAAGTACATTTAAGTATCCATTACTATTTTTACGCATCGAACCTTATAATCTCCAAGTTGTAAAAGCGTTTTAACACTATTTAAAAGCATAATATAGTCGCCTCAAAGGCTGTTATGCTTTTAAATATGTACCTCTCCGCATCTAGCAAAGTTATCCATGGCTTATCTACCTTTATGCTAGAACAACCTGGCTAGTTTTTTTTATGAAATAAAAATGGCCATGAATGTTTCAAACGCACAATGGACTTAAGAGGGTTTACTCCGAAAGTTGGCAACGTCGTAATTAGTTGTCAAATATTTCGCTGTTTTCATTAATTTCGGGATATTACTGAGTGAAAACATGAATTATCGCTCTATGGTGAGTGGCTGGTAGGTGGTAACCTGGAGGTGTTCGAGCGGATTCGCTGGCACGACGGGCTGGACTCGTTCCGTCTGACGCCGAACGAGCTCCGCCAGAAATTCAAGGAGCTCGGCGCCGATGCTGTGTTCGCATTCCAGGTACTATATATAATCTATGGGAACGACGGTTACTTACAGTCAGGTAAAGCATTCTAGGTATATTCTGCCTTTGTTTCGTTTTTAGTTTTTTCTAATAGTTTCTTACACTCACATTCAGAAGCTTTCGTTGCATCTGACTTGAATAATTGATAAACATTAAGTATGGCATTAGGTATGCAACAATTATCATAGGAACACCAAATGTTTAGTATTGCGGAAGTAATATCTTTTGAAAACTTTCCATCGCATTTTCCATGCATTTTAATGTAATCTTATCATTTGAATGCCTAACCAACAAATATAAAACGAGACGCGTCATTCTACCATAGAATGTTTTTTTTTAAACTTAGTAATATTGAGAAATTCATAAAAACAGCGAAACATTTGATGCGACGTTGCCAACTTTCGGAGTAAACCCTCTTAACGATTTTTCTCAGAAACGAACACCGTGCAGCGTTAATCTCATTTTCACCTGAAAGGAAACTATGATGATGGATGAAGCCAAAGCCCAAAGGCTCATGAATATGTCCGCAAGTTGAATGACAGAGTAGAGAGAAACAAAATCAGACTTGGGGTCAGGAAAATCAAGTAAGAATTAGATATACATAGAGTGATCAAAAGGTCCTGACGTTGTTTTGTTGTATTGTGTTGTAAAATCTTTGTTACTAACTAGCTTCTGCCCGCGACTTCGTCCGCGTGGAATTCTGTTATAGCGTTCCAGCGGGAATCGAGTGTATAACTATAATAAATTATATACCCAAACCTTCCTCTTGAATCACTCTATCTATTAAAAAACTATCTATCTTCAAATAGTTTTAAAGATCTAAGCATACATAGGGACAAACATCAGGAAGCGACTTTGTTTTATACTATGTAGTGATAATAAGTCTATAGAAGAAGTCCCGTCGGAAACTTGCAAATTAAAATAAATACTTGCTTTTTTAAAAGGCGGTTAACTCGACCTCGATAAAGTTAACGCTGCAACCGTCGGAAATAGATAAGACACGTTACGTTGAGTCAGGTCCGTTCAAATTAACGCGATTTCTATCGTGACCTAGACCCGGCTTCATAGTAGATTACTAGCCGTCTGCCCGCGACTTCGTCCCGCGTAGACTTAGAATTTGCGCACCCGATCTTACTAATATACATATAGGTAGTTATAGATATACAAGTATTAAAAAATTGGTTTGACCCGTGGAAAATCCGTTACATTCGTTGGGGCGTGAAGTAAGGACAAACAAACAAACCAACTAACAAACAAACACACTTTCACATTTATAATACTAGTAAGGATTATTTTTAAACATTTCTATGATGAAAGTGATATACTCTTTACGGATGATGAGCAAAGTGGGCCCTAATACAGTACATTGTGGCACAATATTTGAAAATACTTGTTACCTACTCTTCCTCTTCTTAGATCGATTTTGACTTTAAAGAACGTCTAGAACATGAATTGAAGGATATCATAGCTACCCTACCCACACGTTGGTTAAATGCGATGATTATAAAATGTTTGTCTACACTCATTTCATAAATCCTCTATGATGCGTTCAAAACTCGGTAGTAATGACAGCGAGTTCTGTCAAAGACAATTTCCTATCTGTGGTCATACAGTAGAATTCATTTTACAAAATCTAAATCGATGCTGTAATGACCTTCAATTTTCGAACATCTTCCAACAGCAATGCCCGCCTATATTCTTCAGTCAGACAGAACGAAAGTTTGTTCCAAATTCAAATGTCGGCTCTATTTAGTCTATGCTTTTTGAAAATCGTATGCCGACGTATTCGAATTGCCACCATTGTGGACAAGTTTTGAAGCATCTTAGAGGATTTATAAAATGAGTGTAGATAAAGTTGTCTAGGCAACTATAGGTACATAATTAGGCCTTAAAACACTCGTGCGAAATTATTATGAAACTCGCCTGTCGGCTCGTTTCATAAAACCCCACTCATAAATACTAGTATACTACTAGTATGACCACTGTCAAGTGTCTTGTAATTTAGTTACAGTTAGTCTCGAGACTGATCAAAATTTGGTATGATTCAAAATTGATATTGGGCAGAGGGCAGAGCATAATAATTATCATTTTCATTATAGTGTAGATAAATACAATAATGAAAATGATATTCTGCTATAAATTTGTTGCCATTTTTCTTCTAAGATAATCATGTATGGGGGCACTATTATTCTTTTAACCTAACCATTCGAGGGTTAAAAGATAAATCTCTGCTTACCTAGAAACACTGCGAAAATTCTTTTGTACTGGATGAGTTATGACTTGTGTGCTAACCTCCGTCGGTCCGTTAAAACAGAGTGGACGTATTCTCAGAAAGTTGGGAATTAATTAATTAGGAATAAAATTACTACATGCTCGTGGAAATCGTAACTTTTTATAGCCAAGATAATGATGATAGTGTGCCCAGGAATAAAATGAGATCTTTATTTGCGCTTCGTACATATGATACATGCAAATATATTGTTAAGTACAAAGTTATTATTAGGATTATAAAATTGATATAAGTGTGTGTGTATAGAATAAGATAGTGATTAAAGATGCATGTTGTTTGATATTTTTGCTTAACAAATCGAGAGTGCGCCCTCAGAATAAAATTGCGGATGGGGATCAATAATTGACCACAAATATAAACGAATGACAGTAATTTTGTGACATATGAACCCTTGATAAATGAATAAATTTTGATTTAGAAGGGTGATTTGATCGAAAACGTTCATCATTTAATAGTACATTACAGACCTAGGGTGGTGAATTCGTAAATGTCCCAGCTCGCAGGTTTCTGTGGCCCGAACCGAAGGTGAAGGCCATAAATATGCAATCTGGGGCTTAAAGAATTACCGCCCGTGGTTTGTCAAAAGTTTTACGTCTTGCCTTGGTCAAGAAGTGAGATTTTCTCTCCGCATAGCGGGCAGAAAATCCCACTTTATGGCCAAGGGTGATGTAAAGAATAAAACAACCTTAACAACTCGCAGAGAGTTTTTAGAGTTTTCAATTAAGAAACAGGTCTTCGTTAACTATTTTGTATAACTTACATGCAGCAAAGGTAGAAAATATCTTAATGATGTGAGATAAATTCAGGTTTTCGTACATTTGGGCGCGTAATCGCCGGAGTTTCGGCTAATTCCGAACGTTACCGGCTTCCTTACATAAACCCACATCCAGCGAGGCGCCAGCTAGGGTCGGGATGTGTTCGATTCGAGATTCGAGTATACATAATAATAATAATCATAGAGGAACTGGACACATTGACCTTAAGATTAAGTTTAAAGATGGTAGTCGTTTAGTTCCTTCCTTAGATACACTCAACAGCAATGAAAACGGGCGACTTTGTATAGGATTTTGCCTACAAAGTGACCCGTTTTCATTGCTGTTGAGTTTAGTTTTACAGTCACCCAAAAGTAAAATATGACAAGGGCTTGAATACAGACTAAATTGTTAAACGTCCAGTTCCCTATATGATAAAATACATGTACTTACTTACCTAACTTCAGTTATCCATACAATAATGGTTTATCAGGAAATACACGGTATTTTCAATTAACATGGCACTCAAGTAAAACTGCATCAATTATTTTATCTCGTATTGTACAAAAAATATTGCACAAACTCTGATGCCATTGCAACGACAAAGGTTACGATACATTTTAAAGTTTATAAAACAATGTTTTCCAAATTTAATCTGCTCGAAAAACGAATATTTGCAATTCGCTTTTCCGTGCATTTCGCATCACTAAGCAGTAATGTTAATTGGCATACCTTTACCGTGTTTGCCAGAAGCACTCGGTTTAACGAGTCTCGTTCTGTCCATCGGATGAAGTTTTTGCCAATTGCCAGTCTGATGTTGGCCTGTTCAAACAGGGCAGGGCTTGCCACTTTTTGTATTAGTACTTACTTTCCTTCAGGTCGATTAGCGAAGAGATTATTCAGATCCTGGTAAACCTTTTAGCGATAAGCACTGTCGATTACTTTTATACCCTAATTAGTCGGGTTCACTATAATTGCTTAGGACTAAGCTTAATGTTAGGTCCTGATTACAGATAATTTGGAACGAAATGTGCTTTTTAGCAACTTAGTTCCTGGGACCCTTTTCTCATGGTGTAAATGTTTCTCTTATGCCTGGTATTGCTCAAATGTCTAGTTAGGGCCAATTGGTAACAATACGATTGCGGTACCTGAATAGGTACCGCACTGCTTTTTTGGTCTTTAGTGTTACCAAATAGTAGGTAAGTACTTTTCTTTCACATTAAACACTTGATTTTATATATATAATAGAAGTGCTCGCACTGTTTTGTTCCAGTCGGTAGGGGGTTAAGGTAGCCGGTGAAATTTCTGGCACAGAGGCGTTCCATCTTAGGCCTCATGATAGGCAACGCATTTGAGATCTTATGGTTTCTTAACATCATCATAGGATTTCATCATTCAGGATCATAGGATTTCGGTGTCCATGGGCCGCAGTGACCACTTACCAGCAGATGGGTCGTGCGCTCGTTTGCCTATATCAACGTCATAAAAAAAGAAGAATTCTTCTATCTGGAATAACTTTACCGAAAACTTAGAATCGGCTTAACAATTCAAATGCCTCGTGGGGTTGGTTTGCTATGAACATTACAGTCCACGTCGGGTTTTATGTTGATTCATTGACGTGTAATAAACGACCAAACGCCTACACGTCATCTTAGATAGATGACGTGGAGTTTATGTTGATCGGGTAAAGGCTACCCGCCATATGCGGACCTGAAAGTCCAGAAAACCTCGGAAAATAAATAATGGTGGTGCTTCCGAAGTTTTAATTAAACAACTTGAGTATTCTCAACAGGATAGTCACGTAACAGCTAGGGGAAAAAAAAAGAAAAAAATCTGTGCATACCTAAAAGAGTGACAAAGGAAATGTAAAACAGAATACATATTAATACAATGTACCTAGGTACTCGGTTGGATAAAAGGAGAAAAAATGATTTCTCATATATGAAACTAGGTAGATTGATCTATCGCCCCGTAAACCCCTATCTTCCAAATTTCGTCCTAATAGAGCCGTTTCTGAGATCGATTGGATAAATAAATATAGGCAAATAGCTATATTTTAAAGTTTTAAGATAATAAAGATTCTAACAATGAATGATACAATATTTTTTTGCTTGTACCTAATCTTGTTTTGAACATGTGCATTGAACACCAGCGATTTTAGAAAATTAATAACTAACGATGCACATTATTGTTGTTCTAGTAAATATTTCTAGTTTCTCACTAAACCAGAATGGCTTGCAGAGACGGAGATGCAACGCTTTTCAGATCCATTTTCGGCTGAACGCCGTGATATTTCGTGCATTCTTCAGCGATTCAGCATTACACAGAGCCATTACCAGTTTTTTATGCGATATCCAAGAGATGCTGCTACCTACGAGAAACAAAAACGTTGAACGCGTCAGCATTTTGTGCATCAGCAAAAATCTCACAAAAAGTACACTAAAATCTCTTATTTAACACATGATACTCGCACCGCTATCCAGAAAATATGAGAGGTAAACATGATCTTTTTAGAAGGCCAGAAATAAATTCGTTCGTAAACAAAGGTTCCAGAACAGAAGAAATTCAAGTATATTCCCCGGATGAGACGAGACATAATAGAATACTTTCGGCGACAATCGATTTGTGTGACAAATGGCTCGACTATTTTGCCTTGTTGCCTCGGGCGTCTAGTTTTATACTAAATATTTGAAATATTTGCAATACCGTCTGCGGTAGCGCTGCCACGATACGACTTGATAGCTTGCGTCGTTAATTCAATTCTTAAAACATATATGGTATTTTAGTTAAGGTAAAATTGTATGTTATGTGCTTCTTCAGGATCGCTAATTTTCAAGAAGGCAAAGCAGATTTACGAGTAGTATCGTTTATAAGCAAGCAAAAAAGTGCGTTACGATGACGTATAAACTTATAAGCTCTGGTTACTTTGCTTTTATTTTTTTACGGAAACCTTCATTTGAGGAACTGAGTAAGTAGTTACTTATTCCGTTATTCCGAACTCCTACCGGCTAAAACCCCACGCGGTCTGGCGCCATTGCGTCGGGTTGCTTTTGGTACACACATGGCATTCTTCCACTTTCCTGAAAACTCTCTGGTCGTTTGTGTACAGACATGGACTTTAATTGCAGAGATACTTTGTTTTCCTCTCAATTTCGCTGTATTATATTTACAAGAACTGACATTTTTACATGGCTAAAATACAAAGAGTGGCAGGTGGCTCTTCAACTACTTATATGGATGATTCTTCAAAGTAGTGAACTTTTTTAATTTCCAGAGAAACCATTTTTATTTTTACAAAGTAGGTACCTAAATACAATGCATTAGAATGTTCCTAGCTAAGTCCGATAACATTCAAGATCCTAAGAATTTGAACTTCGGCATCTTACCACTCAAAACCATTTTATGGCTAATATCGTAGAACTTTCTAGTGTATTGAACTGTGCAATGTCTGTGTCTACATAGTAGATATGAGAAGAAAAGCATTATAAAAGTTTATGGCGCCGTAAAAGCAGTTGTTCCCAGCAATAGGGAGTCAGACAGGTCGGCACCTTGAACTGGATGTAGTTCGGCTAAGCACCAGTATTGCTTAAATCCATTATTTGTAAAAAAAAATGGTAACAAAATATTAAATAAGTAATGTTACCTTCATGTTGAATACACCTTTGAAATTGGTTTTTATATGACCTAACGCGTTTCTGCTGCGTTCGTTTACGCGGTGGATGCGAGTGGCACAGGACCGATCTGAGTGGCGCGCCTTGGGGGAGGCCTATGTCCAGCAGTGGACGTCTATCGGCTGAAATGATGATGATGATGATGATGATGATGATGATGATGATGATGATGATGATGATGATGATGAACGCATTTCTGTGTAGAAAACGTGTAAGTAGTTAAAAAAAAAGTTAATCGGATGTTTTTTATTTCGTGAGGAATATACTCTTAATTGGGTTGCTGGTTTTCTGTGGAATAAAGAAATAATAAACTAGGAAAAACCTATTGAAACGTCTTAAACTTCTCGATCATGAGAAATATGTACATTTATTCCAGAAATCTTTCGCCTATCTTGTAGAAGCATAAAAATCGCGTTCGTAGTTTTTAATCTAGATCTTTTCACGTTTTGTACGAACGAACAAATCCACAAGAATAGTGGTTTTCTGAACACGAATGACTGCGCGAACTTGTGATATTCTGTCACCATTTCATTTTTTTCCCACTCTATTGAATCTTCAATCCAAATATGTACTGAAAAACTTTTAGTTTCATGTTACGTTTTTATTTCCAAGAAACATAACATTTAGTTTTGTTCTATGTTTGTTCCTGAATAAGTCTATCACAAAACCGCTCAGAACCAGTTTAAAGATACAACCCCTATAATATGTAGGTATAACCCATTTTAAACAAAACAAAAACTATCCAAAGTAAGTAGCAAAATAACAATAGATAAATATATCATTTACATTCCTTGAAATTCTCGTTGATAAAGCGTGTTTCTGTGAAACAAATGTGCGCATTTCATATATTTCCCCATTCACGCACCACAAAAGTCTTTTTTTTTTAATTTGGAACGCTACGCAACTTTCTGCGGCTAACGTAATTTTAATTTCTCCTTGGGGAGATTAAATTCGCCGAAAAGGGTATAATGCGATGGCCGAAGGTTAGATCGAGATGAATGAAGGAATGAAGATAAACGAGACCCTTTGCTTTTGACATATGGTGCGGTATAAATGACCTTAATATAGGAAAAACAGCAATGAACATTTTTCGGGAACAATGAACTATGTACATGATTTTCTGCCTTGATAGTTGAAACATGTATGTCTTACAAGACATATTATATGTTTTAACATGTGATGTTTAACCTACGGAATAGAAATAGGGTTTTAACGAGAGGTAACTTTTTTCTGAGCTCAGTCTTGCTTGATTGACTGTTTTTTTCCCGGTAGGTGAGTACGCACAACATCTACGCCCAGTTTTCTGCTTATACAATATTTTTTGTATAAAAAGATTAAATACAAATCCGAGAAGGGAAAAGGAGAGAAAATACATTGCTACTATGCACTGATACATACTGCACAGATTGTAATAAACCAAAACAGTAAAACTTAAATGGGAATGAAATAAGTAGGATTATAAAGTCCATTCATTGTTAGTTGTCTTATTTGGCAAACAAAATTCTAACCTAAACGTTATTTTTTGATATAAAATAGGTTTCTTGCTGTATCAAAACATTTTGATTCAACATATTCTAGAACATTTCTTGAGTGATATTCGGTCTGGAGTTGTTTTATTTACGCTTAATTAGCCACAAATAGTCCAAAAATACGCATTTTAAGTTAGAATTTTGTTTACCAAATAAGACAAGGGCAGGCAACGCATTCGAGATCTTATGGTTTCTTAATGGGGATCAAAGGATTTCGGTGTATATGGGCAGCTGCAGTGACCACTTACCATCCAGGTGGGCTGTGCGCTCGTTTGCTTATAGTTACCATCGACATGAAAAAAGACAACTAAAGATATACATACGTTATAAAGGGCTACAGATACATCACCCTCACTATAAACAGCGTTAAAAATACAAGCCGTTGCAATATTTAAACATCTGAACAAAACAAAAAACTTCCGCTGAAAAAATGCAAATATCCCTTCAGGGCGTATTGCAGGATCCATCAAAAACATTTTTATGGCGCCGAAGTTGGCTACAAATTCGTGCCCCGAAACTGTAGGAAATGAGATATGCATAAAAGATAACTGTGAATAAACAGCCAGACATATGGAGTGCCGGGTACGGACGCTTTATAGGGTCGAATCTCACCCTTTTTTACGCTATCTTGTAAATCTAGGGAATCAAACTGCAAAATATTGGGGCAGTAACACTGCGCAACGTCGTCAACTCGTGTTTATGCAGATATTTATTGATACTTTTCGAATTGAATTGCTGTAATGAAGAACGTCATTATCATTTTAGTGATCGTATTCGTTTTAAGTACTGTAATACGAATAAAAAGTTCTTCCGAAGTAAATGACACGGTTACATACTCCTGCCTATGCGTCATAGCATAGGTATGAACTTAATAGAAAAACATTTTACCCCACTATTGGTAGTAACTTTATCAGATGGATTTTTTATCACTATTCTGCTACCCGAACTTAACATAATTCTTCAATCCACGAAAATGTACTCATATAAACATAAATAGTTGTTTATATTCCGTATAAGAAAACCGTCTACAAACACCTCAGATGCAAACTCTGTTCCTAACGCTACATCCACCACACGACACGCGAAAACTTCAATGGATATTTGCACGACAATTTGAACGGATTCGCGCTCACTGGAGCGTCTGTCGATGAACAAACTTCGGTTAAATAAACCTAAACAACATTTAACGATGACAGAGCTGTAAAGTTGATACAAGAGGGAGACTAATGCCCGACGATTACGGTAGGAGGGCAAAGTAATTATAATTGGAGCCTAAGGGCTTAGTGTGGAATTCTCAATGTCGTAAACAGATCGTAGCTATTTTAAAAATAAATTGATGTATTGCTTCAACTAGTATTTGTCAATTGTAGAACACCAATGTGTCGACTGATTGTATTTTTCTTATTTTTCTTTTCAACGACATACATACTCTGAGTGTTATTGTAGGTCGTCCCTCTCTTTTTTCAAACTTCTGTCTACGGAAAACATGCTACTAATTTATTTATTAAAAAAAGGTGGAAGTGAAAAAGGACTGATTAATTATGATTCTGTCACAGAATATTTCAATAGTACTGAATACAGAATGGCCAAGGAAACACCCGCCTGAATCTAGCCGGCGCACAACTCGCACCCAACTCGCCGTTACCGTCATTTGCTTCATCCGGAGATGGAGAGTGAATCATTGGCCCGCGTAGTGGTACACACACATTTACAAGTGTACAGACGTCCTCGCACGCACACATTGACACTTCATTCAAACTGTGTTCGAAATCGTGCTTTCATAGGCCGTGTTCGATTCAGTTTTACATCTACAGTTATATACCTACTTGATAAATTGGTTTCTTGAAATTATGTAGCTCTGATGATTTTTTAAAGACTGCTCTCATAATAAAATGTTCTCGTTACAAGTCGAATCGTCGTTTGCCCTTAATTGCGCCGTAAAATCTCCGTTTGTCCAAAATCACAACTTCCCTTCGCTAACGGCCTGCATTCTTTCCCGAAAGTTCTTTTCATCGTCGAAAGTGGTTTTATTTTCACCTTGCCGTTCTGTATCACGCGTTTGAGCAGTACGGAGAAACGTTTTAATGATCTTTACTGAGTTTAACGGCTGCTTGACTTGTTTTGTGTTTTAAGAATACTAAGAAGTGATCTTGTTTCTTTATTTATTTGTGGCATGAATGCACCCGGATAATATTTGACGTCCGCACGTGGGGTACTTATTACATCTGAAAATTGTCAGAAAAATGATTATTACATATTAGGGAACTGTAATAATATTTTTAATGTTCGTATTAGATGTTGAATTGAGAAAATACATAAGATCAGGAGAGCGTGTTTTATAACAAAATAATCAAGCTCCACTTTGGCAATCATCAACGTATCAATCAATAATTTAAAAGGAGTCTGTCTTTGGGATTACTGAAAATACCCACGACTTGTTCATTCGTCAAAGTAGACAAAATTTTTATATAGACACATAAAATACAAAAAACGACAAAATGTTATACTTCATCCTTTTTCTTTGTATTTTTACTTATATTTGATTGAATGTATTTAGTGTTCAATAAAGAGTATTTGTATTAATATGTATTGATAGATACTTAAGTTTTTTGTTCGTATCTCAGCACAAAAAAAAAACTTTCCTTAAATTGAGACAAAAGGGAAATTTAATGACGTTGCGGCTATCCCGTGAATTTTTCTTCGAGGACAGTTTTATTACGAGAAACTACAAGACATAAATAAGACGTAATGTTGTTTGTTTGTCTACTGTGATGAATATAATGGCGATAAACGGGAGCCCGGGCGACGTGACTTTATCTCTGACAGCCAATGAGAAAGTTTTCCTATAGGTAACTGAATGGTTACTTAGTTGTCAGAAGCTACGTAAGCAAAGTCTTGAGTTGCGCATTTAAATGAATATAATTATACCAAATAAGTACCTATTATAATAACTAGGCACGTTCTATACACAATTATGTTTGGACAAATTGTTAGTAGCAGTAGAACTAGGGTCACCGACATAGCCCGAAGAATTGCGAACCTTAAGTGGCAGTGGACGGGGCACATTGCTCGCATGACTGATGTGATGGCCGATGGGGTCAGAAAGTTCTAGAGTGGAGTCCGCGAACCGGTAGACGAGCTGTCGGTAGGCCTCCAACAAAATGGAGTGACGACCTTGTAAAGGTCGCGGGAACGCGGTGGATGCGAGTAGCATAAGACCGGTCTGAGTGACGCGCCTTGGGGGAGGCCTATGTCCAGCAGTAGACGTCTATCGGCTGAAATGATGATGATGATGATGATGATTATGAAATTATTAGTAATCTTGCGGTATAATACAAGTATCTTATCTTATATTATCTAGCCGTTTCCCGCGACTTCGTCCCGCGTAGATTTCGAATTTGCGTACCCGATGATACTAATCATATAGATAGTTATAGTTATAGAAGTATTGGAAAAACCAGTTCCCGTAGAAATATCGGGATAAAAAGTATCCTATGTTATTCCCAGGGTCTCAAACTATCTACGTACCAAGTTTCATCCAAATCGGCCCTGTCGTTTCGACGTGAAGGTAGGACAAACAAACAAACAAACAAACGCATTTTCACATTTATAATATTAGTAAGGATAAGTAAGGATTTCAGTTTTGGCTTCATCTTGATAGTTTTCTGTGTTCAGTATTAATGAAAGGTGAGCTTACTCAATGCCTTACAAAAGGTAAGTACCTATTTAGTTTTTGATAAATATCAACAAACAACATAATATTATGTATGATATGTAGATCTTTGGTCAGTCATTCTATTTTGCGTAGTTGTAATTATTAAAGCGTAATAAATCATGAGACCGCAAATCATATTTAATTGTTCATTTGCTCCGAATTGTTCAATGGCTTCATTACGCTGTCGAGAGCAGAATAGTCAATATTTTATTTTATTGCGTTCGGTGATTATTATTAATTTATGAACGTACGCTCCACCATATTCCTGGCAGGGTTCACAGACGCCAATAACGGTTTCATTAGATTTCCTTATTAAGTACTTAGGTACTATTGTTGTACAGTTTACTTTTTTCTTATTTTATATAGAGGCACTACTGTAGATATGCGTACTGAAACTGCGCTATCTACAGTAGTGCTGAGTTCAACTACGCTAAGACAGTATCACTAAATAACTTGATTAAAAAAAAATATACTCGACTGCAACCGTATTTTATAACCCCTTCATTAAACCCTTTATTTTGATACCCCACTCGATAGGCTTTGACAAATAATATATTTTTGAAAACGTTTAAAACGCCTCCAAAAGTCAGCCATTTTGTTTTTTGCAGTTTTGGTATACCCAGTGTCACTCTCACAATTAAGACGAATCTAACGACACCTCACATACATACACTCGAAAATCATAACCCTCCTTTTAGCGCAGTCAGAATGTAGCGCCGAGCCAAGCCGTTCATATTAGCCGAAAGACATGTTGTGCTGGACGTATGCTCCTCGCTACTAAGTCAAACATTTTAACCTCATCATGTTCTTATTGACTATTAACGGTGACAGTTCTTGCTTCATTCGCTTTTCATTCGTAATAACGTGTTTAAAGCATACGTCGTCGTTGGGGCCAAGCAGAATCGAAAGTCCAGTAAGCAAAAGCAGTCATCAATAAGCTATTTTTGCAATAAAATTGTTAAAACACGTAAAGTTATATTCGTACGAATGAAAGCGAGAACTGTCAACGTCAAATGTCAACACTATTTTTTTTCAGAAACATGTGCTGTGCTTACTTGGACCAAGGAAAACCAGAATCTTTTAATCGTTATAACGCAAAACCAATTTTATTTTTTACGCAAAATCTACGCCACGGAAAATTCTCGGATTTTTTCCTCTTATTACGGAAGGTTATTCCTATCCATAAAAAAAGAATCAAGCACTTTGTCATTTTTCACCCATAGCCAATTAACACTGTGTCATTTCTTAGTTCCTCGCCTTAAAATATTTAAAAATCAACGTTGAACTTTCCTTGTTCCAGATAACGACGTCTAAAGTTGCAACATTCCATCATGGCGGCGCCTGTAGCTTTCCAGGCCAGCCAGCGCACGCGCACCCTGCAACCAACTGACACGTACCTGTACAGTTGAGCTCTAAACATGGTTAAGTAGTAGTTCTAAGACTTATAATAGTGATAAAATGAGCTTATAAGTTAAGTGGATGAGTGGAGAGATGCCTTACTACGGGTACCGGGAGGAGTCGGACTCGGGCGAGTCCGAGGGGGGTGAGTCGGACTCGGAGGGGGGGCTGAGTACGGGCAGTTCCGCGGGGCAAGGTCTGCCCTACCCCGGCTTCACCCCCGTCGCGCTGCGGTACCTGACGCAAGACTCGAGACCAAGAAGCTGGTGCCTCAAACTGATCACCAATCCATATCCTTTTTAATAGATACTAGTTAGTTTGTTTTTGTATCAAAGCTCTGTTACTTGAAATGGTTTAGTTCTTAGTTTTTTAATTGGTCAGGTCTTGAATGGGTGGCTGAAAACCAGCGTTGCGACCAACATTATGCTGAGCTACCTCCTATTTGACTCGAACGACGACCGCTTTTGTAAGTTATGTAAACTGTTAAATTCGTCTGTAATGTCGTTTTTGTACGTCAGCTGTCAGAAGATTTTTTGTTTCTGTAAAGTCATATAAGTCACTTTCTAAAAAATACCCATAAACAATAAGACACATCAAGAATGTATGTAAAAGTCCCGCAGTTACAACAGCCTCAGGTCTCCTAAGATCATATAGGTATCTCGTAAAGCACGTAGGAAAGATGATGTCGACTAACTACGTGTATCATACCTACATGTAAATTATTAAAAAGAATCTGGTTAGTCTCGTGCGAGTAACATGTGGGCAATGAAACCGAGATAATGATGTACATTTGCTTGCAGTAGATACAAACGATGAGAAAAAGAGAGTGTTAAATGGGAGATAAACCGGTACAAGTAAAAAGATGTACCTACAATATAGCAGTAGGTACAGGATATAATTACAATTTAATATATGACGTACACTCAACCGCAATGAAATCGGGTCACTTTGTATGGAAAATCCTATACAAAGTGACCCAATTTCATTGAGGTTGGCTGTATTTATCAGATATTTATGACGTTAGATCAATTTTCTACCTTTGTACCTATCTACTCGTTATATTATAAACAATATGAAATTAGCTTGTTTAAAGTTTAAATTTTCAAGAAAATCTTATCAAATAAAAAAGGATGAGAGTAAAGACACAGCTCCATGAGCAAGTGAACAGAGAATCCTCATTATTTCCAATATTCTCGGTTAAATTAAATTTTCAATCTTGTATGCTGCTATGCTCTTCGTAATATTACTAGAGCTCACCACAAAATTGCGTATCTGTCCTTTAAAAAGAGAATATTGAATTACGAAATCTAATAATTTCTTTCTTTTCAGGACAAAATGTATTTATATTGAATCCTTTTACGTTGACATTTTTAATATTACGGCATTGAAGATGTCAGCAATGTGCTCGTGTGCCGGAAATTGGAGTGATAATACAATGTATAATGCTGTACCACTATAATATTCTACAAATTCTACTGAACCATTTCTTTTAATATTCTGAAGAAAAGGATCCCAAATCAATTACTTAAGATTCCAGATAATTCTTCATCAGGTCAAGAGAAACGAAATAAATTTTACATTTATTTCGTTTCTCTTACGAAAAAACGTGTTGTGTTTCGTTTTTCTTTACGAAATAGAAATCTCATCGAAGATTCGGGTCGGGTTAAATACAAAATAATATATATCTTAGCGGAATGCGAGAATGCGACCCTGCTTAGGATACTAGCGAAAAAATACGTACGCTATTATAGCCTACAAAATCTCAATTTTTATTTAATTCTCAGTTATTAAATTTAATCGTTGAAAATATCCTAAATCGCGTAAATAATTAAATTAATTAAATAATTATAATCATTTTTGCGTTATTATCGACGATAAAATTAATCACTAGGAAAACAGGAAAAAAGAGGAGGAAAATCAACTGTTTTTAAAATAAATAAATATAACATGACACTAAAGTCAATGCATTAAAAAAATACAATTTGTCATTTGTATTTGGACTTTGACATCCATTCACTGCACAATGATAGAGATCTTCTACTATCTAAAGTCCCACGCCTTCACATTTCAAAACGCTTCAATGTTTTTAAAAACCCCACCAACACTCTCAACACATGTGTGCGTGCTGAGACAGCCATCAACTATGCGTTGAGAGTGTTGGTGGTGCTTTTTAAATAATAATAAAAAAATTGAAATGTGAGGGCGCGGGACTTTAGATAGTAGAAGATCTCTACGTGGTTTCGGCATTACGACGAGTAAGCGCGGGAAACGCGCGGTGCGAGCGCTCAGGCGTCTCTGTCGCTTGTATCGTCGGCGATACGCCGAGTCGTAGGCATAAAACGCGTAACCTTGGGCGAGTGAGGGAGGCCTTTTTTTTTTAACCTTGGGAAAATGCCTTTACGCATCCCGTCCGGCCGGGGGACCAGGACGGGTATGACGGACTCCCAGGCAGTTGGCCCAAACTGCCCGGACTACTACTACAGCCTATTTGCGTCCCACTGCTGGGCACAGGCCTCCTCTCATCACGCGAGGGTTTGGGCTATGGTCCCCACGCGGGCCCAGTGCGGATTGGGGACTTCACACACATCTTTTGATTAATTCGCAGATGCGTGCAGGTTTCCTCACGATGTTTTCCTTCACCGAAAAGCACAGTGGTTAATTCAAATTGAATTTCGCACATAAGTAAACTTAGAGGTGCGAGCCGGAATCGAACCCCGACCCTCTGTATGAGAGGCGGTAGGTCGAACCACTACCCGGACTACCGTCTAAAAACCCAACCCAACCTCATGCCGCATAGTGACGGGGTGCGGGATCGCCGTGACGCATTCAACCGCTGCTCCGTCGCGGCCGCCCGCCGGAGCAGGACTCCTCCAAGTTGGGGCTGGAAGCCCCCCACCGCTGGAGGCGTGCCAAGGAAACAAGGCACGCCGACCAGCCCGAGGACTCGACCCACGGGCAGTCAACCCCCCCGGTTCACCACCCGAGTCCTCAGCAGCAATCCACTAGGGGTTGGGTTTTGGGGAAACTCCTTCCCCCTTCTGTGGATTCTGCGCACCTCAGGTGGGGTTGCAGAAGACAGGGAGAACGGCGCGTCGTAATACCGACACTCCTCTTCTCCCGCAACCTCACCCCATAAAAGCAGCCCTTACGGGCCGCAACCTCCAAGTGAGGCCCCAGTCAGCAGGTGACCGGGGCTGCAAAAACGTCTTCCTGAAAAGGGCAACGTCCCCACGTGTCTCCTCTGCAACGCCCTTTGCTTAAATCAAAGGGACGTGCAGAGAGACACTCCGAGGCTAAAGCCTCCCCCCCCCCCCCCCTTGTCGGGTATTAGCCATCAGCCTTCAATATCCCGCATGCGGGAAATTGTAGACCGATGCCCAGGGTGCACCGGCACCAAGCACTCCCGTTCCCCCAGACGAATCCGAAAGGACTGGCAGCACATGGCCACACGAGGAGGAACCCGACTCGCACCCCGAGTGAGGGAGGCCTGCTTGTACGAAGGCACACAATAAAGTGTATATTTTTAACTAAACATTTTAACATATAAATTGATTTCTTTGGAAGCCTGTAATGGATCTTTCTTTGTGAAAATAAACCTCATCTGAGTGCTTGAAATTTTATCGAAATACCGTTGGCCGCGACTTCGTCCCGTGTAGACTTTGAATTTTCGTACCCGATGACTATACATATAGACAGTTATTATTGTATAATATAAATTTATTGTATAAAAGTATTGAAAGATTAATTTGACCCGAGGAAAACCCGTTCCCGTGGAAAAAAAAAGATGAAAATTGGGATAAAAAGTCCTATGTTTACCCGGGTCTCAAACTAGCTCCGTACCAAATTTCATCCAAATCGGTCCACTCGTTGCGACGTGAAGGAAGGACAAACAAACAAACACACTTTCACATTTATAATATTAGTATGGAAATATTAGTTTGGATTTTCAAAGATTTTTTTATTAAGTGAATAATAAACGTTCACTTGGTTAGTCCGAAAAAAGATACAAATTACACCCTAATTTAATTTGAATATATTTAGATACGTACTTTAGGAATTTAAAATCAGTGGACAAATTGAGAAAGTTTTGCAAGTCTTAAGTCATTCATGTCAATTTACATTAACTCTGACTATTTAAGATTCCTCTTAAATATAAGAAAACCTTCACGATATTAATTTAAAGTTATAAGGATTTTTTAGTCTTATTAATGTAAAATAAAAGAAGCTCTATTAACGTACACTCCTATGGAGTCCTCCATACTCAGATCTTTAGTAGGTACTATTACTTATTCTGTGTCCGAGCCAAGAAAGAAAAAAGTAATCCATGAACGACTTGACATTACGGAGTAACTGGCAAATTACCATTTTTACTGTGTTTTTTTTGTATGTTTATGATTCGAAATGTTCCTAGAGTTCTATATTAAGGCGTATTTTGAGTTTTCCTGTAAATAAATGAACTTTTTCAGTATTTAAAACTGCGTACTTAGGTGGTTTCTATTATGAGTGAAATAACGAATTATAAAGTCGCATATCTCTTGTATAGGCACTATACCAAAATTAAAAGTGCCAGGGATTACGTTAACGATGGAAGTGAAGAAACTATGGGAATATTGGGAACATCGTCTATAATCCTTACCAAATTGAGGTTTCGGCATATGCCAGTATGTTTGTCAGCCGCACAAGCAAACTTTCATATTCTAATATTAGAATTATTAACACGAGTGCACGGTCGACTCCTAAATGAATCTGTGTAAACCGCCGTGTTTGCCCACTTGTTAGAGCGGGAGTAATCTCGCGAAATTGAACGAGGCTCGAGAGTCGAGACCTCGGCGGGGCGCTTCGTAATACCTACCTATCATACGGGATTTAATTACTGAACGTAACTAAATGGTGATGGCTTTCGTTTGTAAGGAGGCGGAATTATTCCGAGCGACATGGGACCTTTAAAAACGTCAAATGAAAATGGAATAATAACCAACATGAAAATGACGATATCTTTTAAACTACTGAACCATTTTCGATTATAAGAACACTCTCGATTAACAAACAAAAAAAGTATAACCTTTGCTTGAGGGTTAAAAATGTTATCAATATAATTTAATTTTGTAGTACTAGCGTTCGAGAGATCGAAACTTGAGACTACATTTTAAACATGGGAGTAAACTATTATTAGGGATTACCTGTAACTATATAGGTATATGCGTCCTGGCGTACAGATAAAGAATTTAAATACGTATGTGTACGATCCATATTCGCTTCAGAGGGATTTTGTATTTGATATAACGTTGAAAAGCTTAGGCAATTATTTTATCACGGCAATAATGGAAAAACTTTTAAATTATAATAACGAACGTGTTATATTTACTCAGCTGGTCCATAAAATGACCCGTAGGTAACAAATAAACAGCCACGCCATTGGCCCATTTCCAATAGGAAAGCATTATGGTTTAAACCGTATCGTGGGGCTGCTGTTTTGCTTGTAACAACATGGTTTTGCTCTTTACCTTTGTGTTTTAATTTGTTACAAAGACTAAAGACTGGATGCCTACTGGAACTTAATTTGCTACTAATACAAAATAATCACCTTTACATTTTTAACTTCACTTTACCTATATTAATTTATATAAGTACCTTATTTTAACAACGTACTTTTTTACGATCGGGCTAACAACCAGTGCTGTGTACTGACAGCGTGTGGATTTCCTATCACAAGCATTTGTTAAGATGTCAAGCTTTTGGGTACTGCAACTACCAACAACAGACTATTTACGTCCCATTGCTGGCACAAGCCTCCTCTTATGACGAGGGACTAAAGACATATTCTTGAATAAAATTACGTCGCAGATGCTTGTCGGTTTCCTCACAATGTTTTTAATTCACGGCAGAGCTAAATAAAACGTAGACACTTACGGTGAGATTGGTCCACCAATTCAGAGTAGCTCAAAGGGCTATGGAAAGGGCTATGCTCGGCGTTTCTCTGAAAGATCGGATCCGCAATGAGGTGATCAGGCAGAGAACGAAAGTTGTCGACATAGCCCAAAGAATAAGCTCTTTGAAGTGGCAGTGGGTCGGTCACATCGCGAGAACTGCGGATAGTCGATGGAGTCAACGCGTTCTTGAGTGGAGACCACGACAAGGCAAACGAAGTGTAGGGCGCCCTGTTGCCAGGTGGAGTGACGATTTCGCAAGGTGGCCGGTGTAGATTGGATGCGGCACGCCTTGGACAGATCTCATTGGCGTGAGGCCTACATCCAGCAGTGGACTACTATGGGCTGTTGATGATGATGATGATGATGATGGTAAATGAAGCTACCATTTAGCTTCATTTACCATCATCATCATCATCATACTACATACTCTTGAAGACTTGCAAGCTGAATTTGAACCCGCGACCCTCAATATGAAAGGCCATAGGTCATAGGCGACTTACACACATACCAAAGTTAAAACGTGAAAACTGAGGCCGTTCTTAAAGAAGGAAGTGAATGTTAGATCACGAGTGATGCTTTAAGTATATAGTCCTCGACATGCTTTATATATAGTGTAGTCTCGTTTCAGCTTTGTAAATTATGCATGCTTTGGAAAATTACCTCTCAAGTCGGCCATGGAATGCACACTTCATTAACTTTTTCTCTCTGACCTCTGGAAGCCAGTGAAAACCCAATGATGAAAAATTACGTCTCATTGTGCTTTATACAGAAGAACAGATTTTTGCGTGGTTTTTTTTAATTGGGTTTTATATTAATTTTCGCAATTACAAAAGGTATAGAAAAATATGAAACATAATATATAATAGAGATGATGTCATTGACTGTGAATATTTTTGTAAGGTACTTAGAGCAAGACACAATTTTGAAGGCGCGCGGCGTAGCACTTGAGCCGTTGACGCAACGTCTATTATTGCTTGATTCGCGCGCCTTCTAAGTTGTATCGTGCTATACCTATTTTTATAATGGAAAATCGATGTTGCTATCGATGTCACTAATTACTAGTGCAAGTATATTTAATGCTACTTCTGGAACCATAGTCGGACTGCTGGAACACTATAATCAGCTAAAAATATTGATGTTCTTAATGATTACAATTAAAATTAACAATTGCTATTTAAAGAAGGATTCACTACACTGCACATTTTCCGTCTGTACGGACTGAACACCCAAGTATAGGTATCATCAAAATTACATATTTACCAGTAAATTAGCAAAATTCCTGTGCCAAATAAAATTTGAATTTACCCTTAGCTTTTCAGTGAAGTATTGTGAGGAAACCTGCACGCATCTTCGAAGTAATTCAAGGATGTGTGTGAAGTCCCCAATCCGCACTGGGCCCGAGTGGGGACTATAGCCCAAACCCTCTCCTGATAAGAGGAGGCCTGTGCCCAGCAGTGGGACGCAAAATAGGATGTGGTGGTGGTGGTGGTGCCTCCCCAACTCATTGGCACAGGCCTCCCTCTCATTCTTCCACGCATCCTGCTATAACGCAGTTAAAATCTTATTCGCAGAATCATTTGAATTTTTAGCAACGTTGTTCTAGTTGAAACTATGTAGACGACATCCTTAACATATACTTTTTATCATCTTTTATGTCATCCCCCACGTTACAAGGTTAACCTCTAATAGGGATTGCGGTGCACAATGACCTTATTATAATAACGTTAATCTACACTCATATCATAAACCCTCTATGATGCGTTCAAAAATCGCAAATTATGACTAGCATTAAGATGAACTGTTTAGTTAGAACAGATTTATTATCTGTGAAAATCTTCTAATAGCTGTATTAGACCATCGAATTCGATGGTCTCATAGCATTCAAATTTCGAACATCTTCGAACAGCAATGCCCGCCTATATTCTTCAGTCAGGCAGAGCGAAAGTTTGTTCCAAATTCAAATGTCGGCTCTATTTAGTCTATGATTTTTGAATTTCGAATGTGAGACACGACGTATTCGAATTGCCGTCATTGTTGACCGATTTTGAAGCATCTTAGAGGATTTATAAAATGAGCGTAGATAAAGTTGTGTATGCAACTGTACATAATAGTTAGGCCTTAAAACACTCGTGCGATATTATTATGAAACTCGCCTGGCGGCTCGTTTTTTAAGGACCTTTATTATGTAGAAGTTACATAAACTAACTATTACGCCTAATGCGTATACCAAGTTGCGGCCTGGACGCAAAAATCTGGTATTGCATAAAATTAGGTAATCAAAAATCAACCTTGCACCTGCGGGTTACATCATGCACGTTGAAGCTACGGATGAGCTTGGAGCACTGCCCGGACGGATCTGATTGGTCGTCCAACCTATCGGCTCTGCCGCCATGACTTCACGCCAATAGCGGCAAGCGGTCTCGCATTACATGACACGATCCACGCAAAATAGGCGACGTCGTCAAGTAGACGTCGAGTTGCGGGAAACCAGCCCGCGCATTGCATGTATATGCTGCAGAGCAGTTGAATTACTTGACTTTAGATCCTATCTCCCCTCAAAGGACGTCAACAGCGAGGTTCTATCTCGATCGATCTTTCCCTTGCTTTTTCTGCAATACTTCAATTTTCTTCCCTTCATCAAGAACCGTGCGTCGCCATGTTTGGGACGACCACGTTCTGGCTTTCCTTGACGATTCCAATCGATACCTGTTTAGGCATTTCATCGGAACCCCGCTGGGATGTGGCCAATCCAGTTCCATTTTGCGGCTGTAAGAGTCTCATCCAAAGTAATAGATAAATAAACTTAATAATTTGGCCAGCGTGAACGCCTAGTGATGAAATTTGGTAGGACCCCTTAGTTGTACCGAAAGCACCCGATTCTTTCAGAGCCATAGTGAGTTTACGGTGGGTTTTAAATCCGTTATTTCCTTGGATTTATTTAAGAAAAGACTGTTCAACGAATAAACATAAAATTTTAGCGGATAATGGTTATACAATTTATAGTTTATTACTCAGTTTACGGTATGACACAAGTGAGAAAAGATTAAAATATAATAATGTGTAGGGTTATAGATATTCGTTAGAGAATACTTAGTCAAGCGAGAGGTCTTGTCGTATGATAGCCGTCTAATATTCAAAGAGTCGTTAATAAGAGGACATCTAATTTAGGCTCCCCCTCCTCTTTAATGTTTAAAAGTGGAGGGAGAAGGACCACGCACCTCCTAGGTTAACCACCGTGACTACAGTGCTAGTCCCTTTCCATTATATCAGATCGACACCAGTAACGAGTCACAACCGTCCATTCGCGTGGTCCTTGTGAGGCTCAACCTAGACTGGGCACCTCTCCAGCCAACAGACAAGCAACAAATGCTAACCCCATTTAAACTGTTGGTTTTTATACTGGTCATAGTCGGGGAGTCAGTCTGTTATACTCATTCCAAGTGACCCTTTATATACGACATGAGTATTTGGTGAACGTTATTAATAAATTGATTAACCTCCTATGAGGAATTCATTGTAGGTATGAGTCATAACAGAGATTTAGGATACAATAAGAGCCTCCTCCTATCCTCTTTTCCACAGACCTTAGTTTGGGTCCTCTTTTCCACAGCCTCAAACTACGAGGGTGCTATCTTAATCTACCCTCGTCTTAGTCAGGGAACGCAAATCCGACAATGCATTGCTTTCTAGGAGGTTCTGACCGAAGTCAACCTTCACTTAGAATGAAATGCCCCAGTCCAATTATACAGTTTGGATGGTCCTCTATTCGCTAAAGCAGTCATCCAAGATCGTGTTGTATTGGACCAATGAATGCACTCAGGCGGGTTTCGATTATCACAGACCGAACCCAACATCTAATTATAAAAACAAAACCCTGAGTGCGATCGAAAAGGCAGTCACGGCTAAGCTTGGGAACCACCCACTAGTTGGATGATTTAGACAAATAATCAATGAGCTTGCTCTCTAGTGTACCAATTACTCACGTAGCATATATTCTGATTCTAAACTTACTATGTGGTAACATAACTGCAAAACAGAATGAAGTGAAAACCGAAGGTTTTGTCTTAATGTGTAGGAAATCATATTCAGTCATCGTCAACAGTCATTATGTAGTTGATTAAATTGTTTTAAGTCGGAAGGTAAGCCATGGTCAGTCAGGAGATTATGTGAATGAACTTATATTTCAGTTGAATGTTATTTATAATTATTATAACATGGTTGTGAAAGATTCGCGGTGTTCTCATAGTAGAGTTCCAGGTCTGTTTGATTAGAGAAAGAAAAGAGCGGTCAACAATAGGCTTCCTACGGTCGTATGATGTTGATGAAATTTACTATCTTTATTGTATTTATTAAAGTCTATGCTTGTATATAATTAAATTATACCCAATATATTTAATTTAATGGTCGATAGGGCCAGTAAGCTCTGAAGCAGTTTCCGCGAAGGCCCCAACAAGATGGAGCGACGACCCTGCAAAGGTCGCGGGAACGCGGTGGACACGGGCGGCACCAGACCGAACCGAGTGGCGAACCCTGGGGGAAGCCCACGTCCAGCGTCGGACGTCTACCGACTGAAATGATGATGATGATGCTGATGATGATGATTGATGATGATGTTGGATGAGGGAAGTTTTTTAAAAGTAGCTTTATAAAATTAAACAGGAACCCCTCTGCACTAGTTTAGAATTAAAGGATTCATCTGTTCACTGATTACCTATTCATAGTACTTTATAAATTCTATAGTCTGGTCTCGCAGTGGTAAAGTTCCCCAGCTCAATTATACAGTTTGGATGGTCCTCTATTCGCTAAAGTAGATCCAAGATCGTGTTGTATTGAGCCATTGAACACACTCAGACAGGGTCGCGATTGTCATAAACCGAACCCAACATTTAAATATAAAATAAAACCTCTGAGTGTGATCGAAAAGTTCCAATACCATTCCACGGACTGATCATTCTAATTGAATGATCTTAATCAAATATTAATAGATAATCATTGGAGTCCATGTATCCTGGAAGGATTTGAATTAAGATGTGATTTCGTGTCTGTCAGTCGTGTAATAGTACTACAGCTTCTGACCTCTACTAGTGTACAGAGAAACAGAGGGTGAATGCAGTTAGTTATATTTTATCTAAACCTCATGGAACAATATCCGTCGAACTGCGACATCTACCGGGTAAACGTGAAACTAG
The DNA here is from genome assembly GCA_963971205.1 of Aethes cnicana. NCBI lineage: Eukaryota > Metazoa > Arthropoda > Insecta > Lepidoptera > Tortricidae > Aethes > Aethes cnicana. The sequence continues at coordinate 10,308,385 of OZ020282.1, forward strand.
GAGAACTAATGTTGAACCGATTATGTATTCTAAACATGAGACTAGTGTTATGTACTTTAGATAGGATGTCGGACAGCAACTAAATTACACAATATTATATTTTGAATACACTTTATCTTTTCCCGGTAACCTGTTTAGTACTTATTATAATTAGTGAATTATGGAATTACTTTTATTTTATTTGCGGTGCCTATTTAAGATTGTGGTCACAAACACAGTTTATTAATTGACAATTATTATTTGTACCTATATTGTTAATTCAAAGGAAAGTCATGATCACAAATAAACACATTATAATGATAATCACCACATAAGAAATTCAAGCTTACCTGCAGTTTCCCTAGATTTTAATGTTAAAGGAAGTAAGGGAAGAACTCGACGTTAGAACACAATGCTAAAGTAAGAGTTGATGTTCTAAATTAAATAACCAGGGTAAATGTTTCATATGCATAAAGCTCTTTATTTCAGGTCAGGGGTGAGAAATAATAGATGGAAAATATAGTTTCATTTATTAGTTCATATTGTAATACATTGCATTCAATTTTATTATTATTCAACACTGAACATTACGTTTCTTCACAGTCAGGACCCCTCCAGCACAATTTACTCAGGTATAGTGGTTAATATAACTCATCTAGCATATTTTGTAGTACTAATACAACGTAACGAGACAAAGGCCTCGTGATGTAGCTACTATATCAGTACGGTTGAATAATATAGTGTTTGTTAGGTGTCGATCGCGAGGAAACCTGCACGCTACCGTGATACGGGACAAGTGATCTTGTGCAACGTAACGAATAAAGCATCGTTATGTTACCACTTTAATGCTCGGGCAAAAGTGAGTTTAATAAATGATCGCGGAGCTAAATAGCAAATTTCAAAATAGAACCGATCTTTGTATATAACGCAACGAAACAAAGGTTTCGTAGTGTTACCACCCTAATGCTCGGGAAAGGGAGTATGGCTCTAATGAATTACCGTGTGTCTAGACAACCTAATTCTAATGTATGATATGAATGATGTATGTAACTCATCGAAACAAAGGCTTCGATGTGTTACCGCCCTATTGCACGGGCACAGGATGTTTGTCTCTAATAGTTAATCGCGTATAAAATCGTAGAATTTATTAGTTAAAATGAATAATGCCTGCAACACAACAAAACGAAGGTTTCGCTGGGTTACCAAATAGCACTAAATAACAACCATGTTAATTGAGACATAATGTGTACTAAATATAGACAATTTGGTTTTAAATAGTTTAACTGAATATAAATATTATCTTATAAAATTATCTAGACTTGAATTACCGGTTGTTATTAAGTATGCACACATAAATCAACAAATCAAATAAACACAGTTTAATTAACACAACTTAAAATACACACATGCACATCCTATTGATTTCCTTTCACAGTAAAGAACATTAGCCGCATGCACACCCTGCCTCCCTAGCCCTAAGACGCCCTAACAGCCCACTCTGGGTTCCTAACTTGTGGGGAGCCAGAGTGAGAATAGGAATAAGGATAAGGAAGGTAGGAGCCCCCTGGGATTGGATTCGGAGCCTATTGGGGTTTTTTGGCCGGATACTGGGGGAGTCCCGCAGCTCGGCAGGCCAGTATCCGACGCTCCATGCCTTGCACAAAGGCCCCCAGACTCCTCCTCCCAGAACCAGCGCATGGCCGAACTGTTTCAACGTTCTGAAAAGAACGTTGGCGGACCCGTCCGAAGATCCACACCGCCTTGCGACGTTAAGCCAAATACAATCTTTGACACCGTTAGGCGACTGCACTTGTATATAGGTATTGGGATAAAAGTGAGTCAATTACAGGAACCCTGCCGTCTAGCGACCAGACTCAACCGCTAGCCCAGTTTAATTCTGAGGATCTAGGAGTCTTGTCCCGGCAGGAGGAATTTGAAATGTGTAAGTAATTTGTGTGAAAGTGTAAGTATCTTTGTGCACGAAGACCTAGTCAGGGACAGGAGACAATACTCACCGATAATGTCCCAATCGTCCCACTATCACTTCAAAACAACTTTAACTGAATCTAGTTACTAACTGGGAGCACCTTCGCCTCCAAAGATCTGAACGAAAAAAGCCCCGACCCCGCCACTGTCTCTCCTTTTATAACCTTTCCCAAAATTCTCCCCATTACCATATTTGGTCACGGAAGCGATTCCACCAAATTATCTCCTTATTAGGGCATTTTACATAAGCCATTTCGCCGATCCAAACTTCCGGTCCTCACCAGTTGCCAGATTCATTTTCCAACCTTCATTATAAAGTACATTTATTTCATTATAACGACTTTCCATACACTAAATTATTATACATTCAACCGCTTTATTGAACAAATTCTCTATCAATATTTTTAGATAAAACAGTTACTTATTTTAGCCATTAAATGAATATGAATCATAGAATAAAAATGATTTATCTCCCTTCAAATGGGTAGAACATTATTAACTGGCAATATTAGTATTAGCCTTGATTCTATGATTGGTTGAAGACGTCATTGGTGCATTCCTTGAAATCATAGAAGTATATAAGGGTTTGATTGGCTAAATTTTACAGTCTGCCAACTTCCTATAAAAATAAAAGAAAATATGCAAATTATTTAAATTTAAAATTATCACAAGACCATTAAAGGTCCGAAATTTATCCTTAGTGGCATAAAATAACAAGCCAAATCAACTGTTTAGCACTAACAAAACGCATGACACTTATTTTTGAACAACCCAGGCCGTTGATCAGATATGTCAAATTACCTAACCCCTTTTCAATTTTTGTTGTGCAACTTTCGATCCATCACAAGTGAAATGAATGTAACACCCAGTCCTGAGCCGAATTCCACCATAACAATGTTATTGTCAACAAATAGTTGTAATAGTGTTGTAGAGATTTCACTGAGAAGGTAAATATTACTATAATTAAATCGCTTTCATATGTCTATTCTATGTAAGAAAATTGACGTTTCAATAACGAATGCTTTTTCAGTGTAAAATAAAGATCTTTATCAAGTGTTAAACCCATTCTACGTTTCAGACAAATGGTCAAGATACCACACCCCAAATCCCATCCAGTCCTCGATGCAATTTCATGCTAACATCGAAACACCGGAATTATCCCATGGAATGATGTAAACTCTTCTTGTATCATGTGAGCAGGTGAGTGTTTAATATGGATATTGGAATTCCATTCTAATTCATTTCAAAGTAACTTCCCATCAAGAAAGATCTACATTGATATCTGCCCAAAACTATAACAAGTACAAAATCACTCATTACAAATTTACACTGTCCTACTTTATAAAGTTTACAGCAGCATACTAATAAATGATTTTATAATGTAAAATATTCAGTCCCCGATGAAAATTCTATAAGTCAAAACTTAACTGATTCTGAATGATTAAGTTGTATAACAGAAGTTATCTAAGTATATCCTTATCCTAATCTAAATTAAAATAAGATTTTATCAAAGACACTCAATTCTGAACCATAGTTTTGTTAAAAGTGGCATATTTTAAGTACTATTTTACTAATCCGATAATATTTCTATTTCAGAAAGATTTCAACTTTTGCCAGTTACTGGGACAGAAATTGTGGCACAATTAACTACATTATAGTAGAAACAAGAAAGGAATGGAAACTGTATTGGACAAAATATATTGGAGTTTATTAGGAAATAACAAACATTGAGATCTCTGGTATAAAGAACCCCTTTTATCTCTATTTTAAGTTATTCATGTAAGCTTTTGCTTGTAATTCATGTCATTTAGTTTCATTAATGATATTTTTAGTCGCATTTGCTTTTATTCTACAAAAATGGATAATAATTTAATAGATTGATTTAACACTTCATTTAATCTTTGTATTACAGCGCCATCTATTACCGAGTAGCGACTTCTCCAACATAACTACAGATGGGTGACCAATTGAGTTAATCAACTAACTTCAGCATGCTACAAGAGATGTCACCACTAGTCATACTTAAGAATCCAAACAGCGAAAATAATTTATTAAAAAAATTAAATAACTAAAAAAAAAAACAAGGCGAAACCTGCGGAGTCAGCTAGTGACTGTATATATATATGTGTTTCGTTACACCCACCCCCTTTGGAGTTGTTAATTGAATGAATATGGAAGATTCATGAAATGAATAAATCCAAATCCCTAGGAAAGAGATCTTGAGAACAAGTAGTTTTTTTTTCATAGAAGATGAGGAACGTTTTGAAGAAACCCTCTGTAAAGGTATTTTAATTGTTTTTAATTGTAAATGGTTATTTATATGAATATCATACCTTTTTTTTTTTCAATGGTGTTTACCTTTGGTAATTTTTCCAAATCAATTTCAATTATTTTTTTCTGATCACATGGTTATAATAAGTGTTGTAAAAGGTAAGAATGGATGGTCGGTGTGATAGGAGCCCTTCCGAAAGGCCTTAATTTAGGGTTTTTAGATTACTAGCTAAACACCCCTTTTTTTTTATAGCTTTTAATACCTCAATATACCATAGGTGCTGTGGATTTTGTGAAATAATAAATTAAAATAAATGATTTATATAATCTAATTTTCATGCTTCTCCTTGACCGTAATAACCTTTGCTAAATCTTTTCCTACAACTTTAACCTCATTCAGTATCTTATTGTAATAACAGGATATGGATCCGTCTTTAATAATTTATATTTTGAAAATGGTAATTTTAATTAATGTTTGTTCCGATCATGTCAATTATAACCCCTCTTTTTTTTTTGTATTCTTAAATACTAAGACCTTAAAAGACCAGTGAGGAAAATCGATCCTTCTAAAATAAAGACATAATTTAATGGCATTATTAGAGATTGGCTTAGGTCGACGCCCCGCCTCCGCGTCCTGAGGCTATTTTGTTGAATATGCCTCAGAGAACATTGTCTTACTCAATGTTCTGACGGTGGGCCCCATCCTAATAGATGGGCAGCCCTCCCCCAATCTTCTTATGGAGGATTAGACTTAAGTCTCTAGTCTGTAGCAGTAGTGGTTTCGTCTTCAAAGGAGTAAGATGAGTCAAAAGGTAACCAAACTATGTGCTTCAAATCCTTTAGTGGTGGTAAAGGTTATCAAATTCAACAATCTCTATTTCTCTAACTTGCTAAAGTAAATTCAATTCTTGCACATTAGAAAAAGAAGTACTTAAGTCACAACTCAGTTAGTCAGTAATTATGGTGTACTAACGCTAAATGCTAAATCTATCTGTGGTAAATAGGTCCATTCTGAAAGAAATTCCACCCCAACGAAGATCTCCAAATCTGAGAATTTCTCCTCTGGCAATCATTTTCTAGCTTTATTTAGTATTTGATGATAAATATGACTGCTGAAATCGAACCCGCCCTCTGCTCCGCCGGTCGCGGGTTCGAATCTCGCTAGAGCAACCTGCGTGATAGCACAAATGTCAGCACGCAGGTCATGGAGGTTTAAATGTATTCATTTATCTATACAAGCAATCATATTGTCAACCAGCACCCAAAGTACAAGCTTTGCTAGTTAGACCAGGTCAATTTGTGTGAAATGTCCTATGATAGTGTTATTCTTAGATCAGTAACTGCATTGTTTGTCTCTTGTACTATAACTAAAACCCAATCATCCAGTTTTTTTTTCCTTCATCTTGAATGTATTCAAGGACATATGCGAACGGCCCTGTATGTAAACAAATTATGTCCCCTTTTAGAATGAGAAACCTTACTCCAACGATGATCGATAATCTATTGATATTCTTATGGTTTCTCCGTCCAGCATTAACCCTTATAATAGAAATATTCATTCATTACATACCATATTTCTTTAGCAATCGTTCATAATTGCAAAAGTGCCACAGGTTTAATTGTAGTTTTGCGATTTGCGGGATGTCTTCGACAACTTAACACACCAAATCCTTTTTATTAGATAGCGTAGAAGCTACCTAGAAGCACTAAACCTGAACTTGATCACTTATAGTTTCATTAATTGCTTTACTTAGAGACTGTTTATTATAGAAACACTAGGTTATAATTCACTCTCATCACACGGTACTAAAGTTAAACAACATTACACAAACATTCAATAAAATCTACTTAAATAGTCTTTTAAAAGACTTCGAAACAATATTTATAATTTGCCAGTACCGGTTTACTGTAGTTAGCTGACGGAGACTGACAGTGACAATGACATTGACATCTTTACGAAGTTACTTACACTTTCGTACAACCTCTTGATTTTTATTAGTTCTAATTTAAACAGTATGACTGAAGAAACGTTTTAAAATTTAATCCAGATAAGTAATTATTAATAATTTTGTTCACAAGCACATACAAAACAACATTTATTCAAAATTATTGTGATGTGTAGCCAGTCTTGCAAACGATTTCAACTTCGCTTCTCTAACTTCAGTTCAGTGCAGGCGCACACTCTTGCTGCGCTCACACCGCGCCAACGAACGAACGGTCCGAATTACAATAATTTGTATCTTTCTTTGATATTTTCAATACAATATTAATAAACAACTATTCAGAATATAGAGATACATTTATCTAAAATTGACAAATAAACCATATTCTTTTCTTCGGGTAAGTCTGCAATCATTAAACTATACACATTTCCATTTTTGAAATGTGTGGTTTTGTAAAGGGCACTACAGACAACCCCACTTGCAAAGTTGCTTATAAATTCGAAATGTGTAATAATTACCGGTTATTTGGTCTCCTCCTACCGACATGGTTGAGCTGTTCTTTCTTTCGTTATTTATTGAATGTAGTTTATTTCGACGCGTCGGTGGTGCGATATAATAATCAACAGTTTTGGCATTTAAGTCTTCCCGCGTTAGTGACTTATCTATTATTGAATGCAGAAAAGATATACTATTTTTATTTCCTTTGTTTTTTCCAATGTTTATAGTTCGTTCTAACTCAACTGTCCTGTCATTGTGTGGCTATTGGTTGCCCGTTGACGTCACCAGCATTAGTAATCGGTGGTCGTTTCGTCTATAGGGCTCTACAGACGACCCTTAATTGCTTGGTCCGTCCTATGTCACCCTCACCGCGCTTTGACAGCGATTCTGGACTCTTCGTAAGCGTTGTGAATGCTGTGAACGCTTCGGGCGCAAACCGGAACGCACCCTCTTTGTGAACTCGTTTGGGGAGTGCGCCCACGGGAAAATCCCGCCGCAGGCGACAGTTTCGTTACTCGGTCAAGTACAAGGAAAGTATGGAAATGCGTGCACGTTTGACTCCCGTCACACGTGACTTTTCTTTATTTTGCTATGTAGATGTAGACGTGACTTTTGAGATGTGAAAACCTATATTTTTTTTCATAGTAACTAAAGTCACCCGCGGGCGCGCTTCGTTAGTCGTTTATGACACTCGTGTGCGCTAGCTCTAAATAAGAATAAAATGGCGTTGACAGTTGACACCTCGTCCCATAATTTACTGATCATCTCTAAATAGTTTGTGCGGATCATTCCCCTTTTCCACTAACAGAATTACTCAGTGTACTCTTTATGTACGAACTCAGAAGGAAGTATCTCTGAAGGTTTTGTTGAAACCATATTTGTCTAACTGACAAATTGCAAGGTAAAACCGTGGTAAATTCATACTGGTTAGAGTGCACCGACCTCTGTGCATTGACGCCAACCAAAAGAATTAAATGCCTAAGCTATTTTCCTTTTCACTATTACTTGTAACTTTACAACGCTCGTTATTCGTTTTCGTGTGTACGTGCTTGAATTCTTTACTAATTTCCAGCTCAACGAAGTCTAATGACGCTAACTTCGCTTCAACGATCCCACAAAATGGACGCTTGGCAATTCGCATGAAGGCGTTTGTTTAATGTGAGACCTTAAATTCTCTGCAATGCATCATGTCGTGTGAAATAACTATCTCTTCGGAACGTGTGTTGGTTGGGTTTTTCTTTAGTATATTGTTTATGGAACTGAGAACTAATAATACAGGTAAATACTCATAATACTTATAACAATATATGTTAGGGTTTCCATGAACATTGGTAAATATAGCTTCAGACAGACTTACTAGTTTTAGCTCAATGTCTCCATACATTGACACCTGTATTTGATTTGTAATTGCTATTATGAATATCATTATGATTACCCATGTGAATATCATTTACTTTCAGTTTTGACTTGCTGGTTGCATCTGTTTTAATTAACTATATACTTTGACTGGCAGGATAAAATAAACATGTCTCAAACCCTACATTCAACCGTTCTGCAGTCAGCGACTAAACTACCTTGCGTTACTTCATTGAATAGAATGGTGAGTTTTTATTCAATCTATTATGCATCAACATTGCTATACCGGTGGAAGACTTCCCGTCCAGATGGCCACGGCCGAAACATGCTGCCCTAACCCGTTTGATGAGCTAGAACGCCGGTACTGTGAATAACCTGTGTGTATATACACTTGCCCTCTAAATTAGACCCAAACGTGTACATACAAGCTGTCATACGTCAAAGTATGGGTTTATAACTAGGTCACAAGGTATCTTTGCCAAATTTCATGCAAATCTGTTGCATCATTTTAGAGTGATGTAATAAACATTCAACTCTCAGATATATTTTAATAATAAGTAAGATAAGTATGTATTTCGTTGCCTTCGAGGGGCTAGGTAAAATAAACCCAATCGAAGAATTGATCATCTAATTGTCCTAGTGGTCATTTCCAAATGCAAATTTGCATTTGCAAATTAAATATTACTTAATACCAACTATTTACTAAGTAAATTTTAATGACTGTATTTATTGTATGGCATTATAATAATAACATGTATATTAACATCTTTAACCTGGCTTTTCAGACTCAACTTCTCTATGTTTTGCCTGCCACCCTATCTGCACAAGATTTGACTGCGTGGAGCTTAACATATACAAAAATTCCAGCTTATATTACACTTCAGGTAAGTTCACCATTTTTTTTTTCTTTATTTTATAAAAGGCAAGCGAGATTGATCACCTAGTGGGCTAGTTCCACCAGTTGTAAAAAAATAATATGACATGAAGATTGTTCAATTTGGGTGTTCTTGTTTATAGCTTCCTTGGGGAAAGATACTGAAGTACTCGGCAAGAATATTCTTTGTCTAAGATTTTACTCACAGAATGTGTCCCCTTTTTGTTTTGACATAATTTTGTAATAATTAATTTTGCTTTTACTGCATTTACTAAGGATGATGGTGATTAGTGGTTTAACTTCGTTCAGTTCCTATTTCTATATAAAAAATTTGGATTTTTATTGAAATGAGGGAAATCCTAATGACAAATTGATTCCATTTGGCCAGACAAACCTTGCACCAACTACTTTAAATAATGATTCATAGATCCGCTCTTGTATAAGACTAATATTTCTTTTTGGTTAATTTATTATTTTTCCTTACAGTAATCCAGTGAGCTCCGATCTGATTCAAGCTGGTTCCCTGATATGACAATAGCCTCACGAAGACGGTCCAGTTTTACGCCATCCAGAGCAGTCTTGCGTCGCACACATGACCTATTCTTTGTGGTTGTTATTCTAAGCTTATCTTTATCTTTACTAATCATAAGTATCGAGGTCACGTGACCATACGCATGTATGCATACAGTATGTCTAGATTCATCCCAAATCCCACTGATTGAATTGCATCAACTTGGCTCGAGTGTAGGTTACAACACGGTCAACATATTATAGTCTGCTTTTCATCCCGAATATGCAGTTTTGATTTATTAGTTCACTAGTGTTGCCAGTACAAATTCCGACTAAGCGCGAGGAAAGTTCAAATAGCGATTATTATTTTTTTGAGAATTGAAATCTAGTAAATTATTGACTCCCCTAATCAATTCGCCAGATTGTATTCATTAATGGTTCCAAGATGCGTATACAAGTTGATGGGTGGGGAATAGTGTTAGTTAGGATCGGCACCATCTATTGTCTAAATTAATAGGGAATAGTATTGCTGGAAATAGTGACAAGATGTACATATTATTTGTATAACCGTGACTGTTACTCTCTTAGTTTGTTCAGAATGGCTGTATTACTATAATCATTATCACAGTTTCACTGTGTAAGTCATAAATGATTTTTTTTCTGACGTTAAGTTTCAATTGTTATGCTAACCAGTAGTTTAAAAAAATACCAGGCAGCGAAATTGCTGGCGCAGAGGCACTATCTCAGACCTCAGGATAAGCAACGCATTTCCCGGCACATGGCAAAAGACAGTAAAGGACAAGTGGGCACTGGTACACCGTGACGATGAGCTGACAACCTGTCACTACGCCCCTATGTTTTATCCTCGAAACCCCATCAAAGGTGGCGCGATGTGACCCCGAAGGCCACTAACGCTCTACCTACCCCGCAAGGGAACATAGACGTGACGATATGCATGTATGTGTGTAGAAATTTAAAATATAGTAAGATTGTTCTTATACTGAGTCATTTAATTACTTGTTCTCAGTCGTTAATGCTCTATAGAGTTGCATATTATAGTAATACATTAGTTCGCTAAATCAAATCATAAGCTCTAATTTGTTTGCTTTTACGATAGTCTGCTCTCTCCAAGCATCCTGTCACTATTTTTTTTCTAAAGAGAACTCCTTCACTGATAATAATCTACTTCTAACAAAAGGTGTAAAGGAGAAGATAAAATCAGAATTTATAGTTAATATGTATATCCGAATGAGTAAATACAATATTATGGACCTTAACCTTTCGAATTTAACCGCATAACGTTTATAAATCGCAGATGGCCATGATACAGGCTCAGCCTAGTTTGGTCACTGATAGATATTTTCGTGTTTTGTAATAAATAAATAAATTCCTTGCTTAACGAATGTTAACTATGTTTATGAACATAAGGGATCTCGATTATTCCTTACTTCATGTATCAAGTTAAAATTTTGATTGTGTCTGTTCTGCTTGTTACAATTTGCCACCCCCCCGGAATCTAGGAGGAGTTACATCTCCCTATGTCTGTGAAACGAGTTCTAAGCCATATCTGTCGTGTATGCACCCCCCAGATAACACGTTTCGTAAACTATTATTTCTATACTTATCTCGTACGCACCCCCCAGACAACACGTTTCGTAAACTATTATTTCTATACTCATCTCGCACGCACCCCCCTGACTACCTGTCTCTTAAACTATATTTAGATCTGAACATCCGTGGAAGCGTTTTTACAATAGTCGATAAACTACCCTATCTGTCCAAAATTTATGAGTAATTAACAAGGTGGAATACGAATACATAATTCTAATTCCATAGTTTTCCCCTAGATGGCGTTGTTACATGCGCAAACTACGTAACGAAGCGTCACCGCTGCAAGTCTAGCAACTCAGTATATAGCTAAATCCTAATTGTTGATCAATAGATTGATCGTTCACTATCGACGACGTAATAATATGAATTGACTGACAGACTACTACAACACCTAGTTGACGCGTTTCCTCTGTCGATTATGAAATTCAGAAAATAAATAATTGCATTAGTGTAGAGAATTGGAGATAAATAGTGTATTATCGCAACGAAGGGAAGCTGATCCTTATAGGCATTAATGTTATTCAATATGTACTCATGTCAGATTCAGCACAAGGCCCCCTCATCTCGAGAGGGTTTGCGTGAATTTTTTAATATACCTTTCATTAATTATTTCTCCTGGATATTTTATTAGTATTAGTACGTTATTGAAGGGACTTGTCTAACTAGAAGTATCAATATCAACTCTTGATATTAATCTGTAATTAATTTATTGAAACAATTATACCCACGATGTAAACCCACATATATCTCTGCCATTTTCAACGATACCACTTTGTGGTCGAAGCCACTTAAATAAAGCCCGCAGCAACCCAGAGTTATCCTGGTCCTTAAGGCACCACTTTGTAAGAGTCTCATCCAAAGTAATAGATAAATAAACTTAATAATTTGGCCAGCGTGAACGCCTAGTGATGAAATTTGGTAGGACCCCTTAGTTGTACCGAAAGCACCCGATTCTTTCAGAGCCATAGTGAGTTTACGGTGGGTTTTAAATCCGTTATTTCCTTGGATTTATTTAAGAAAAGACTGTTCAACGAATAAACATAAAATTTTAGCGGATAATGGTTATACAATTTATAGTTTATTACTCAGTTTACGGTATGACACAAGTGAGAAAAGATTAAAATATAATAATGTGTAGGGTTATAGATATTCGTTAGAGAATACTTAGTCAAGCGAGAGGTCTTGTCGTATGATAGCCGTCTAATATTCAAAGAGTCGTTAATAAGAGGACATCTAATTTAGGCTCCCCCTCCTCTTTAATGTTTAAAAGTGGAGGGAGAAGGACCACGCACCTCCTAGGTTAACCACCGTGACTACAGTGCTAGTCCCTTTCCATTATATCAGATCGACACCAGTAACGAGTCACAACCGTCCATTCGCGTGGTCCTTGTGAGGCTCAACCTAGACTGGGCACCTCTCCAGCCAACAGACAAGCAACAAATGCTAACCCCATTTAAACTGTTGGTTTTTATACTGGTCATAGTCGGGGAGTCAGTCTGTTATACTCATTCCAAGTGACCCTTTATATACGACATGAGTATTTGGTGAACGTTATTAATAAATTGATTAACCTCCTATGAGGAATTCATTGTAGGTATGAGTCATAACAGAGATTTAGGATACAATAAGAGCCTCCTCCTATCCTCTTTTCCACAGACCTTAGTTTGGGTCCTCTTTTCCACAGCCTCAAACTACGAGGGTGCTATCTTAATCTACCCTCGTCTTAGTCAGGGAACGCAAATCCGACAATGCATTGCTTTCTAGGAGGTTCTGACCGAAGTCAACCTTCACTTAGAATGAAATGCCCCAGTCCAATTATACAGTTTGGATGGTCCTCTATTCGCTAAAGCAGTCATCCAAGATCGTGTTGTATTGGACCAATGAATGCACTCAGGCGGGTTTCGATTATCACAGACCGAACCCAACATCTAATTATAAAAACAAAACCCTGAGTGCGATCGAAAAGGCAGTCACGGCTAAGCTTGGGAACCACCCACTAGTTGGATGATTTAGACAAATAATCAATGAGCTTGCTCTCTAGTGTACCAATTACTCACGTAGCATATATTCTGATTCTAAACTTACTATGTGGTGATACATAACTGCAAAACAGAATGAAGTGAAAACCGAAGGTTTTGTCTTAATGTGTAGGAAATCATATTCAGTCATCGTCAACAGTCATTATGTAGTTGATTAAATTGTTTTAAGTCGGAAGGTAAGCCATGGTCAGTCAGGAGATTATGTGAATGAACTTATATTTCAGTTGAATGTTATTTATAATTATTATAACATGGTTGTGAAAGATTCGCGGTGTTCTCATAGTAGAGTTCCAGGTCTGTTTGATTAGAGAAAGAAAAGAGCGGTCAACAATAGGCTTCCTACGGTCGTATGATGTTGATGAAATTTACTATCTTTATTGTATTTATTAAAGTCTATGCTTGTATATAATTAAATTATACCCAATATATTTAATTTAATGGTCGATAGGGCCAGTAAGCTCTGAAGCAGTTTCCGCGAAGGCCCCAACAAGATGGAGCGACGACCCTGCAAAGGTCGCGGGAACGCGGTGGACACGGGCGGCACCAGACCGAACCGAGTGGCGAACCCTGGGGGAAGCCCACGTCCAGCGTCGGACGTCTACCGACTGAAATGATGATGATGATGCTGATGATGATGATTGATGATGATGTTGGATGAGGGAAGTTTTTTAAAAGTAGCTTTATAAAATTAAACAGGAACCCCTCTGCACTAGTTTAGAATTAAAGGATTCATCTGTTCACTGATTACCTATTCATAGTACTTTATAAATTCTATAGTCTGGTCTCGCAGTGGTAAAGTTCCCCAGCTCAATTATACAGTTTGGATGGTCCTCTATTCGCTAAAGTAGATCCAAGATCGTGTTGTATTGAGCCATTGAACACACTCAGACAGGGTCGCGATTGTCATAAACCGAACCCAACATTTAAATATAAAATAAAACCTCTGAGTGTGATCGAAAAGTTCCAATACCATTCCACGGACTGATCATTCTAATTGAATGATCTTAATCAAATATTAATAGATAATCATTGGAGTCCATGTATCCTGGAAGGATTTGAATTAAGATGTGATTTCGTGTCTGTCAGTCGTGTAATAGTACTACAGCTTCTGACCTCTACTAGTGTACAGAGAAACAGAGGGTGAATGCAGTTAGTTATATTTTATCTAAACCTCATGGAACAATATCCGTCGAACTGCGACATCTACCGGGTAAACGTGAAACTAGGAGAACTAATGTTGAACCGATTATGTATTCTAAACATGAGACTAGTGTTATGTACTTTAGATAGGATGTCGGACAGCAACTAAATTACACAATATTATATTTTGAATACACTTTATCTTTTCCCGGTAACCTGTTTAGTACTTATTATAATTAGTGAATTATGGAATTACTTTTATTTTATTTGCGGTGCCTATTTAAGATTGTGGTCACAAACACAGTTTATTAATTGACAATTATTATTTGTACCTATATTGTTAATTCAAAGGAAAGTCATGATCACAAATAAACACATTATAATGATAATCACCACATAAGAAATTCAAGCTTACCTGCAGTTTCCCTAGATTTTAATGTTAAAGGAAGTAAGGGAAGAACTCGACGTTAGAACACAATGCTAAAGTAAGAGTTGATGTTCTAAATTAAATAACCAGGGTAAATGTTTCATATGCATAAAGCTCTTTATTTCAGGTCAGGGGTGAGAAATAATAGATGGAAAATATAGTTTCATTTATTAGTTCATATTGTAATACATTGCATTCAATTTTATTATTATTCAACACTGAACATTACGTTTCTTCACAGTCAGGACCCCTCCAGCACAATTTACTCAGGTATAGTGGTTAATATAACTCATCTAGCATATTTTGTAGTACTAATACAACGTAACGAGACAAAGGCCTCGTGATGTAGCTACTATATCAGTACGGTTGAATAATATAGTGTTTGTTAGGTGTCGATCGCGAGGAAACCTGCACGCTACCGTGATACGGGACAAGTGATCTTGTGCAACGTAACGAATAAAGCATCGTTATGTTACCACTTTAATGCTCGGGCAAAAGTGAGTTTAATAAATGATCGCGGAGCTAAATAGCAAATTTCAAAATAGAACCGATCTTTGTATATAACGCAACGAAACAAAGGTTTCGTAGTGTTACCACCCTAATGCTCGGGAAAGGGAGTATGGCTCTAATGAATTACCGTGTGTCTAGACAACCTAATTCTAATGTATGATATGAATGATGTATGTAACTCATCGAAACAAAGGCTTCGATGTGTTACCGCCCTATTGCACGGGCACAGGATGTTTGTCTCTAATAGTTAATCGCGTATAAAATCGTAGAATTTATTAGTTAAAATGAATAATGCCTGCAACACAACAAAACGAAGGTTTCGCTGGGTTACCAAATAGCACTAAATAACAACCATGTTAATTGAGACATAATGTGTACTAAATATAGACAATTTGGTTTTAAATAGTTTAACTGAATATAAATATTATCTTATAAAATTATCTAGACTTGAATTACCGGTTGTTATTAAGTATGCACACATAAATCAACAAATCAAATAAACACAGTTTAATTAACACAACTTAAAATACACACATGCACATCCTATTGATTTCCTTTCACAGTAAAGAACATTAGCCGCATGCACACCCTGCCTCCCTAGCCCTAAGACGCCCTAACAGCCCACTCTGGGTTCCTAACTTGTGGGGAGCCAGAGTGAGAATAGGAATAAGGATAAGGAAGGTAGGAGCCCCCTGGGATTGGATTCGGAGCCTATTGGGGTTTTTTGGCCGGATACTGGGGGAGTCCCGCAGCTCGGCAGGCCAGTATCCGACGCTCCATGCCTTGCACAAAGGCCCCCAGACTCCTCCTCCCAGAACCAGCGCATGGCCGAACTGTTTCAACGTTCTGAAAAGAACGTTGGCGGACCCGTCCGAAGATCCACACCGCCTTGCGACGTTAAGCCAAATACAATCTTTGACACCGTTAGGCGACTGCACTTGTATATAGGTATTGGGATAAAAGTGAGTCAATTACAGGAACCCTGCCGTCTAGCGACCAGACTCAACCGCTAGCCCAGTTTAATTCTGAGGATCTAGGAGTCTTGTCCCGGCAGGAGGAATTTGAAATGTGTAAGTAATTTGTGTGAAAGTGTAAGTATCTTTGTGCACGAAGACCTAGTCAGGGACAGGAGACAATACTCACCGATAATGTCCCAATCGTCCCACTATCACTTCAAAACAACTTTAACTGAATCTAGTTACTAACTGGGAGCACCTTCGCCTCCAAAGATCTGAACGAAAAAAGCCCCGACCCCGCCACTGTCTCTCCTTTTATAACCTTTCCCAAAATTCTCCCCATTACCATATTTGGTCACGGAAGCGATTCCACCAAATTATCTCCTTATTAGGGCATTTTACATAAGCCATTTCGCCGATCCAAACTTCCGGTCCTCACCAGTTGCCAGATTCATTTTCCAACCTTCATTATAAAGTACATTTATTTCATTATAACGACTTTCCATACACTAAATTATTATACATTCAACCGCTTTATTGAACAAATTCTCTATCAATATTTTTAGATAAAACAGTTACTTATTTTAGCCATTAAATGAATATGAATCATAGAATAAAAATGATTTATCTCCCTTCAAATGGGTAGAACATTATTAACTGGCAATATTAGTATTAGCCTTGATTCTATGATTGGTTGAAGACGTCATTGGTGCATTCCTTGAAATCATAGAAGTATATAAGGGTTTGATTGGCTAAATTTTACAGTCTGCCAACTTCCTATAAAAATAAAAGAAAATATGCAAATTATTTAAATTTAAAATTATCACAAGACCATTAAAGGTCCGAAATTTATCCTTAGTGGCATAAAATAACAAGCCAAATCAACTGTTTAGCACTAACAAAACGCATGACACTTATTTTTGAACAACCCAGGCCGTTGATCAGATATGTCAAATTACCTAACCCCTTTTCAATTTTTGTTGTGCAACTTTCGATCCATCACAAGTGAAATGAATGTAACACCCAGTCCTGAGCCGAATTCCACCATAACAATGTTATTGTCAACAAATAGTTGTAATAGTGTTGTAGAGATTTCACTGAGAAGGTAAATATTACTATAATTAAATCGCTTTCATATGTCTATTCTATGTAAGAAAATTGACGTTTCAATAACGAATGCTTTTTCAGTGTAAAATAAAGATCTTTATCAAGTGTTAAACCCATTCTACGTTTCAGACAAATGGTCAAGATACCACACCCCAAATCCCATCCAGTCCTCGATGCAATTTCATGCTAACATCGAAACACCGGAATTATCCCATGGAATGATGTAAACTCTTCTTGTATCATGTGAGCAGGTGAGTGTTTAATATGGATATTGGAATTCCATTCTAATTCATTTCAAAGTAACTTCCCATCAAGAAAGATCTACATTGATATCTGCCCAAAACTATAACAAGTACAAAATCACTCATTACAAATTTACACTGTCCTACTTTATAAAGTTTACAGCAGCATACTAATAAATGATTTTATAATGTAAAATATTCAGTCCCCGATGAAAATTCTATAAGTCAAAACTTAACTGATTCTGAATGATTAAGTTGTATAACAGAAGTTATCTAAGTATATCCTTATCCTAATCTAAATTAAAATAAGATTTTATCAAAGACACTCAATTCTGAACCATAGTTTTGTTAAAAGTGGCATATTTTAAGTACTATTTTACTAATCCGATAATATTTCTATTTCAGAAAGATTTCAACTTTTGCCAGTTACTGGGACAGAAATTGTGGCACAATTAACTACATTATAGTAGAAACAAGAAAGGAATGGAAACTGTATTGGACAAAATATATTGGAGTTTATTAGGAAATAACAAACATTGAGATCTCTGGTATAAAGAACCCCTTTTATCTCTATTTTAAGTTATTCATGTAAGCTTTTGCTTGTAATTCATGTCATTTAGTTTCATTAATGATATTTTTAGTCGCATTTGCTTTTATTCTACAAAAATGGATAATAATTTAATAGATTGATTTAACACTTCATTTAATCTTTGTATTACAGCGCCATCTATTACCGAGTAGCGACTTCTCCAACATAACTACAGATGGGTGACCAATTGAGTTAATCAACTAACTTCAGCATGCTACAAGAGATGTCACCACTAGTCATACTTAAGAATCCAAACAGCGAAAATAATTTATTAAAAAAATTAAATAACTAAAAAAAAAAACAAGGCGAAACCTGCGGAGTCAGCTAGTGACTGTATATATATATGTGTTTCGTTACACGGCGCATGATTTGGTGATCGGTCAGGGCTACACAACGTTCTCGGAGGTTCTCATTCGAGAGTTTCTCGGGCCCGTAAATACCAAAAATTCTGTGAAGAAAGGCTGCAAAGCAGTTTGCGTAAAACGCAAAAGTAACTTATTCAAGACTTCGTACGAACAGCGGTAATGGTGAGAGTTTTCGTGATATTATACAATACACGATCGTTAACTGGTATCATAACGACGAAAGGGAGGAAGGAGGGATGCGTATCATAAAAAAACAACATACAATTTCATCGTTCCTTCTTTAATTTTTCTTCAATTTATTCATCCTTCTTTTTGTACCTTGTTTTTTTTTCTTCTCTCTCTGTCGTTTACTAGTATATTGTGTGACTATAATTATTATTACTCTTGTGCGTTTCATTTTAGACGAATTATTTATTTTTACTTTACTTTATATACAATGTTTTAGTAAATCGCTCTCCGCTGCCGCTGGTCGCTCGATATCATGGTCGAGCCGAATTCTGTCGTCCATACCTTTACTAGCCTTGATTTTGGCTAGCTAAAGCCATTGGGGAATACGGCGTATCGAGCATAATAATTATGTTGTTCATTTTAGTTGGGATTGGGTATGGATAATGGATGTCAGGATAATTATCGTGTTTTTCTCGGATGATATTTGGTTTCTGCGATAAAATTGTAATGCTATATGGATTGAGATACTAAATTTTTGTGTAATACTTTTCAAAACTATCTACATAATATCCAGTTAGTAATCGTTACCCATTTCAACCTTACCTATCTACAATAGGTACCTATGAAGCCGTGGTGGCATAGTGGTTCGACCTACCGCCTCTCATGCAGAGGGTCGGGGGTTCGATTCCGGCTCGCACCTCTAAGTTTACTTATGTGCGAAATTCAATTTGAATTTACCACTGAGCTTTTCGGTGAAGGAAAACATCGTGAGGAAACCTGCACGCTTCTGCGAAGCAATTCAAAGATGTGTGTTAAGTCCCCAATCCGCACTGGGCCCGCGTGGGGACTATAGTCCAAATCCTCTCGTGGTGAGAGGAGGCCTGTGCCCAGCAGTGGGACGCAAATAGGCTGTAGTAGTAGTAGTAGTATCTACAATACCTAACACTCCTCTAATTTTCCTAAACCAAGACTGATAATTGCGTTTTCTTGTGTGATTTCAAAAAACAATTAAGTATTTAAAGTCGACATCAAACATTAAAATGCTGATAAAATTCCAACCTGCGTAATGAAGACGCCACCATTTTATAGTTCCATTTTCAACCTGTCCAAAAAAACCTATAGAATTAAAAAAGTTCCTCCATCAGTTTTCCAGCGCAATGAATGCTTGTATAATGATCCGTACAATTGAAAAAGGTTCTTCATTAAAACGGGGGGACATATTCCAGGACAAAAATGCTAAAAATGGAGCAGCGGGGGCGACTGCATTGTTACCAAGAACTTTCCTTTGACATGTTTCTGGGCATTGTTAGATTAAACTCTCTTTTGGCCTTCAATATTCATTCAGGTTATAATACGGGTATTTAAATAGACGGTTTGGCATTATGTTTTTTTAGAGGCATCATTACATTCTCTTTGTGACTCGTTAGATGTTATAGTACATTACTACAGAGGCCAGGAAGGAGGATCTTGCAGGCCGAGTATTATATACGGCCGAACGAAGTGAGGCCGGATAGTTACGAGGCCGAAAACTTCCGTTCCCCGCCGATGTATGTATAGTGCTTTTCACAAACATGCAATGAAATAAATAAATTAAATAATATTTTATATATAATATATTTTGTCTTTTTTACATAAATAAAACTGCGATACCTATGTAGCAAATATGGTTCATGATTTTTAAAAACTGTATTGGCAGAATGTCATAGCGAACCATAGAGTAAATATTGCTTGTAGCTTTATTTAAATGGCGGGATGCCAAGATGCTGTGTCACAAATGTATCAAATGGAAATTAAAAAAAGTGAGTTGCCGGCCTAGGTCTGCAACGTTTGTATGAAATTTCATTATAGACCAATTGTCTAGCCGCGCCTGAAACGTGACACTTCCCAGGCTCATAAGAAGAACATAATATCAATATTTCATTGCATGTTTGAGAAAATAGGATTTTTTAAATGTGTAGGTTGTTTTTGATAATTGACTTTCCACATGGGAAAGTGTACTTGGTGAGATAATAACACCTTTCTTAAATTAATATGTACCTACTTACAAAAAGTAATGTTAAATTTTTGATCGAATCAAAAATGACACCATTAAATGCTACGTAACTTCATTATTAGGACTAGCAATTATTATTGGTTGGTAAAATTACTCGATTTGTATAATTAAGTAGGAAGTACTTACATGGTATTTCCTAAACATCGAACCGCATAAAGCTATGTAGAGATAATCTACTATAGGAAGTCCCGTCCCTCCACAATTCAAAACCGTACGATTCTGCTCGTTCCAAGAACAGTACCTAAGCCCGTGAGTTACACTCAAAGCTCCACCAACACTCTCAACGCATGTATGCGTGCTGAGACAGCCGTCAAACATGCGTTGAGAGTGTTTGTGGTGCTTTTTAAATACATTGAAGCGTTTTGAATTGCGGAGGGGCGAGACTTCCTCCTATAGTATATTATCTCTACAACGACAACATTATTCTCAACAGCACAAAAGGCAAAGTTAATCCTAAAAGTAACTACACGTAGCCTAAGTTAGTGTTATCTATAGCACGACACAAATTAAAAAGGCGCGTGGCAAAGCACTTAAGCCGTTGGCGCAGAGTGTACTATTGCTTAATCCACGCGCCTTCTAAGTTGTGTAAACCTGTACCTCCGTTACTACGCAAACCACCACACACACTCAACTTAGTTTCCTCTGTAAAACACGGATTAAGAGCATAGTTTCAACGTAATATGAGTGGAAAACGCTGAGGCTTAGATGCATCCGGGAATGTTACACAAGTTTCTGTAATAATGTTCAAGCCAAGCGCAAATAACAGAGGTCTTTCACAAACGACGGATAGTTCACTTGCCGAGGTATTTTTTTTTCGTTTTAAGAGGGTTGATTCCGAAAGATGGCAACTCTCAATATTACTGAATTAAAAAAGAAGTAAACATTCTATGGTTGAATGACGCGTCTCGTTTTATATTTGTTGGTTAGGCATTCAAATGTTTCATGGAAAATGCGGAATAAAAGTTTTTAAAAGATATTACTTCCATAATACTAAAAATTTCGTATTGCTATGATTATATGTAGTTGCAATCCATACTTGATGTTTCTTCAACCATAGAGCGATTATTCATGTATTCAGTAGGTAATATTCAGAAATTAATGAAAACAGCGAAATATTGACAGCTATTTGCGACGTTGCCAACTTTTCGAATAAACCTTCTTAAAGCGTGCAAAGTCTTTGGTGCGTCATGATGTCATGATATAGGTTCAAAGGTAAAAGTGTGTTTTGTTAAACAGCGCGGCTCGATACCGGTACCACGGCTCTTAATGAACGGGTTATGAGCTCTTTGTACGCGGTTCGTGCGGTAAATCGTCCCTTACACCTCTGACGGAGACGAAGGATAAAGTAAATGGACGTGTGCCTTGAAAGTCTACTTTTCATGCTCTTATGACATTACTAGCCGTTTGCCTTGGACTTAGAATTTGCGCACCCGATTGATAATACTATACAGTCATATAGGTAGGTATAGTTAAAGAAGTATTTAGAAAACTGGTTTGACAAATAAAAAACCCGTTCCCGTTGAAATATCGGGATAAAAAGTATTCTATGTTATTTTTAAGGTCTCATACTATCTCTATACCAAATTTCAGCCAAATTGGTGTAGTCGTTGCGACGTGAAGAAATGACAAACAAACAAACAAACAAACACACTTTCATATAAATACTTGTATAGAGAAATACATACATATATAAATACTAAACATCCATGACTCGAGTACAAGCATTTGTGCTCATCACACAAAGTCCCCGAGCGGGATTCGAACCCGCGACAGTCGGAACAGTGGGCAGGGTCACTACCGACTGAGCCAAACCTGTCGTCAAATTTATATTAGTATGGATGTATGGATGAAAAACCCCACTGACCATACGATCTAAATAGTCGGGCCGCACTCCAAATTCCGCTCGGGAATATTGAAAAACGCTTCAAAATTTTGGATGGCGCCTAAACTTGAACGTACCTACACCATCCGTTCGGATACGGTGAGCGCCGTTAAGATAACATCTAGAGACGTAGATGTTCGCGGAGAGTGGATGAGCTCCAAATGGATAAGCACCAAATAAATGTTCCCCCATTAACCAGTACTTGGCTTGGAGTTTCATTTATTTCACATCGATTAAGTCAAATTTTAAATTTTAAAGGTCTGAGAATGTTATTTGTTCAGACTACGAAGGTCTACGATGCCAAAATACAGCGCGCAAAGTTATAGTCAGCTCGTCTCCCGTTTCGCGGCAAGGGCGGATCCAGGGGTCATGGAGGTCATGACCCCCCCCCTCGGTAGGACTAGGTCTACTGATATTATGTATTTTTAACCCCTGACGCGAAAAAGGAGGGGGGATGTATGACGTGATCCAGCGCCCCCCGGGTTGGAAGCTGGATCCGCCCTTGTTTCGCGGACGCCACTTAGGTACTTATATGTATCCACCCCACCACCACCACCACTACAGCCTATTTGCGTCCCACTGCTGGGCACAGGCAGGCGCGGCGCACTCTTTGATTTGTTCGCGCTCGATACAAGTACCCGCCGGCTTCGCACCGTGGCGTGAAGCGTGATGATTAGTGGTTGCCGCGCACTGCTAGCGAATGCACGCGCGCGCGTTTTCTCTTCATATACGTCGCGACGCAAGAGTCAAATGTGCTATGAAAGAATTATGTCAAAAAATATTGTATAGCAGAGGGTTGTAGTAACAACAAAAGTAAAATGATTTGGTAAAGAGTAAAATTATGAACTTTGGTATGGAGGTAGTTCAAGACAACCCAAATTTTTATTTTTTCTATAGGAATAATAACAATAACTATTGTATGTCCAGTATAATAGTATCATCGGGTACGCAAATTCTATGTACGCGGGACGAAATCGCGGACAACGGCTAGTATAGATCTATGATAACGCAGTTGTGTGACTGTGAGTCTTTAATTTTGAATTTAGCTGATTCATAAATTGACAGATAAAGTACGTGATACCTTAATAGTAAATTACGTTGTAGCATCTGTGTAGACGAGTGTTTTTAATAATAATAAAAAAATAACCAACTTAACTTACATATATATTTTGTTAATAACAGTACTATAGCAAACCTTTGTATGTACTAATACTAGACGCATGATTTAATATGTTCTCGAGTGCGCCAGCCCTAGCGCTAGGGCGTGGCCTCCCAAAGAGCGCGCTGCATGCGATAGAAAGAGATGGCCACTTTGGGGGCTTGCGGCGCTCTAAAACCGGTTTTTTGTTAGCAGTCGGCCTTCTGTACGTTAGTACTATTACTTATTCTGTGGCACAGGCCTCCTCTTATCACGAGAGGTTATATGGTATCCATTTGTATCCATACTAATATGCCAAAGTAAATAAGTAAGTAAAGTAAGTAAATAACACTTTATTGTACCACAAAATTAATACACACACAAAAATCACAAATAATAACAATGTACAAAGGCAAACTTATCCTTCTAAGGAATTTCTTCCAGTCAACCTTTTAAGTATGTCTGTCAATCTGTCTGTTACCTCAAGACCACAAGACCGATTTGGATGAAATTATAGTTTCCGCGAGAACACGATAGCCGAATTCTATATGCAAACGAAGTCGCTGAGCACTACTGAGCAGAAGCTAGTTTTCATAGACATAAATAATACTTCGTATGGACCCGGCCTAACGTAGATACATGTCATGTTTCCCCACTTCATTGGTGTCCAATCCAAAGTTAAACTTATATCGTGACGAGTTTTTAGATACTGAGAAACAGTTTCGAAAAAAGTTTTTTTAAAAACGCTTATTGTCACGCACGCTCGGTGACAGAACTTTGGATTGGACACCGTGGAAGTGGGGACATATTATGTGTACGTTAGACCGGGTCTATATTATTTACGTCTATGCTAGTTTTATATACCTAAAACCAGTGGACCTGGTGAACTTCGTATCATCATCATCATCATCATCATTTCAGCCGAAGGACGTCCACTGCTGGACATAGGCCTCCCCCAAGGCTCGCCACTCAGACCGGTCCTGCGTGCTACTTGCTTCCACCGGTTTCCCGCGACCTTCGCGTGGTCGTCGCTCCATCTTGTTGGAGGTCTACCGACAGCTCGTCTCCCGGCCCCATCGGCCATCAGTCCTGCGAGCAATGTGCCCCGCCCACTGAACTTCGTATCACCCGAAGGCAATTCCCATACAAAGTTATTCCTTTTTTTTTTTGCTGTTCCTTTACACTTTTCTCGTTTTTTTTAAGGGTTCCGAACCTCAAGAGGTAAAAACGGAACCCTTACAGATCACTCGTGTCTCTGTCCGTCCGTCTGTCACAGTCGATTTTCTCCGAAACTACTGGACCGTTTAAGTAGAAATTTGGTACGTATAATATGTAAGCTTGTGACCCGAAAACGGGCGTGTAACGAAAATAAATGAATTTTAAACATATACCCATATTTATGGAGGCTAAATTTGAAAATATATGAATGAAGTTTTTCAGACTATATCGAGTGACATATGAAATGAAAGTACTTCTTTTTTGGTCAATTCTTTTCGAGTTATTTAAGGAAATAGGGGAAAATGACTATCCCCCCCCACCCTTATCTCCGAAACTACTGGACCTAAAACTATGAAAAAATACGGAGGATAGTTATTGACCTATAGATTACAGGAAAATTATTAAGAAGTCCGTGTTATTTGAAATCTATCATATAAAAGAGCTTATCCTGTGAAACGGTTTGGAAATGACGTCATTGAAAATATTCAAGGATCGGAACCATCTCCACGCGAGTTCAACTCGCTTCTTGGCCGGTTTTTTTCTTTCTAAACCTTCCCAGAAGCCCAGGAAATAAAACAAAAAAAGAATCAACCAAATCAGTCCAGCAGTTCTCAGCAGTTGCCAGACTAACACACGGCAATCCATTTTTATATATAAGAAGAAGAAGATATTTTTAAATTAGATGTGTAGGTACTACAAGTTAGTTTAGAAGTATCGTTGTTACCAAATTGTATACAAACTGATTAAAATGTTGACACACCAAATTCAAAGTCTAACTCTCGCTCACATGCGGTATCATAGCCTTGTAGTTTGCAACAGTAAGCAGTGCATAACTTCGCTAACTTGCCAGTCCAATCAATGTCTAGAACTGGTAGGTAACTCACTAACGAGTCGACTTCGTCGCAAATCCAGTAGCGTCGTAGTGTTAAGGTTAAGTGCCAATTTACTAAGTCTGTATACAAATGTCATACTCTATGTTTGTGTGCTGTAAGGCAAACATCTCAATCGTGCCTAGGTTTTCATCAGTCCGTCATTCCATTACATTGGACCAAATATATTTCGAAACATTTCTAGACTGATTTAGAGTGCATCGCCAGCAAGTTAAGTTTAGCATAATCACGTAGTTAATTACATTAACACTCATACAATTAGCAAAACACCCATAAAAACTTCAATTCTTCAAAATTTCAATAGTCGTTCAGCATATTTTTGAATATAAATCATCACAACAATTTGGAAATATTACAAAATAAATGACAAAACAACTAAAATGTTTCCGCATTTGCGTATATAAATCCGATATTAGGTACATTATTAGTGATGTTTCGCCCCTTTGAAACTTTCAGATAATTTCGTACTTAACAGGAATCAAATGTCGGGTGTTTCACTCTTTTATATGTGAGTACAATATTATGTGTTTATATTTATTGCATATCTTTTATTATGGTACGCTTTCCTTTATATAAATACATATCTACATATAAATCTTAAACAATCCGAAGCCGTCATTAAATTGAAGGTTTTCTTTGGAAACTGACTTCGAACGATCTCGTAAAAAATAGAACCGTTTAAAGTTACAAATTGAACCATTGAAAAGAGTAATGGTGTGACTTGGCGTTCCATTTTTAACATATTTAAAAGGGAATTGCTCAAAAACGTCAGGCATTTGCAAAGAATAAAATATTAAAGCTATCGCCGCGGTGATTTGGAACGCTTCCCTTCCAGACACGTGCTGGCTGGTAAGGTGGGTATAATAGAGTTGTTTTAAAAAGCGAACAGATTTTTCTCCTCTTTTATTAATATAGTGTCATTATTGTGTGCCAGCATTAAGTTTGAATGTTTACGTATTTCTATTCTTGAAATCTACGATATCTACTATATGTTTCCTACGATTGGACCGTCTGTGTAAGAATATACCTAAACACTAAACAGAAAATCATAAAGGTAGTTTATTATTGTCAGTTCTATATGAAAATGTACAGTTTCAAACTATTTGGTACGTTGACGAGCGCTCCGTCAAGGTCTCTGATAAAGAACTAAAGTTATTTTACGTCAGTTAGGCGAATACCACAATATAAAGATAATTAAGCAGAGTGCTTCATTAACGCACAAAACATACGCACGTACATTTATTTATTTAATGGTATGGCTAACGCACGTTCATAGCGGTACGAAATAAATATGGTAAAGGTAATTCTGCCCTCCGGTGCAAAATGCGGTCGATGTGGCTGGACGGATCAAATTGCTCGTTTACGACCTTGCGGTCATAAACTGATAGGTACAGGTCAATGATGAAACATGTACGTTTTAATTTTATGCTGATAGTACCTACTCTGAAATATTTTTAATATAATGTAGTAATGTATTAGTTTTCATGCACATACGATCTATTGTTAAAGTCTTAATAATTCACAGAAGGTATCTGCCGGGCCGGACCTCAATTATTCATGTTCTAATCTTCTAACATCTAAATTGCAGCAACAAAGTTCACGTCGCTCTACCCTTTACAGGACCCATTAAGCGATTATCGAAATCATCGGCCATTTTGAAAGGTCACGGTGGTATTTTTTGCTGTCGCCTGCGCGGCCGGGCGTGTGGCCCATTTTACACGCGATTAGAAATTAAAAGGACGCCCATAAAAAAAGACCTGTGTCGCCTCTTTAAAAATATCCTAGCACGACAATAGATGCTGTACACTGATTTTATGTACCTGTTTGTATTTTTTATAGATATTGTTGACCTGAGGCAAATTTAGAAATGTTTTAATAGTAAAAACTTACAACGTTTCTTAGTTACTCAATCAGTCAGTTACGGAAGAGTTCACATTATTAATAGCACCAGGGTGACCGAGCTATGCTCGGGTGAAAATAGCTAAAACCGTGACCGGTTTCTCAGATATGAGACCTATAGCTCTAGCTATATCGATTTTTTGCCCCCGTAAACCCCTATATTCCAAATTTCGTCCAAATCGTTAGGGCCGTTTATGAGATCACTTGGATAAATAAACATAGAAATAAACAAGTCTAGCACGTTTAAAGTGATTGAGCGATAAGTGAAAACCGGCCAAGTGCGTGTCGGGCCACGCGCAAAGTATAGGGTTCCGAAGTTGACGATGCCCACAGTACCTTTCTAAGACTTATTAGCATCTAGCTAGCCTGTGGTATGAATGACGTGCCCGCCCGACGCCCCTGCCGCTCAAGAAAAATCATCATCATAAGTTGGTCGACTATTACTCGAAAGTTTGTACAGTCTACTTAGCTGTGATAGTTTTCCTTTCAACTACGTTACATATGCCACAACCGTGATTTTTTTCAGCCTTCCAAATACCACCATTTAGCTGGCAGGGGGGGGGGGGGGGAAACGTGACCCTAACAAAAAATAGCACTTTAAAGCTTAATATTTCACAAACGCATCACTTAATCAAAAAATGGTTTTAACAAACCCACAATATTTTTTCAAGACCTATTCAACGATATGCCGCACCATAGGGTACGCAAGAAAAAAAAATTACATCCCCACTTTACGAGTAGGGGAGGTACCCTATAAAAAAAAATATTTCAACATTTTATTGTACCACTTTGTCAGCGTAACTAATATGCATATTCATGCCAAATTACAGCTGTAAAACCCAGAACTAAACATCTATCAACTAAGCATCTCCGAGCAATAGTGCGGACAGACGGACGGACGGACGGACGGACATGGCGAAACTATAAGGGTTCCTTGTGGACTTCGGAACCCTAAAAATGAAAGACATGCAACGCGTCTAAAAGAACAGCTAAGGAGTGGCAATTCCCTGATAGTTATAACTTGGATCTTTTCAAGTCGAGAGTGAACAGGTACTATCTAAGTACCTAAGCATGTTTCACCTTCGACTACGTCGTCACTTACCATCAGGTGAGGTCGTGGTCAGTTAATGCTTGCTTTTAAAGTAAAAAAACGAGGACTTAAATGTAATAATAGGAAATTTCTGTTAATAATCGAGAAAGAAAAGATTACAATCAAACGCCCTCTTGAACTTTCGTTTAGGAGTTTACTCATAATTTATTTTCGGTTTCAATAATTTATTAATGTTCGAGTTCAAGTATGTGTCACAAAACTGACAAGTTACCAACAAAGAAAGTTGACAAGTGAAGAGGATATGCAAACAGACATATTAGTTATTATGGTTGCCTATAATGCATTATCTGTCATATCTCGCTCACATACCTATAATACGTACATCGATAAACCTACTTCTTGTGATGAATTTAAAATTAAAAAAGTAGTAGTACGATAGTACGAACGTACAACAACAAATTAATATCTTTTTGTTATTACTTCTCCAAGTAATAAGTAATTGCTATAAAATTCAATAACGTTTGTGGCGTCGCTGGCGCATCGTAATGCCGTCATTAGTGACAGTGTACAAATATACTGAAATAATTACCGGCGCCGAGACGTAAACTTCCGCGACTAATCGAATCGATGTTTTCAAACACAGTTTTATTGGTCGATATTAAGTTGAAAATTCTGACTAACAAATTTTTTATAACTTGATGCCCTTGATGGGGACGATCGTACCTCCCATTTCCTCGTGTTAAACACGTATTCAGTGGAATTTATATTTATTTGACAATGGAGGCCTTCTCCATATATTTTTTTTTTCTGGACCCCTGGGAGACTATACATCTCTAAGATCTTAGATTTAAGTTTAAGTTAGGGACTATACATCCCTTCAATGTAATTTACGTACGTACCTATATGTATATTTTATACATGTAATGTAAATTTTGTAAATTTTGAAAAAAGGCCTTCTGCTTGAGTTTGTTTCGGCGCTTCTTCTCAAGCAATGGGTCTAGGAAGCGCTGGTAAATTCTTTTTCTGACGTGTAAAAGTGCCGCTATGTGGCCAATTTGCTGAATAAATGATTGAATTGAATTGAGTAATAGGTTGGTAGTGTCAAAAGGTAGGCCTTTTATCACTCTACTGTTTGGGACAGATATGTGAATTATCACAAAGTGCTACAGGATTTTGTCGTGATAACGTCTTATAAATTCACCTGCGCTCACAAAAAAATATTGACGCAATAGTTAGCGTTGCAGCGTTACGTAGCGTTGTAGCGTTACGTGACGTCATCTATATATATAAAACAAGAAACTGACTGACTGACTGATCGATCAACGCAGACCCGAAACTACTGTACTTAGAGAGCTGAAATTTGGCATGCAGGTTCCTTGGGGAACGTAGGGTAGCACTAAGAGAGGTTTTCGCGAAATTCCCACGGGAACGGAAAAAACGGGATATTACATTTTAATATTTCTGCACATACGAAGTTGCGGGGAAAAGCTAGTCACGTATAAAATTATTGTCCGTAAATCGACTTACAGACAACCAATTTTTATTTTAAAATAGGTAGCTGACTCCACTAATTGACATCATCATAAATACTGCTCAAAGACGCCAGGAAAGCCGTGGTGGCCTTGTGGTTCGACCTACTGCCTCTCATGCAGAGGGTTGGGGGTTCGATTCCGGCTCGCACCTCTAGCGAAATTCAATTTGAATTTACCACTGAGCTTTTCGGTGAAGGAAAACATCGTGAGGAAACCTGCTCTCATTTGCGAAGTAATTCAAAGATGTGTGTGAAGTCCCCAATCCGCACTGGGCCCGCGTGGGGACTATAGCCCAACCCTCTCGTGATGAGAGGAGACCTGTGCCCAGCAGTGGGACGCAAATAGGCTGAATTAGTATAAATACTGCTCGTTCCACTAGTTTGTTGTCTTTTGAATAATTGTCTAATCAAATTCCTTTTACGTTACACGTTAGTCGGGATTTGTGTCATCTCGCCGTCTGCAGGCCTTGAGAATATAGCCTTGTGACTTCTTTTATTTATTACCTCCTTATTTTTCTTTTACGGGATCGTCCTTGGTAATTTTATTTTATTTTATTAGGTCTGCCAACAGTTGTTACACTATAAACTTATACTAAAAGATTGAAAAGATAATTATCTGCTACATAATGTACCTACAACTAATAACAGGCAAACACCGCATGAGTAAATTATGATGATACAAAAAAAAGAATACATGAACTTAACCTATATTTACTTTAACTAAGTACTTATAACAATAACGTTAATATTTTCCTGCGGAATTCAATCAGAGAGTCAGCGCCGATGTCACATTCCTTGCTGTATTTGTTGAGAAGGCGAACGGTTTTTCGGAAGGGTACAGCCAAGGGTTCCAGATAATGCCGAGGATATCTAGACGGTACTCTTATTTTGAACTTTCCAAGGATTTCAGGATAGTCAATATCATTTCTAAAAATTTTGTATAGAAACAATAAATCATACTGTAATAATACTGCACGTCTTTATTTCCGTTACGTTATTTATTACTAACTAGCTGACCCCGCGGACTTCGTACCGCCTTAAACCTCACGGAGCCCGAGACCTTTCCAACGAATGCAAAACCGTGGAAATCGGTTTGTGCGTTCTGGAGTTATAGCGTCAGGGAGGAAAACCCGACTTATTTTTAGATAGTAGATTAATTCTATCGTTTTAATACTAATCTTATATTGGAAAAAAAACGGTTAAATTTATCCACTGATCCAGTATCTTTATACTTCAGCGTGTGCGTGAAATCCGGTAGGTCTGATTTTTTGCAGGCTTGTTTATGATGGGCCTAATGTATAATCCAAGTCTGTGACCTCGAAGGCCGAACGAAACATTGTCAAAAATAAAAAATAAAACTGGGAAATTTTCGGATTCTTTTCAGATTTTGGCGATTTTGACCCTAAGGGACTAGTTTTTGATACTACCTTCTCAGGGCGTTTTTAAAGAAGACAAAATTGCAATTGTAGTCAATAACACAATAATCAATTAATTATTTCCCATAATCTCTATTGAATTCATGAATTGGTGATCAAATATGCAATATACAATGTGGAATGTTTATGTAACGTAAAATGTATGACTTTATGACACATTTATTGTTTATACGAGCCACAAATGCAAATTTGATTACGTGTTGATGGGTAATTAATTGTTCAGTATAGGTTTATTACTATTCCAGTACTTGGCGGATAGTGATTACTACGTGATTACCGCAATATACATGTACTGAATATACACGTGTGCCATGTCTAATTAATACAATATTAGACATAGACATAGACAAGACATAGACATTTATTTCTCAATATCAAATTACAGCATATTTTACATGTCAAAATAAGAGAATTTCACATTGAGATCGTCAGAAAGAATACAAAATAAAAATAAAATGAAAATCAGGAATAAAATGTTTCACCGTTAGGATCGTCTTTTCATACCAAAATAAGAAATAATGTTAACAAGTAATAGGATTAATGGTACAATTGGTATGTCAAATTATATATTACAAATTTATAAATCTAAGTCCATGTATTCTTTAACAGAATATAACGGAAATGCGAACTATGAACATACGTCCTATAGTACAGCACGGGGGCCTTATTCGAGTCCATGGTTAGGGTAGGATTCCTCCCCTATATCCCAAAAGCATAGGCAGTCTGCCAATTATTGCGAAAGAGTAAATTACTCGTATGATACAATTCCAAGAAGCGCACTTTACCCATCCGTGCGGCTCGCTCATACAATTTCACGATTAGACTGCGCGGATTCACCATCTCACCTTATACGCCGAAGGACGTTTGGACATTGGGATCAAACTGACTCAGTTAACAGTCACTTTTGCCGTCTTGAATAATAGGATTATCCGAGAAGCTTTAGGGAGATTCCTCCCTTGCCTATATAGAATCACTTTGCGGTCTCGAAGACCCCAAGCCACGAGTCCAATGAAATAAACCATACAGTACGTCGACGAAGCCTTCTTGACTGAGTATTACTGTGCAGGGCGACTACGTGGGGAGTGACTGAGTACGGTGGAGTAGGTACGCAGGTCGAGACCGCTTTTTCCTCGTATCGTCCCTCACCCGGCGGCGGCATTTTTCACGAGATTAAAGGCGTCAACCTGCTGTATATCTTATTCTCACACATACCTACGCAGAGTGAGAATTAGATAATCGGACTTGTAAGAAGTGAGTGATAGAGAGACACAGTTTGGCATAAAAGTACCTACGTAAAATTTATCGTGAGCTGTCATTCCATACAGAAGTAATTTTTTTCATACTTTAAAATCTCACATTGAAAACGAACCTTAACTTCTCGAAGAAACCCGCGGCTAACTCGTATTAAGTTTATTTTCAAATAATGTCTGACCACTGTCTAACTATAGTTGGGGCTGTAACCTCGTCTGATGCATGTCGACTTTAATAAAAGTTTCGTTCATACCTGCGAACAATTTTCAAGTAATTGGATTCTGTAGTAGGATTCTTACAAAACTGCAGTAAAAGATAATATTCTATTTAATTTAGGGATGGACAAAGTTGGATTATCTGTCAGTTCTAGGTATTTGGAAAAGTTTTAGTCATAAATCTTGTTAGATACTTTGTAACCATTACCAGAAAGTTACATAATATTCCAATGAGTTAGAGAATTTGTTTACAATTCGTGTAGAGATCTTCTACTATCTAAAGTCCCGCGCCTTCACGTTTCAAAACGCTTTTTTTTAATTATTATTTACAGAGCACCACCAACACTCTCAACGCATAGTTGATGGCTGTCTCAGCACGCACACATGTGTTGAGAGTGTTGGTGGTGCTTTTTAAATGTTCGCCCACGTCACATAGAAGCGACTCGGTAATAGGGTTGCAGTCAACATTTTCAGTATTTATAGAAAGGTTTGTTTCGGGTATTCTAGGTCATCATCATCATCATCATCATTTCAGCCGAAAGACGTCCACTGCTGGACATAGGCCTCCCCCAAGGCTCGCCACTCAGACCGGTCCTGTGCTACTTGCTTCCACCGGTTTCTCGCGACCTTCAAGGGCTATGCTCGGGGTTTCTCTGCGTGATAGAATCAGGAATGAAGATTTCCGCAGTTGAACTGGGGTCACCGACATAGCCCGAAGAATTGCGAACCTTAAGTGGCAGTGGGCGGGGCACATTGCTCGCAGGACTGATGGCCGATGGGGCCGGAAAGTTCTCGAGTGGCGTCCGCGAACCGGAAGACGAGTTGTCGGTAGGCCTCCAACAAGATGGAGCGACGACCTCGTGAAGGTCGCGAGATTCTAGGTTGCAAGTAAAAAAAAAAAAGCTTTACTTCGTTCCCGAGAACTTTCAGCGATTATACTGAAAAGGGTAATTAACCGCTGGACCGATTTAAATGTAAGGAGATAATCGGAGCCCCAGGGAAGGACATAAAGCTACTTTTTATCCCGGAAAAATGCATAGTCCCCGCGGGAACACGTTCAATGCGAGTGCGGCCAGAAGCTACTTATTCATAATTTTAAATCCACGCTAATAGTTTTAATGCGAAAGTTCTGTCTGTCTGTGTATCAAGTACCTCTTCATGCTTAAACCACTGGACCGATTTAGATGAAATTTGGTATGAAGTAAGGGTCCCGGGGAAGGACAAAGGCTACTTTTTATCCCGGAAAACGCATAGTCCCCGCGGCAACGCGATCCGAATTCCACGCGGGCGAAGTCGCGGGCAGAAGCCAGTATGAGATAAGTTTGGTGTCAACCTATGCTTTATAATGGAAAACTGCATAAAGCCATCATGACAAACTGTAATATGTATCGTAACCATAAACAACAATGCGCCGCGGGGTCCTCTTAAAGCCGCTAATGCGAAATAAAACAATTTTCCCCGATTTCCACGGGATTTGATTTCCCGCTGCGACCTACTTAGAAAACAACCTTGTTTTTCCCCGCGATTACCTTGCACACCCAGAGGGATGGAGTGGGAAACAAACGAACACGGAAAAACTAACAGCATTTATGATTCCATATTTCAATCCAAAAAAAAACTAAGTCTAAGTGTAATGCCAATATTTTTCGCGACAGATGGATTTTATATCAGTGTATTAATATTAATTTACTTACTAACGGCTCTCAATTACAGTACGAAATCATATAAATAAATATAAACCTTTCTAAACTTCTAAGTCAAAAACTTCATACTCCAAGAAAATCACTTATCTCCCACAGGAAAGAATTTTCTCACACGTTGAGAGCTACTTAGAAATTACTCCATTTACTCCCCAAGAACTCCAAAATGTACGTGACTCGCGATCTCTTTGTCTCCCGCTTGTTTGTTACGTCTTTATAATGGATAAAAGGATTTGATTTATAGTATTTTTCCACCTTCAAGGCCTTACCAGTCCTTTACGTTCAATCAATTAATTTGTTTTTACACACTCCAGTACTAAAATGCGGCTTACCTCAAGGGTCACTTCTTGTGCTAATAGTGTTACCTACTTGTGATTTGTGATACTGTTGATTCTATCGAAGACGCGTTACTTGCTATTAATAGTTGAGTATGGTTGTCGACAATAGGTATCGTAACTAAAATGTTATAGCGCTTCATAATGGCTTTTTAGTGCTTGCATATGTATGCAAATATGTTATTTAAACACGCCTAGTGCTGTCAAATTACTATTCATTGAATACTGAAATTTCGGTTCCTTTAAGCCAATTATTTACAAGACTCATTATAGGTAAAACGCAGGTGATGAAATGTAAAAGGTGATTGAAACTTTTCTTCGCTTCTGATCTCATTGCCATGGCAAAATTACAAAAAAAAAAACAAGGAACAAACTAACGCAAACTCATTTGCACACTCCCGTGAAAATTAATTCGTAAGAACCGAATGCGTTGGAATTATGAACATGGCCGACCCCGGTAATGACTTCGCCCATTGTACTTCCATTATATCGGGTATAATGGATGCCATTTAAGAAACCCCATTATTTAAACACCAACGAATAAGCTGGCGGCGATCGAAGCAAAGACTAAATTAATTAATGAAACTTGGCTTGCAAAAACGAACAAGTGTTTGATAAAAGCAATCCTACTGTCGTGTCTACGACTTAAACAAAAGTATTTTAAATACGGAATTGTTAATGAAAAATTGTTTATACTCACAAATCCTTCCATTTATTGTCCAAGATATGATCACATTTCAAGATTCAAAATACAAGCTGGATTCTTTGATCCAAAGGGTTTACTCAAATGCAAGGAATGAGAAACATTTTGAACTCAAACAATAAATATTGAACTTGTAGAAAATAAAAATATTAACCAATTAAGCCAATTCATTTGATCGAAATAATCGCTAAATAAAAAAAAAACTTTAAGTCCAGGGGCGTAATCTCATTAATTAAAACGCTGTTATATCACAAAACGTGATTTAAAGCTTTAATTATTAAATTTACGGGTTCTCTTGTTATACTTTAGGCTTACGCGATTAATAAATCAATGGGAACCCTTACGAAAAATGCATAACTAATCGGCGAAAATGATTTTGCCAATAGCTGCTTGAAATAATGGCCAGATACCGCACGTTGTATAATTATCGTCCGTAAACTGACTTTACCGTGAAGCCGTGGTGACCTACCGCCTCTCATGCAGAGGGTCGGGGGTTCGATTCCGGCTCGCACCTCTAAGTTTACTTATGTGAGAAATTCAATTTTAATTTACCACTGAGCTTTTCGGTGAAGGAAAACATCGTGAAGAAACCTGCACGCACCTGCGAAGTAATTTAAAGATGTGTGACCCTTCACCCTTGGCCATAAAGTGGGATATTCTGCCCGCTACGCGGAGAGAAAATCTCACTTCTTGGCCAAGGCAAGACGTAAAACTTTTGACAAACCACGGGCGGTAATTCGTAAAGCCCCAGATCGCATATTTATGGCCCTCACCTTCGGTTCGGGCCACAGAAACCTCCGATCTGGGACATTTACAAATTCACCACCCTAGGTCTGTAATGTACTATTAATTCACCTTCCTGCCAGTTTTCCGAATATTTCCTTAACCAAGTATCCACGTGGTTCGAGAGGATCTCGATGCTGGTGATCCTGCTGAACTGCGTGACCCTGGGCATGTACCAGCCCTGCGTCGACGACCAGTGCGTCACGAACCGCTGCAAGATACTGCAGGTAAATAATGTTACTATGCTAGTATAGCATATCGGATTTAAAAAAAAAGGCAATCTAAATATATAAAAATCAAAGGTGACTGACTGACTGACTGACTGACATAGTGATCTATCAACGCACAGCCCAAACCACTGGACGGATCGGGCTGAAATTTGTCATGCAGGTAGATATTATGACGTAGGCATACGCTAAGAAAGGATTTTGCGAAATTCCCACGGGAACGGGAAAAAAACGGGATTTTACATTTAATATTTCTGCGCATACGAAGTTGCGGGGAAAAGCTAGTTATCAATAATTTAAATAATGTCCCATTTTGAACCATTTCAAAGCGTGTTTTAAACCTTAATTACTGCAATTTACCCGAAATATTGTTTTGAGCTTGACTCTACATTACTAAAGTGGCGGTTAAGCTTTTACATTGCGTTCTTGTTTTTTTATCGGTTATTTATAGTACATTACAGACCTAGGGTGGTGAATTCGTAAATGTCCCAGATCGCAGGTTTCTGTGTCCCGAACCGAAGGTGAGGGCCATAAATATGCGATCTGGGGCTTTACGAATTACCGCCTGTGGTTTGTCAAAAGTTTTACGTCTTGCCTTGGCCAAGAAGTGAGATTTTCTCTCCGCGTAGCGGGCAGAAAATCTCACTTTACGGCCAAGGGTGACGTAAATGTTATTATTAGGCTCGGGACCTTCGCTACAGGCATCGGCACGGATCTTGAGCGGTGACCTTCGATGCGCAGAAATCGAAAATAAGGTCTCATAAGCGGAGGGGAATTTGAATTTATTGAGCTTTTCGGTGAAGGAAAACATCGCGAGGAAACCTGCACGCATCTGAGAAGTAATTCAAAGATATGTGTGAAGTCCTCAATCCGCACTGGGCTTGCGTGGGGACTATAGCCCTCAAACCCTCTCGTGATGAGAGGAGGCCTGTGCCCAGCACTGGGACGCGAATAGGCTGTAGTAGTAGTAGTAGTAGTAGTAGTAGTAGTAGCAGCGGGCGCTGTGCCATGCGCGAACGCTTATTGGCCCTTCAGTCGTACCCATGCGCAGCTATTTCCTCTACTTTCGCTCATTGCTCAAGATCCGTGCCGGGTCCTGTAGCGAAGGTCCCGAGCCTAAATGTAAAAAGCTTAACCGCCACTTTAGTAATGTAGAGTCAAGCCCAAAACAATATTTCGGGTAAATTGCAGTCATTAAGGTTTTAAACACGCTCTGAAATGGTTCAAAATGGGACATTATTTAAATTATTGATAATTGCCTTTTTTAATAAATCCGAGCGTGGGAAAGTGTTTTACTCGAATAAGTGCGCCATTATCCGAATTCCGGTTACTGTAACATCGTGACTTAATGGTAAGAAATAAATTAAATTATCAAACAGATTTTTTGAGCAGTTTAAAGCTCCATTCACAGATTGATTTAGGTATTCCCATAAGATTTTCGAAAATGTTCGTTTTAAATAAATAACTTCATTATCATCATCAACACGGTTTCGTTTGTTTTGAAAAAGAAATGGAATAGTGAAGAACAACTAAATGCCAAGTCAGCCCACGCCAATCTTTTCTGCTTCATTGTGAACTTTGTATATTTTTATCATAACGAAACAAAGTGAAAACGCTTTTTTGAATTCATATCGTTAATTTATTACTCGTTATCATCACTGAAAACCTATAAAGACTGTATTAAAAATCCTCTGGTAAGTATATAAAAAACCAGTATCGACATTTTTGGTATCTCTACCGATCTGGTACCTCTACTTTAGATCATGTCCAAATCGTGAAATATATCGTGTTATAACCTATAATGGGGAGGGCTGTCCGCCAGTATAGCCTCATGTTGTATTGGGAGGTCAGGACAGATCTCCACAGTTGCGGCCATCTCACATTTCTAGTAAAAGGTACCAAAAGCCTCTTCATGTTGGCTTCGGCCCCGTGAATGCTTAATGACCGGGTCCCCATGGGCCCGTGACTTGAAAATGTACCAACAAATAACAATAATGATATCGCTACCTTCGTTCGCTACAGCCATTAACTAAATAGATATAGACATAGGAGCTATTTTATATTAATTCTCTTTCAGGTCTTCGACGACATCATTTTTGCATTCTTCACGTTGGAGATGACCATCAAGATGGTAGCGATGGGTGTGTACGGGCGCGGGACTTACTTGGCTGACTCCTGGAACAGGCTGGACTGCTTCATCGTCATGGCTGGGTAAATATAATCCGTCATCAAACAGTCTACTGTCTCATTGTCTCAAACTTTCGCGATACACACTCATATTAAACACACTATCACCGGGACTTCTCGTGGCCACGTGGCGTGGTTTCTCGTGGCCGTTGCATCGCGGCCGAAACGTCGAGGTAAAAATAGATTTTACGCGATTAAGTCCCGGTGATAGTGTGTTTAATATGAGTCTACTGTCTCGCTGATAGCAAGAGCTTTCTCATCTAGAAGTCATATAGACCACACACGCCAAGCAGGCCTAGTGCGGTTTGGAGACATCTACATCATTCGGCTTTGAGTCGTCTCGCTGAAGTTTCCTTCACATGAACATTCAATATGGATACTTTCGACCGGAAATAAACAAACCACTTCTATAAATAATAGTTTTAACCTGTGACTGTGACAAATGGGAAGATCTTGCTGCTGTACGCCCGGTGTGGTGTGCGCGTGTCAATAAGGGTGTAGAAGACTTTGAGACGGCTCGTCTATGCACACAATTGTGGACCTCATACTCGTATCATCTGAAAATCAATAAATATTATAATGATTATTATACGCACTTGACTCTAAGCGCCAAGATAAAAAATATCGTCCTAAGGAGCTGTATAATTACACGAGTAACGCTGCAGGTCAGCTTCACTGCGCAACGTGTGACAGAGTGTTCAGGACAAAGTTTGGTTTCGCCAGTCATATTCGAGCTCGTGCCTGTACTTTATTATAAAGGGTCGCCTACGCGGGTCACGGTGTGGAGGCGCTCTGCTACCTGAGGACGCTCACACTTGTCGAGAATGTGGTCGATAAACGGATTGGCTTATTCAGCATTCAGCAATTAACAAAAATGCCTAAATCGCGATTCTATATTTAGATCATGTCTTTATTATATTAGCCTTAGATATTTTATATACCTACTCAACGTTTATGAATACAAGAATTGAATAGTCATCGCTCTTGTACGAGATCTCGGATGACGTTATTCCGGATTTTGTGCGGAATCGCCCATAAAATACGCTTCGAATCCACTGATAATTAATGTAGTGTCTGGGCGACGAGCTTTGCTCGGGTGAAAAAAGCTAAAAACGATTTTTTCCAGATATAAGAACTAGCTAGATAGTTATTTCGCACCCGTAAACCCTTATATTGGAAATTTTGTCCAAATCGTTAGAGCCGTTTTGGGTTCTTTTGTATAAATAAATAATATGCGAGATTTAAAGAAAATACACATGGTCCTAAACAACACAAAAGTAATCAAAAGCACGTTGTACACCATTTTACAACTCAATTTATCTTTCCTGATTAGGCCAGGCAATAAAATCGCCTGTTGTCACCTTTCTTTGTTGTTTTTATGTCCTTGTGGAACTGTTTTTTATGCTCAATAAAGAGCTATTTACATTGGAAAGTTATCTTGTCAACAGGGTACTGGAATACGCATTGCACGTGGAAAACATCAACTTGTCCGCGATCAGGACCATCCGAGTGCTTCGACCTTTGCGGGCCATTAACAGGATACCAAGTGAGTGTTAATATAATCATATAATTAATGAACTATATTGTATATGCACTTAATCGTATGACGTATAAACACAAAATTAAAAAAAATACCAAAAACAACCGTCAAGCATCATGTCACATTTTGTGACAAGCTGTTACCGCGAGCCAGCTCCTCACAGTTCGTAGTAGATTAAGACAAAAACACTTGGATGTGCGAAACAAACAAGTTTTCTTTGCTACTTTCTTCAATAGGTAGGTAAAATAAAGTGAAAAAAATCCGTATAAACTCTGGAATGTACCTACAGTCTGACAGTCAGTTAACGTCTTAAGAATAAGGCCGTGTGTAGGTCATTTTGAACACCTGGACAGCTTATCTACTTCTGCTGCTGACTGTATATACAAAATTACAAAATATTACTATTGGCACGGTGTACCAATTTTTTTTTATTTCCCTACATTATGGAGACCGTACTGTAAACATTTATTAATACTTGAAAACTTGCTCGACAAAGAAAAACGATTGTTATATTCTACAATCGAAAACGAGCAATATTTTATTCCCGAGGGTTAGAATGGAGCACAAAAGTCCAGTGTTCACACAATAATACAGTGCAAAAATTTCAAGGAAAAAAATCGAACAGCAGAATTCTCGAAAGTTACTCCTTTAACAAAGCCTTCGCAGCAAACTTGAATTATTCGCTAAAAGCTTTCTTAAGCTTAATAAGGAGCACTTAATACAAGAACCGAACTTTAGGGCCCTTATACACTCGATACTTACTTGATAGGCAATTCATGAACTGAATGGATTGGAACGGTCAGGAATTGAGTTCTTTAGCAAGAATAAGTTATTTTATAGTGTGTGAATAAAAATGTTATTAAATAAATTAGTAGATTTCACGTAGGTCTGCTAGTTTTCTACACTACTTGAAAATTAAAAGAAACCATCAAGCCGAGCGGGCTATAATAAACGATACTGAACACAAAATAAACTTGGTCACTGGGGTTTATTCGTCCATGATTAAATCCTTCACTAAAACTTCCTTGATAGTGTTGAAGATTATCGACCCACAAGGGGTAATCGATGAGCACTCGAGCAGTCGCAAGGACCCCATGAACCTCTGTTAATGACGCAGTGGGTTGGTTACTAAGTGTTTAGGCGAAATAGCTAGGAAACATCCAGATAGCTTGGATACATTTGCGGTGGGCATAGTTGATGGAAATAGACCTCGAGGCCAATCACCAAGCCGCTGGTCTGACTCCATAATGGAGGTTACTGGGTCTCACTTTGACTACAGCACTTAGACCGGCGGAGGATACGGTACGGAACACTTGTCAACTCTTCCACCAAGCCATTCCAAGACGGACACGCCTTCAGTGATGAAGAATACGACGACAAAGAAGGTTACTTAGTGATTGGTTTGAACAACTGGACAGGTGTAAATGTATGTAATGGTGATGAGTTTGTTAAGATCTATTTACCCAAAATATTAGTTGCCTGTAAAAGTAGTAAAAGTGCCCCTATGTGGCCAATTTGCTGAATAAATGATTGAATTTTGAATGATAACTTCTTTCAAAATCTAACATGTGAACAATTAGTATGATTAATTATACCTACGTTTAAGTTTATACATACACCCTTACCAACTTTTATTAGTCACAGGAATCGCAGAACTGCACTTGACGTAGATAATCCTTCACGATCGTCTTCAAACCTTTATGATTGCAGAATGGCGTGTGATAAAAATAAAAACAGAATTTGTGTCTAAATACCCGAGTCCTCGAATTACAATTGCGACTCCCCTCTACGACATCATTAGGAGTAAACATTTTGCCTTGATGGTATTTTACTGTCGACATTTAGATTTCAGATAAGATAAATTCGTTCGTGACTGAAATATAAATATTTTGAAATTGCGATTTTAAAAGTACCAACATTTACTTGGATTCAAAGCGATTGAAATCATCAAGATCCCATTTCACAATAATATCATTTTGTTTATTACCATCTGTAAGAAAATTAGAGAAATACTAATGACTATTGAACTGAGGCGTGGGCGCTAAAGATTGGTCTCATAAGAAGGCTCAAGGTCACGCAAAGGGGTTTCTGTGTATGATAATTAATTATGTGATTATGAATTTCGCAATTAGTTCTGCGATTATGAATATCACAGTAGAATTAGGGTGGCCGACATAGACGAAGAATTACAAACCGTAAGTGACACTGGGCGGGCACATTGCTCGTAGAACTGAACCAGAAAGTTCTTAAATGGCATCCGCGTACCGAAAGACAAGCCGTCGGTAGACCTCCAACAAGATGGAGCGACGGTCTGGTGAAGATAGCGGGAAGTTGTTGGATGCGAGCGGCACAAGTAGGGTTGCCAGATGGCCGGGATTTCCGGGATTGTCCCGGAATTTCGGGTCTTGTCCCGTGTCCAGGAATTTCTCTTTATAGTCCCGGATTTCGAATAGGTACGACCACGTACCACGTAACAGATTTTTTTTTCATCAAGTAAGTTTTTTTCTAGACCCTTTACATACATCTCTAAGATCTTAGATTCAATATCTTAAATTCTCTTTCATCTTTTAAACTTAAATTTAGTACCAATACATTTATTTAATATATTGTAAACGGTGTTAATCTGCACTTTAATTTTAAAACGTCGCAAATCAAGGATTACGTTACGTTTTCGGTCGGTAGGAATATGTAACTTACGAAAATATAAATATATTTTTTTATATCCTGTTACTCAAAATTCCTCATTTATATACAAACAACGTCGTAAACGCGCATATATCTAAGATGTTTTAATATGTTGCTAGGCCCCCTGCGACCCTGAGAGTAGTTATACACCAGTTTGCAACTTTCAAAATCCTCTAGTAGTCGAGCGAGAAATTAATTGCGTAAGTTTTCAGATAGCTCACAAAAAATAACTTTAGGAAGTATTGTTAAGAGATTGCTCCTTCTACATTTGTAAAGTTAACTTTTGCTATAATCAGAGCCAAACTCGGCCTTTGGTCTTGGTTGTGGAGATAGAGCTACTCAAAGATATTTTTTTATTGAGGATTTTTTCATTTTTTAATTTCTTGACAGTAAATTAGTTAAAGAAAGCATTTTCCAGGTATTGTCTTACAGATTTTTATGAAGTTGACCAATATTGCTACAATTTAAGCCTAATTTGGGTACTCTTGGTCTTTAGGTTGCTTGGAGATAGAGCTAGTCAAAGATAAACTTTTTTTTTCAAATGCAAACGTTTTTCGTGTCTGTGCAATTGGAGAGTTGCCCTCAATTACCCTAACGTATCACCAACACATTTTT
The DNA here is from genome assembly GCA_963971205.1 of Aethes cnicana. NCBI lineage: Eukaryota > Metazoa > Arthropoda > Insecta > Lepidoptera > Tortricidae > Aethes > Aethes cnicana. Next base: position 10,352,295 of record OZ020282.1, read on the forward strand.
CTTTTATTACTTTTCTCTAGGGACATTAGTTGAGTACTTGAGTCGATACGTGTTTCGGAAAATGATACTAAGACGTTAACTTTTGAAAAAATTGCCCATTTTTGACTAGTTCTATCTCCATCTCTGCAACCAAAATAGGAGTACCTACTCAAATTAGGCTTAAATTGTAGTTTTACTCAACTATAGAAAAGTCTACGAAACAATACCTAAAAAATGCTTTTTTTAAGTAATTTCTTGGGAAAAAAACTGAAAAAAATCGTGAATAAAAAAAAAGTCTATCTCGGAGTTGCTCTATCTCCGCAACCAAAAGACCTGATCTGATTATAGTTAAATTTACAAACTTAGAAGCAACGACCCCTAAAAAAACCAGACTTTTTCACTTAGTTTTTTCGAACTATCTGGAAACTTTTGCAATATCTCGACTAGTATCTACAGGGTTTTGAAAGTTGCAAACTTGTGTATAAAGTATTCTCGGAGGACCTAACAACATATGAAAAAAATCATAGATATACACGGTGGGTCAGAAAATATGGCAAATAATTAACCCTCAGTATCAGCTATCGATTCTAAGTATATTGTATAGGTCTTTAATTTTTTTTGTATATGGGATTGGTTGTGTGAGCGACGCTTGAATCCTATACAATTTTTTTTTTACCAACTCAAAAAAAATTAAAAACCTGTACAATATGCTTAGAATCGATAGCCGATATTGTGGGTTAATTATTTGCCATATTTTTTGACCCATTTTTTTATAAAAAATATATTTTCGTACATATTCATAGCAACCGAAAACGTTACCCTCGAATTGTCCCGGAATTGTGTTGACTGCATCTGGCAACCCTAGGCACAAGACCGGTCATAGTGGCGAACCTTGGGAAAGGCCTATAAAAGCATCCAACATTCGCCTATAATAATGATTATAATGATTATGAGATTATACAATAATACATAGAGAAGGCCTGAAACAAGTAGATATCTATCTATCTATCGACTTCTTTTCACCGGGAGGTACCTACGTATCCGCATCATTGCGACCTCATAAAACGATAAACCCTACAGTTCGTTCCCGGATTGTTTTCAATAATTTTAAAAATTCTCTTCTATAACCTAAGTTAAAAGCCTTTTCCCAACCGCCGAACACAACATATTATCTCTAATCAAAACGCCTGAATAACAGAACAGGTGGCTTAACATTCAAAATGGAGGTCACTTCCCAAATACGCTGTCTGACGTTAAATAATGACGCGCCTGGACCCCGTAGCGAAGCGTGGGCCGCGATCGATGGCGCAACAGGTCTGTACGAAGTCTTTCACTCTCCCTCTCTACTCAGTCTTATGAGAAAGAGAGGCACAACTAAAATTAGGTACTTATTGGGTACAAATTGCGTTCAACGCGTTCCAGTGCACTTAAATATAGAAGTAATCGCTCGCTTTATGTCACTAAGAATTAATTTAAGAAACAAGTAGGTACAAAGGAATGATTATAATAAAATTAAAAAACTTTGTAATGTTTAAATGGGCGTGTTAATGATTATTGTACAACAATACATTCATGATCAACTTGCAATTCCAGAACATTATGTTACGTGTACTATAGTCGAGACTTGACGTTCTTAAGCAGCGAACTACGAACAAGGCACAGACGAGGTCACCTACAGGTCCTAAATAAATAGTACTTTGCGAGGCTTTGCGTTGTTTGAACCATTAAAATTAACTGGAACTTTAGCTTTAACGAGAACCGAGAGAAATAACTTTGATAACGTGCTAAGTTTTAGAGCAAATTAAAGTTTTTGATTTCTACGTTCATTTATTTAATTATAATTTTGATGAAGTTATATAGCAGGGAAGGCAGTGCCAGTTAATTAAAAAAATGTTCAGTTAAAAACTTTTAAATGGCATAGGTACTATAAAATTTATAATGTAATGGCAAATTGATACTTAATATAAAGATTACATTAGATTAGATTAAAAGTAAATTTATGATGAAACTAGTCGTTTGCCCGCGATTTCGTCCCGCGTAGACTTAAAATACATAATATAGGTAAGTAGTTATAGTTATAGAAGTATTAAAAATACTGGTTTGACTCGTAGAAAACCCGATCCCGTTGAAATATCGGGATAAAAAGTATCCTATGTTTCCCAGAGTCTCAACCTATATTCCATACCAAATTTCATTGAAAAGAAGGAAAGGCAAACAAACACACTTTCATATTTATAATATTAGTAAAGATAAGGATTATCAATGGAATGAAAATAAAATGTGAAAACGGATGGAATGTGAAAACTACATGTAAATTTGTTCCGAAGAGTAGTCAGTAGCTCTAACAAACAAACTTAGGTACTGATAGAAATATACATAAACTATCATACTACTGTGTAAATAATCATTTGTTACTTACTTTACGTGTACTTAATATAAAAGTTAAAAACTAAATCCGAGGTCGAGCTTCAAAAATATATAAGATCGTATTATCCGAAAGACTCACAGACCGTTTCATTTTAACGAAGGTCTCGCTAGAGCCCGGCAAACAAATGGGACAATGCAGTTCCCGCAAATTAAATCGGGCAAGCGGTTAGACATACCTCGGCAGTAATTTGCTGCCCATAAATTTATTGCCACCGCACCGTCCAATTTTTCTCTGCCTAAATGATAAATTTGATATATCTGCGCTGCTGCGCTTATCTGCAACATTAGTAAGCTTGTTTTGAAATTAATGTAGATGCTATTTAAGTTTCATTTATGTAAACAAGCCATTTATCACACTCTTTAAAGGTGATAAAATCACTCCCTCGATAGTTACAAGTATGTTATATTTTCCCTCATCATCAAAAGGTCGTCAAAAAAAATTGTCCATAAAATTAATAATGAGCTTATTTTATCTGGTATGTATTTACATAAGAATAAAGTCTGTGAGAAATTTAACACTTTCCTCAAGTTTCACTTTTTCACATACTTTTAATTTTGCACATCACTGAATCATATTGAAGCTTAAACTGCTATGACCAAAGAAGATGCCATTAGCGTAATTTTTCGACGTCAATTACACCGCGATAGGTTTAATTGTGCTGACTCGAAAACCGTCGCGCAGCAGCACAGCTCAGCGTTTTCACCGATTCATTTAGTCTTATTTTCAATCGATTTTTCATCCATGATCGTGTATGTGTATGTAAGTATATTCTTTGATATACTTACACATCGTCATCAACATCATTACAGCCGAAAGACGTCCACTGCTGTACACATTCATTGTATATTTTACGTTTTTCTTCAATGTAATTTTTTGTTGTAATAATTTAATGTTGCTTTTATTAAATAATCGTCTATATAGTCGCCAAATTAGTAGTATATACTCCCCTGGTGTAACAAGCGACTTCTCTGGTGTTACACTTATCCATGGGCAACGATGACTACCTCTCATCAAGTCTGCTTCTTCGGCACGTCTTAAATATAAATTATTTATGATCAGTAAATGAAAACTACTCAGCAAAAATACTAATAATATATTAATCGTTATTTTACAAAAATAACCATTAAAGATAAATTTAACAATGAGCAAACGAAAATGAAACTTTACCTTAGTAATATACCAATAGAGGGTTAGTACAGGTTAGGTGTCTAGGTACTCATTGGTTCACTTTCAAAGCAATTTGTAGCACGAAAGCTATTAGAACTGGCACTTCTAATGGTGGCCGCTTAATTATTCACAAGTTCAGAAACAATGTTTTAATGTTTCGAACAACTTGATGGCAGTAATTTCCATTAATTAATACTTACTAGCGCATTAAAACATGAAAAATTGCACATTACTGTGTTGTGAAATACCTGTCATCATAAAATCCGTAATTTCCCCTTATTATAAAAAAAAACTTTGCTGTATAACATCAAAATTATATACCTGAATAGACTAACAATTTTCGTGTGAGTGTACGTCTATTTTTGGGATATTTTTTAGGTGCCTATAAAAACAAAGTTTTTTTAACCTACAGGCATGAGAATCTTGGTTATGCTGCTCCTGGACACACTGCCGATGCTGGGGAATGTCTTGCTGCTGTGCTTCTTCGTGTTCTTCATATTTGGGATCGTGGGAGTCCAGCTGTGGGAAGGCATTCTACGTCAACGTTGTGAAATGGTCCCACCGCCCAACGTATTAAGACCCAAGTATGTTTATTGTTCACTAGTGTCCTAACTGGATCAGATATTTTTGATTTATTTGAATTATTGTATGATAATTATTAATTAACATTTTTGTAAGATCATTAAAAGTAATGACTACTTACAGTTTAAATGACTCTTACCGCCTCAAAAATATCTAATCTAAAATAAGCTTAGGATAAACATTTCTTTCATGAGCTCACTTTTACAGAGTACCTATACTTGTCGAGCCAACGCTGTCTGGAAAGTTAGATAGAAACAATTTGGATGGAAAGCTATTGAATATTTTCGTTGTAACATTTTGGTCTCCGCGCTCTCGTAGCGGCACCTCCCATGCAAGCGTTGACTGCATGCAATATTTAATGCTTTCCCTCAACGAGCACGTCCACGACTGCTCCATATCATTTAACATTCTTTCTAACATTCTACTTTAGCCAATGCAATGTTGCCGGATAACTTATGCTCATTTGTTTTTAAAATCATTAACGCAATCGCGCATGTTTGAGTTACAAATGAATGGCTTACTAAACAAGCTACACACTAAATATTGCATCCCGTCAAAGTTCACAATGATTACAAATGAAAACACACGCATGACGAATCATCCGAGAATGTAGCAAAGAATAGACCTCAGACATCCATAGTATACATTTACAGTTATCGTAGTGCTGACTTGCAGACTTTGCTACAATACGGATAGAGGAACTACATCATCACGTAACAAAATAATAAAAGCTTTTACTTTAACTAGTTACACACAATAGAGGTATTTTATCAACAACTTACCAAAGACATGGGGATGTGGCTTCTGTCGTTATCGTTTTAATTACTATTAATGATTAACTCAATCAAAATCATTTTCACGACCTCGGTGTATGCATTCACTAATGATAGTAACCACATTTCAGCGCTGAGCCAACTATTAACCCTAGGTACATACACCGTCGCTGCTACGTCAAATTTATGTTCCAGAGACCTGTCCGAATGGTACAGAGTGCGCGTCAGAGTCAACTCGTAAGAATTAGCGATCAAAATTAATGTGTTTCTTTAAGAACATTGAAATCTGTTGTATCGTGTATCTTCACACATCTGCCGTCCAGATGTGCTATTATTGCTTCCCTTTCACCAACTGGCATTTCTACAATAGCTCCATGTTTATATATATCGACACCAGCTTTAAGTGTTTCTATTTTCAAGTTTCCGTTTTAGAACTGCCAGTTTGTACCTGACCAAGCGAGATGCTACCTCTGTCGAATATACCTTTGAAATAATTGAAGATATTCCTAAATTCTCTCACAAGTTTCATCTGCCAATCTACTGAAGATGCACAAATGTTTTCGACATCAACTATATTTCAAAAAATCAAAACACTTACCCTTGTCACTGAAGTTGCATCCTATATTTAAAGAACACATCGAGACTATAACATTCACTTAAAAACTTGATCTTTTTTAACTATACATTTTTGCTTAGTATGGTTAAATGCTTCTGAATGAAATCTGTGGGGTTTTTTCGTAAGCATCAAAAAGCTTAATGCTGTAGTTTAGAGAGGTCAGTAAAAGTCTTACGGCGATGATCGAGGGAGCAGGTCGGGCGTAACGACGGTCCCCGGAACGACGTGGGTTACGGCCACGTTACGTGTTCCGGCTTGTAACGACCGTTGCCGTTAAACGCTAACGACAGCTACTGCCGTTTATCTAGACGATTTACTAATACAGTTACATTACGTTGTTGCGATTAAATACTTTGTACGACATCTCTCATATTTTTCCACCTTTACAATTTTGAAACATTATGTTCTAACTTCTAACCAAAGAGGAATTCAATAATAAATTACGATTTCTAATAATGTACTTCTACTACTAACTTAACACGGTACTATGTATTTAGAAGTTACTTATAGAAAATCGATAACTTTACTAACAATTGCTTCCATTAATTGCAATTAATATATAAATTGTAAACGCATCTATTTAATACTTCTCCTAGTAAACACAGCATGCGCCTTGCATGATTGTCATAAACAACATTATTGTAAGTGAATGTTAGAAATGCATGAACTATAGATATAATATTATCAAACCGCTTTGCTGCCATCAAAAGCTACAATCCCAAATTTAACTCAAATTAAGATCATTCACCACTAACATCACAATTAAAACTGACAATTCAAAAACTAGTTCAAGATAAAGCGGTGTTATACAACATTGCATCATCACTGTTTTAATTTATTCTCTTACGCAGCATCTCGTTCTACTACGAGTTCTCGAAAGAGTTGGACTACATTTGCACGACCCCGGAGGACAGTGGCATGCACTCGTGTGGCAACTTCCCTCCTTACCGCTACGGGTCCCTCGTCTGCAACGAGACGGCCAAGCCCTTTTCCTACAACACTCCAACAAACGTCTCCTGTGTCAACTGGAACCAGTACTACACGAACTGCTCTCAAAGAGGGCCCAACCCGTTTCAAGGGACGATATCCTTTGACAACATCGGCCTCGCCTGGGTCGCTATATTTCTGGTTAGTATTTGTAGTTACGAACCCAATGTAAAGAGGGTTTACTCCCAAAGCTGGCAACGTCGCAAATAACTGACAAATATTTCGTTGTCTTCATTAATTTCTGAATATTACTGAATGAAAACATGAATTGTATCGTTGTATGGTTGAATAAAACATTAAGTATGGATTGCAACAGTTATCATAGGAACGCGAAATTTTTAGTATTATGGAAGTAACATCTTTTGAAAACTTTCCATCGCAGTTTCCATGCATTTTAATGTAATCTTATCATTTGAATGCCTAATCAACAAATATAAAACGAGACGCGTCATTGAACCATAGAATGATAACTTCTTTTTGAATTCAGCAATATTGAGAAATTAATAAAAACAGCGAAACATTTGACAGCTATATGCGACGTTGCCAACTTTCGGGATAAACCCTCTTAAATAGATTTGTGCTTCATTATTAGTACCTACCTAATGTACCTACTCATTGATGTTTCTTTTCAGGTCATATCTTTAGAAGGCTGGACGGACATAATGTATTATGTGCAAGACGCTCACAGCTTTTGGGATTGGATCTATTTTGTTCTTTTAATTGTGGTAAGTTTTTTATCATCTATTCCTTATCTAGCCTATTAGATCCGACTGCTGGGCAAAGGCCTCCCCTCCTCTCTTCCACTATCTATTTAACAATTTAAATTCGGTTTTGTTAAAGAGGTCAAGGTTATTTGGATTTTATTTTCGTTGTACTTCTTTAAATTATATAATGAGCTTTTATATCTAAAGATATCGCGGACGCGAATCGGAACTGGGTCAGACAATCCAGGCAGTCTTTCATGTCGGCTGTAACTGTGTTGATACTAAAAATTCATGTTGTATGTAATGTTTTGTGTATGTTGGTTAATTTCATGCGCAATACTAGTATATAGCACATTACGAGTGCATAAGTAGGTATACAGCACAAAGAAATAAATGAAACGTTATCTATACAATATAATTAGGGATTGCCGTAAGCTTAAAGCTGATAATAATGTTTAATCAGTTTAATAGTGTATATTGTTTCGAGATTTTACTAAAAAAAACAATAATTAACTTCTATAAACTGTGATTTTTACACCGACATATTGTATATATAGGTATACATATTTTATACAAAACGACGGAAGTCATTGCGATCTTAAGAAAAAAAATGGAAGTATTTAGAGACGATGCAAAAGTCCATTTGGTTAAACTTAGATCAGGCTTTTATTTTATTGTTCCATTACACCTCTTTTATTGCAATAATATAGAAATAAATAATAATAAGTCTGTAGTAGAAGTCGCGGCTGAAATTTGAAAATTAAAGGAAACTATCAAGTCGAGGGGAATAGATAAACGATACTGAACACAAAATAACACTTTTTTTAGAAAAAATGTCTGTATGTATATATTTATGTATGTCCGTATTTAACTAGAAAACTACTAGACGGATTGCAATAAAATTTGGTAAGGGGGTAGTTTATAACACTGGTCAACGTATAGGATACTTTTTATCCCGGAAAAATGCATAGTTCCCGCGGGAATGCTATTAACGCGGCCGAAGTCGCGGGCAGAAGCTAGTTAAGAAATAAACTGAACTTTTTATTCAATCGTAAACAATATTATTCAATAAACATTTGAATTAAATAAACAAATTAACTTTTTATTCTCAGATCGGATCGTTCTTCATGATAAACCTCTGCCTGGTCGTCATAGCGACTCAGTTCAGCGAGACCAAAAAGCGAGAGATGGAGCGCATGCGCGCTGAACGCGCCCGGTTCACCTCGTCATCTACCCTCGCTTCGTCCACGAACAATAGCGAACCGGCCACTTGCTATGCGGAGATCGTGAAATACGTGGCCCACCTGTGGAGGCGGTTCAAGCGGCGGATGGCAAAAAAAATTAGGTATGACTAACACTTCAATGAAAATGGCATCCAAAAAGATAGGGACGATACGATGTGAAAAGTTGGTGGAATTAAGAAGATACTCTTCTATTTTCATTATATTTATTCAAAAACAACATCGAAGTAGGATTAAATCAAGATCTCTTTCCTTCTCTTGTGGATGAAATTCTCTAACTAGCTGAGATCATGGAGACGGTGCAGAACTTGATGATGATGGAAAATTAATATGATACTGTTATAAATGACGACGATGACATCAAGACAAAGAAACTTCAATGAAAAGCAAATACCACTATCACCCCAACAGCCTATTTACGGCCCACTGCTGGGTACAGGCCAAAGTAAATACAGTACGACAGTAACTTGAAAGGCGCGCGACGAAGCACTAATGCCCTCGTGACAGCGTCTAATATTGTTTATTCCGCGCGCCATATAAATTTTGTCGTGCTACTCACTCCTCTTCATCCTGTCTTCTTAATGCCTTGTTCTAGAGTGTACAAGTACCAGCGGGACCAGGTGCGCTGGCGCACAAGCCGGGAGACTCTCCAGCTACCCGCAAATAAACCGAAGCAGCACCACCCTTGCTGTCCGAGAAATCATCCACAGGTTCTTAATTAATTCCGTTTTCTTACCTAACTGTCGTATTGTTATTAAGATACCTTTCCGTGAGAGCAAAGAGATTTTATGATTATTAGGAGTAGGTAATTTATGTTCAGCAAAAATTGATTGTTTTTTCGTAAGTCTTTAATAACACAAATCAGTTCTAATGAGAAACTTTGAAAACTGACCTTAATCACCACTATTACTTTCACTGTTTAAAACGTAATATAGTAAAAACAACTATGTAATCTACATAACGTCTTCTTAAGTCATCATTTTCATTTTTCGTGCTATTGCAATTTACCGAATTACAACGAGTTTAAATTTTAGTGACCCTCGCTATAAATAGAACTTTTTTAATTCTCAGATAAATAGTGCCAAAAAGTTAATCTATAACTTTGTCGACAGAACGGTAAAGAGGAAGGAGACGAGCCTCTCAGCCGACCCAGCCTGTTGCGCGTACCTTCGCTCTCCGCGGCCGACTTGGAGGTAATGCATTATAATAAACTAATCGTCTTTTCGATTTCATTTGCGTAAACATAGGATTAGATGACCTGATATGAAAAAGCGCGTACTAACTACCCGCGGAAAACCCGGTCCCTTGGTAATATCAACAAAAAAAGCAAGTAACTCTATCTGATCTATAAAATAACCAATTAGATATTAATCCTATCTGATAAATGACCTCAAAAACTGCAAATGAAGCAACTCAATTTAAAACTATAGTAGGTATGAATAAGCAGATATAGATAATAACCTCTAATGTGCTCGCAGATCCGAAAATTTCTGTAGGTAATCAGCTTTCACAAACTTTATATTATGTATGCAAGTTGTCGAGGTAAAGAAGTGGCAAACTAGTAGATAATTAATACGCATATTAAAAAAAACATGATGCGAATACAAACATAGCGCTGATCACACCGAGCTAGCGGAATTTCAATTCACAAACATCGACACAGTCAGTAGGCAGTTTACCAACCAACAGAAGTGATGGGTCGCCGGTGACGTGATAATGCGTTTTGGACGTGACAGAGTGCCACTCGGCGCCGCTTTTAGGGTCAAGTTGGGTTATAACCGGGTGATTTGTGATTGTAGTTGATAGCGCGTCTTTATCAACTAGTGCGTTAAAGAAAGGACTTTTTACATTTGGATTGGTGGATAATTATTTGGTAACCACAATAATCTATTGATATAGCTAGTGTCGCCAAAATTTATAGAAGGAATTAAATAATGGAACTTGCTTTTTTGGCCACGATGCACGAGCCGTTTTTAAATTATACATACAGAAATTGAGTGTTAGTCGCATAACAACTTTTGTCATTTATGTTCATCTAATTTTACAAATAACGAACGCAATGCAAAATGTCTATCAGAAAAACGTGTCAGTGATCTGAATAGATAGTTTCTACAGTAAAACAAAAGTCGTCTGATAATTAAAACGACGTGCACATGTCGACGTGTAATACTAGGATTGTTGTCCCTATGTAATAAAATATAGCACCATGTAAACACAACTATATCTATAAACACATCATGTAACATGCCACAGACTCTTCACGGTAGAAAACCTCACATTCAAGACACAATTTCACACCTGCTGCGTTGGGTAAACGTGAGCGGGCGGTCCGCCTGTTGCGCTTCCTGATTCAGCCGATAAAGGGTTTATTTGAATTATATTTGTACTTATAAGTACAATGTAGATCTTTATAACGGTGGTCGTTGTTACTTCAAGTAGGCAAAGGTAAAAATCACAATGAAACTTATTACAACAGCGTATCGTAACGCGTAATAGAACCATAACAGTGAAGTGGATGCAAATAATTTCGACCTGACTTGCCTATGTATGAATCAGTTATTTCCGCTTCTCGCATCTCTATTTGCATGTTTAGTCTGTGATACATCACGCTAATTCATCATCATCAAAATATCATCTGCCACACGTCATAATAAATAAATTAGGTACTTGCATCAACCAATGTTAGAGACCAGTCAGGTGTTAACAAAGAATAAACTTAAGAGGGAAGATTATCTACTACGCGTCCATACAAAAAGAGAAAACGTTTTTCCACTTCTAAATATTTTCCAATCTCCATGATTTTTTTGGTATGTTATTTACACAATGAAATAGGTACTAGGTTTATAGGTTTTCCTTTTTTTTTAATTTGCAAGAACTTTGAATCCATTGCAAATAAAAAAAGGAAAACTTAAAAACTTAGTATTTTATTGTGCCAATAACATACTAAAAAAATCATGAAGATTGGAAAATATTTAGAAGTGGAAAAACGTTTTCTCTTTGTGTATGGACGCGTAGTGGGTATTCTTCCCTCTTAATGAGTGATTTGCAGTCGCTCATTTGAAGTTTATTATTTTTGTTTCTTCTGTTTGAAACGCTAATCTTAAGTGGTGCATATGGGACTTCGTTTTTATATCTGGAATTCTCTTCTAGAATGCATCGAATTTGTCACTGCTCTCACCACCATCGCTGGCCCGTCGGCGGTCTTCCGTGATGTTCAGCGATACAGTGCTCCTTCACACCCCAAACTCCCCTCACGTGGGCCATCCACACAACGTCTGTTCTTCAGAGAAAATGACACAAACAGGTGATGTGAAAAATCCATCACTTTGTTACCTGCTAAATATCATACTTCTTTCAAGACAATCTTATTCTTAAATTACCAAATGTATCTACCTCTAATTATTGATAGGATCTCATACTTTCTTCGTGTCAATCATTTGCTTAAATGTAAAAGTGAAAGCAATTATAACAATTGTAATATTTATAGATTCATTGTGTCAACGTGACTGGCTTAAGTGTCACAGCGGTGAGTCTAGAGAAGGTAGATCTAGACGGTCTATTAGACAGGCATGAGCTGGTTTATTCTTGTTTCTCTTCTCTCTAACTTCATAGACATCGATAGGACGGTCTAGGTCTTCGTTGAGGATTATTACTGCTTCTCTGTCCTCGACAACTACTACAGTCTTTTCTTTCTTCACTGTTTGTAATGTTACATCGAAAGTATCAATATCTCTTAATTTAGATAATGTTCCTCTCGGATTGTTATCAGTTATTGATGCTTTCGATTTTTTAGCCTTGGCACTGTTTATAACGCACTGTAGTGACATTTATCTGGGGTGTAGAGTTCGACCTGCCGACAGGCGACACTGCCGAGGATCGGGCGGCGGCTGGAGGCACCATGTCCTGCCAGGAGCTCCTGGCCTTATCTGGAGCCCTATCTGCAGCCCTACCCACGGGACAGGTCGCTTTGGACTCCTTTTTTGAAGAGTTAACAAAAGGAATTAGTAAAAGAGCTGGTGAAGATAAGGATTGTAAGGTAAAGTTCAAACGAGACTGCAGATTCAACAACTTGAATATTCACAAAAAGAGGTTTACCATGAAATTGTGACTTTTACAGACATTAGAGATCGAAGACTTTTCATGTTGCGCCGATCTTCTTGCGGCGGAGGCAGCCGCAAAAAAAGCTAGAAAAGGCAGATTTGCCAGCGCCTGTTCCTTATTTTGGCGAAAGTTGTCGAAGTTACTTTCATTTTTAAGGAAACACATTAAGAATGTCGTGAATCATAAATATTTTCAGCAAGGTAAATAACGCATTGCTTTACAAACTTCAGTGTAGGTATTGTACATGGTTACGAATATTTTGTTTAATTTTAAAATCAAAATTATCCAACAGGAATATTATTGGCTATCCTTATAAATACGCTCTCAATGGGCATTGAGTACCACAACCAGCCGGAGGAATTGACAGTCATAGTAGAGATCAGCAATGTCGTATTTTCGGCCATATTTGCCGTTGAAATGATCCTAAAGGTTGTGGCTGAAGGACCTTTCAAATACATTTCAAATGGTTTCAACGTATTTGATGGAATAATTGTAATTTTAAGGTGAGAGCTCTTTTTTGTTATTTAGATAGGTACTGATTGTTTATTGGAAAGATTAAAATGTACAATGAAATGAAAAAAATATAAAATTGTTTCTCCTAACAGTGCTTTTGAGCTAACGCAAAGTTATGGCAGCGAAAAAGATCTAGCAGGAAGCTCTGGTCTGTCCGTACTGCGCACATTTAGGCTCTTGCGCATACTTAAATTGGTCCGATTCATGCCAAACTTGCGTCGCCAGCTGTTCGTCATGCTGCGGACTATGGACAATGTTGCAGTCTTCTTCTCGCTGCTCGTACTTTTCATTTTTATATTCAGGTAAATTTGTTATTTAATAAGTATTTAGTACCATAACCTAAGATGGCTACAATTATGTCCTATGGTGTAAGGTTTAAAAACGGGTTTTGGGGGTGATTGTTAGAGTAAAAGTAATATATAAAGTGTATATAAATAATAGTTTTAATACTAAACTGCATGGATATAATAAACGAGGTTAAAACAATTTGACAAGTCCTGATCTTGTTAAATGATATAGAAACAATTCGGCAAATACTGTTACTTTGACTTACGTAGATTTCTTGAAGTTTTCCTCGACTTTATGTTTATTTCTAATCTCTTCGTTGCCTACCGACAACTTAATCGAATGTTATTCTTACGTTCTATTACTCCGGGATTTTATTTCAGTAAAGGGAATTCTTTTAAATAAGGAAATTAAAGATAATGTATCATTATAAACCTTGTAGCCCCGTGCTGTTTCCCCTTCATTACCTATTTAACTTTCACATTTATCACATAAAGTAGTTTTATATCACTATCCTCACAGAACCTGATTGATAATCTCTCTCAATCAGATCGTTACTTTCTTCGTAGATGACGAGGACAATCCGACCCTCAATAAATAAAACGACATTTTGAATGTTTCTACTTAACTGTCACATCCGCATCCTCTCCCTGTGCACTACCTAACTGTGAGTGATTTCTCCTTTTCTTTTCAATATTCCTTAATGTAACTCACTTCTGTCTTTGACAATGTACCCACTACACAATACCACTGTCCACACTATTTACATCTTTTTCTCTTCTATTTATTATTCATCGATCATAGTATGTGTCTATCACGCTTTTGTGCTTTGCGTCCATTTCAGTTTTTAACACTTGCACTTCATCACATATCTTTTAGATGGTCTTATTTCTTTTATTTTATTTCTTATCATCAACATTGCTTCTCCTTGTGTGTGAAAGGACTAAACAGTTCGTAATATCTAATCGTATATTGCGTGACAACGTTCAGCATCCTCGGTATGAACATCTTCGGGTGCAAATTCTGCGAGAAAGACGATGATGGCGAACAGGAGTGCGACAGAAAAAACTTTGATACGCTCTTGTGGGCCTTTGTCACGGTGTTTCAGGTATTCAACATTTTCAATTAAAGTTCTAACAGATAACCCAGAAACAGACTGAACTAGCAACATTACTAAACGCTTATACTATAGGGGTCCGTCAGCAGTCAGCACTCACGACAGTATGACAGTCCTAATAACAGAACATTGTAATGGTGACAGCTATAACTAACCACGCGAGTACACAATACGACTGTTCACTCTGCTGCAAGATACATACACATCATTGAACAAGATAAAACTATTGATTCAACGGCTTGCAGCACTGTGCTTTGTTAACAGACGTTCAGTCGCGTAATGCTACCCTAGAGCTCGCGTAGTGACAGTCTCTAGAACCATCTGTAACCGATTGATCCAACATCATTAGCCGATCACCATGTTGTGTCGTACAGTACTCCCATCAGATGCCGGCAGGAGCACATCTTTTAGTCAGTCAGCTTGGTTGAACTGTAGGTTAGCTTGAGGTCGCTCAAAACCGCGTCGCGGGTTACCCTATTCGTCGGTTTCTCTACTCCCACTACCACAGTTGCACTCTGTTTAACAATTACTCTCACTTTGCATGCTGCTTCTAATATACTATCTTATGCAACTTTAACGAAATCTGTCAGCAATTGTGTTTATGATCAGCAATAAAGACAACCGATAAAAATTCAGATAACCGAAAATTCTCACAGATTTCGCTCTTAAATTGGCGCCTTTATTATTTTTCTTCAATAACATAATCTTATTACTCTTTATCCTTTTCTTCGACATTTTAACTTTCGATTTTTAAGCGCTTAGAAGTTTGGCCCATTCACCCTATTTTTCTATTATCTTTTTCACAAGCATTACTCAAAGATAAACTTGGATAAATTCATGCATTAAATATGAATGATTAATTCAGTATTTTACAAAACGTTACGAATGATTTTTGATATATTATGCACTTTTTATTATTTCGCCTTTTCTATTTACAAATTGTTTTACATATTGCATTTATTTATTTCTATGATAAGGATAGGAGGCGAGATATTATAAACAGGAATGATAAAATAAATATTGCAATGAGTTTTGAAAATTGGGATCTTAATGCACTGTATAACAACATAATTTGAAATTACATTTATTAAAATTACCTAACATGTTCGCTGGTGATGACGTTTCAGCGACGCTAACACTGCTTCGCTTATTAGATGTAAACTAGATCTCGAACCAATAACGACTGTCCGTAACATCAGCTACACGCTAGTGAGCGTAGATGTCTGGTGCTTGTTTAGCCAACATTAATCGGAAAAGCGAACGCCAGCTTAAATCGTCAACCGTAAGCTAAAGCGTATATCGAATTACCTTACAATGACGTCAGCAGTGTTAACGTCGCGCTGCAACAGAGTGTCGTCAGGATGACTCGGTCGCGGTTAAGCGCATAGCATTTTGTTTTCTTTCATTTTTCCATTTGCTCCACGACGCAGTATTCTGGGCATGTATCTATTCGGTGGTAAGTTTTGCAAGTTCGTCGAGGACAACGGCTCTGAGCGTGACTGCACCTGCCCGGAGATCATATCGCACCACCCCAAGTGCGAGTGCGACCGAAAACATTTTAATAATATCCTGTGGGCAACCGTCACCGTCTTCCAGGTAAGCCTCGCGCGACAAACACAAGGTAACTTTAGACGGTTTATTTGCGATCCCGTTCGAATTTTTTGGTAGAGGGTAGACGCGGCGTCTTTCTCGTATCCCCAATCGGAAATGCTTCGAGCCGAAACGAATTTGTCTTATTTGACGCCTCAAATAGGTTGTGAAAAAAGACAAAAGGATTTTTCTCTCAATGGGTTATTTATTTACGTGACTTTTACTTGGCATGAGCGAGAAATTCGTAACTTATCTAGTTGGTTGGTTAATAATGTAGAGTTGCGGCTGCATCTTATGGAGCGCTCTGTAATTAGTGCATCTTGCTTGTAGTTAGCGTTTGGAATGCTGGACCCTGTGCTTGTGTATCGAAGTTGCGTCTGTGTTCCCTGTCATTACCCTGTATATTTGCAAATCTACACTAACACAACTGTCAACATTACACTAACAGTTATTAACACGCTGAGTTAACAAGTTTATTTTGTGTTTGACTTTATAATTTTGTTAATATGAAAATATTTTTTACA
This sequence comes from Aethes cnicana, assembly GCA_963971205.1. Lineage (NCBI taxonomy): Eukaryota > Metazoa > Arthropoda > Insecta > Lepidoptera > Tortricidae > Aethes > Aethes cnicana. The sequence continues at coordinate 10,368,902 of OZ020282.1, forward strand.
TTACAAACACCGAGAGGCACGACTTGAACACTATAATGACAGCACACCTTGCTTATTTTGATTTATTAAAAGAGATATATAATATTTAAAGATATTCGGTGTGGTAGAGTGGCTCGAGCGAGTGAAATGTAATGGATCCTCAACGCTGGTGTCATATTTCAGGTTTTGACACAAGAAGATTGGAATGTGGTACTGTTTAATGGTATGGAAAAAACAAGTCATTGGGCCGCGTTATATTTCGTTGCCCTGATGACTTTTGGGAACTATGTACTGTTTAACTTACTGGTGGCTATTCTAGTAGAAGGATTTAGTTCTGAGGTAGGTCTGATCTACAATTTTCCACTTTCCTTTCTGGTTCTTATACGGAGCTGACGTGAGCGCTGATTCTTCTAGCGGAACGAAAGGCGGGAGCGTGAGCAGCGTGAACTGGCAAAGTCCAAATTGTCTGGCGAGTGTTTCTCTGACAACAACGACTTGCAATATGATGAGTCAAATTCCGGATCGCATTCCAGTGACAGTTTCTCACAGGTGAAGCCCTTTGTATGTTGGTGTTACTTGTCCTTGACTGCGCTTTCTGTCAACCTTCTTGACGTGCCTCAAAGATTTCTAAACCTTCTTCTTGACTAGCCATCTAGAATTAGGTAGGCACGTGTGTTGTATAAAAGGGCTATGAGCGATTAAAGGGTCATTTTTACTGACGACCACTTTTGGAAAAACGGCATTGAGGTATATGACCTTGAACGTAATTATATTTTTATGAAGTAACTAGTTACGTTTAAAAATATGTCAATGCGTTTTTAAAGTTTTACCTATCAAAACTTTAAAAAGTGCAGTCATCAATTTCAATGCCAATCATTCACCTGTGATCGCAGTAAAAGTTAATACGCCTGACTAAAATTGCCACATAGCCTCTTTGACGTATAATGGATGTCAATGTTGTTTTCCGTGTATGGATAAATAATAAATATCTTGATGTACTTACCTGAATAGAATGAGATAAAAAACTATTGGAAGTCAGCGGACGATGTTCGGCACGCCAAGGGCGATGTCAACGGGCATAAGGACAAGATCGTGCGCACGCGCAGAAAGACCGCCAGCTCCGGACACCACCCGACTCTGTGCAAGGACTGTGCGCAGTCAAACAAATGCAACTTGCAAAAGGTAGACTATTGATTTATCGAGTAAATAAAAACATCTTATAAATAAGAAAATATTTTACGAAATCATGTCATGCAAAGCCAAATTTGTTTGATAATAAATTTACCTTAAACATATTAAAAAACTTTGATGCACTAAATGACAATACAAAATATTTGTAACTAAAAAGTATACAAATAGTATTCAGGGTAAAACATTGTTCCTACACATCATTAATGGTTTCAGTTTCATCAAGCCAAGTTTCTCTTCATCTATATCAGTTAAATGTGGACCATAATGTGAAATAAATATTTAAGAAAGTTTACTTTATTTATCACTTTCACAGCAAAGAGACTAAGACTATTAGTATTTTTTTACCATAAGATATTTTTTCAAGTTGTCACTGATCACACGCTGATCACATATTATTTTGTAGGAGTCAAAAATGCTGGCAAACCATGGTGGCACTGACACAACCAATCTTCCCATGATTACACACACAGCAGCCACCCCTCAAGACTCCCCGTCCACCACCCTGGAACCAGGAGCTTCCTTCAGGGACTTTCACGTGGCTTTGAACTTGGAGAAGTCCTCGATGCTCTCGAGCATGGAATCTATCGATCGAAGCTCGGTAAGTGAACACTGGGTCTCTTACAATGTTTTCAATGTTTAGTTAGATCAGAAGTTTCCTTGTAAAGTTTTGGATCATCTCAACCTCAAAAACCAAAGAATAAAAAGGAGATGATTATTTGTAGTCAAGTAGAAGTTCATTTTAAAATAGGATTAGGGTCAAAGCACTTAGCCTCGCATAATCCATAGGAATTCAAATAAACAATACTAACCGCATAAGATGACATGGTGCTGAATTGATATGGCTTGTACCCTTAGGGTAAAATTTAAAGTCAGTAGGTAGCAAAAATTTGTAATGATCTAAGTTACAGTAACTTAAATATGAAATCCATCTTCTCTAATCTCATCATCCTACGATCGAGATACGAGCGGATCGGCCCATGATCCCTCTGGTAGACTGATTTTGTGCGTGTATTTAAATATCCAATCCAATAGCATCTCTCCGATATGATACTTTATTAGGAAAATTTATTTTACCAAACTTTCTGAACTCCTCCGGAGAATCCTCACTACATACGGTGGTAAAAATAAACGTCCATTTTCAAGATTTGTATGAAAACCAAAACCTTTTCTCTCAAAATTAATATAGCGCTCTATTGGAAAAGTTGTTTACAAACAGCGCAACCACTTTTGAGAAGGGCTTAATTAAGACAGGCGCACCTTGAATAATTAAATTAAGGAAGAAATTTGTCCGTCACAAAGAAGTTCAATTTATTTTTTCAGTGCACAAGTATACCCGGGCTATTGAAGCCTCCAAACAGCTATACGCTGACACTACACTCGGCTGCCTCTCACTTAGGAGCAGAAAAGGCGCGTTTGCCCCCCTTAACCCTAGCTCCTCCCCATTTAACCCTTGCGCTGCCCCCCACAAGGTCCATTTCAGGGTCGTCGGCCTCCTCGTCTCCTACCACTACAAGATCAATGCCTTCACCAATGCTACCAGAAAAAAACTTTCAGATCACAATACCGAAGGACGATAATTGTAACAATACTAGTGATAAGTCTAGTCTTCTAAGTTCACAGAAGTAAGTACCACAGTACACATTTTGCAAAACATTATACAAACGAAATAAATAAATAAATAATCGTGATGTGAACTTTTGTTGGCATTTCATAAACCATTATGGCCATTAGTCGTTTTAGAACTATTTGTTGACTCCACTTCTTCGAGAATGGATAGTCTAATAGTCTTTCAACATGTCAGCCCAATGTTACGGACAATTTTAGAAAAAAACGTTTGTTGAGAGATTTGTATAATATTTCAAATGATTGTAGGTGTGTAACTGTGCAAAGTCCAACGAATGGTGAAGACAAATGTCGGGTACAACGGGGCTATAGCTGGAGGCTCTCAAGGCCGAGTTTGAGGAAGAAACAAAAGAACAGATCCGGGTCAGATTCGGAGGCCATCATCTTGAACAATGGGCGGGATCATGCCGCTTGTAACGGTAGGCTTTATAATAAAATTTTTCATGGTAATGAAGTACTGCTTTTATTCGTAAAGCATCTGTATATTCAATTAAATTTTAATGATATTTATAGACGACTTCACTAGGCACAATAACCTCGATTACGAAATGTTGTTTATTCCTATTAGGTAAGTACACTCCGCTAATTTCAGCTATATATTTAAAAACATAGTGACACCACAGTCGCATTGCATGGTCAGATAGTGCTAACGTATAATGCGCGACTCAACAATCTTATCATAAGTATCTTTTGCATATATATTCCGTCTCAATGATAATAAATGTTTAGTTAAATGTTAAGTAAGTTTAAGACCTGGTTTACTTACAAAATAATAATATCAAGAACCAAATACGATTAGGCACAAAATTGCCTTGGTTCACAATACATCTAAATTGTTCTTATATCCCCAAGGTTCCAGCCTGAGAAAAAACGAGCTGCTCCTATCCTCCTCCATTGTCATAAAGAACGACACACAGTCGGAGATGCCCAATAACCGCGCCAAGTCTCAGCTGCCTGCGCCGAGAGTCCTGGCTCCGCCGGCCAGGCGGGTTTCTGCCCACACCGCGCCGCTTCTGCCTGACGTAAGAATCTTATCATCACCATCGCTATTTTTCCGCTGCCATCATCATAGACCGGAAGATGCTGACACAGAATTCCGAACCATTTGTACCAGGCTGGCGAGTCTACAGGGGTATAATTACGCAATGACGAAAAGGAAAATCATGGTCATAGCGCCAGTACCGGGGGCCCAATCGCGTGAGCGTTAATCGAACGTGTCGCCTAAAGGATGGAGGAAAGTCGAACGATTTGTACCACAAAAAATCTAGTATTTTCCGATAGTCGTTGAGAAACAAAGTAGGCGATCGCGTAATGCCATACTTCTCCGGCGCGGCCTACACCCCGCCATACCTACGAAAGATGTATGATGTATTTTTTAATTATTTTGCAAAACGATTTGAACCACCCCATATTTTTTTTTCTCGTTCTTTGTATGATCATAAATAGAAGTCTGATAATGCCATACCTTTAGGAGGCGGCCTGTGTGTACAATAATTTTTAGAAATTGTAAGATTTTGTGCGTAATTCGAACGATTTGTACCAGTATGGCACTATTATTTTCCGTAAGAGTGAGGTTCAAAGAACATAAATACAAAATTTCAAACACGTATGTGGCGGCCATGTTGTTTTATATACAGACTTTAAGTTTAATAATATACTATCATCGTCTATATAGGCACATATAACTTTTCCGTTACTGGCTGACTGATAAGAGCGCACAACCGAAGAATTTGGAGTGTATGTTAAAACAGGACACTTCCACATTTTAATACTTAAGTCGGCCCGGTGAACTTCGTTTCACCATGGATTCCAATACAAAGTAATTGTCCTTTTTTTAGCCGTTCCTTTAGACTTTCTCGATTTTTTTAACAAACTGATTAGGTAAGTACAATGATGTCATACTATACCAAATTTTACCCTCAAAACGTGTCGAAAAAACAAGTTTTTCAAGTATGGCACCACTTTTTTCCTATACTAGAAGTATGGCAAACATAACGGTCACATTGTGTCATATACTTTTCAAAAATACAAATGCCATACTGGTACAATTCGTTAAAAAAAAACTTACATCTTTGCTCAGGTATGAGAGTCCTCCGCCCCATTGGGTACAATATGGGATATTATTTTAGGTCGAATTGTATCCAAAAGAACAGAATATAATGAAGACATGCTGTAAACAATCATTTTACATATTGTACAGTCAGCAGCAGAACCCAAGACCTACACACGACCTTATTCTTAAGACGTTAAGGGCATGTGTAGGTCATTTTGAACACCTGGACAGCTTATCTACTTCTGCTGCTGACTGTACAGTCGCAATTTGAAACCGTTTCGAATAAATAAGTTTTTCGAGTATGGCACCACTTTTTCCCCCTACTAGAAGTATGGCAACTATAATAACGATTACATTGTTTAATATACTTTCCAAAAATCAAAATGCCATACTGGTACAATTCGTTCTGCAAAATAAAAATAAATTACATCTTTGGAGCGGTATGGCGGCTATTTGGCCCTGTCGCAAAAGTATGGCATAGTGATTTTCCTGAATGGCTACTCGACGATGATTATCCGTGCAAAAATTAGCCTGGTACAAATGGTTCAAGTTTTGGTTTTTAATTAACATGTTTTCGTCGGTATGGCGGGATGTAGGCCGCGCCGGAGAAGTATGGCATTACGCGATCGCCTACTTCGTTTTTCATCGACTATCGGAAAATACAAGATTTTTTGTGGTACAAATTGTTCGACTTTCGTAATTTATGCGACACGTTCGATTAACGCTCACGCAATTAGGCCCCCGGTACTGGCGCTATGACCATGATTTTCTTTTCGTCATTACGTAATTATACCCCTGTAGACTCGCCAGTCTGGTACAAATGGTTCGGAATTCTGTGTCAGCATCTCCCGGTCTATCATCCATAAGATTATTATCTTGGTCATAATCATCATCATTTTTAGGCTTTGTTGGAGTTGGAGTTATAATTATTAGTCCCTGTTCTCTGCCATTTATTTTAAGTTTTAATCTGATGAAAATTTTGCATTTACACTCTTTAGTCCCGATGTCCTTTATAAAGAACAATATTTTAAATTATTTTCCACCTTATATATAGGTACGCATTCAATAAGTTTTCAAAATTCTGCTACGAAATTGATAGCTGGGTCTTAGGAGATTCCTAAGGTATTAAATTCAGTTTTTATTAATAGAAAACAAGTACAAGGTTTTACTTTATACATCGATAAAATACAATTAATCACTAGCGGATTTTTACCGCCATATGAACACAAACACCAAGACTTTGTAACAGAACTTCGTTTCATGTTGTTTTTGTCTTGCGTCTAAGTTTAATTTCTTGGGGAATTCTGTAGGTATCCTGGAAAGCACCCGAGGCGGAATTTTCATCAGACTCAACAGTACGCCCCGACACCGTGAGGACCCCACCCCACCGCCTCTCTCTAACCAATGATTACTTAACATCAGGTAATTAAATTCCCCAGTCAGCGGCCCAAAAAATACTTTCCCCAATATTAACTGGAACAAAAAATACGTGCTTTGCGTCTCAACGAGGCGTCTTCACAATTTGATTGATAAATTGCCCTTTTTAACATAATGGCGAGTTACGGGCATTGTTACAGAGCTCACGTACTCGTTTTGATCGATACTCAAGACGGGAACCAAATGACTGATTAAACGAATACCTACTTACCAACAAATCGTGGTGTGAATTGAAGAAATTTGGAAGAAAAGAATATTGTATTTTTCGAAACATCTTAAATTCGATATGGTCGTATCAGATTTGTATGGCTGTGATGATTGCGAATATCACGACAAGAGTGCATGACAATGTCAGTACCAGAATCATGAACGTGAAATATTTTTGACATGCAGTCTATGCACTCAAGGTTGTTTCTGTTTTCGACCAGGAACCATTCTTGTTAGACAGATTTCAGGAAATAGTTATCATTTTTTTTATTGACAGGTTTTATCATTGAGGTTACCTACTCTAGGTTAGTCTAATAATAAGGACTAGTCTAGTAAATTAATTAAATATCTCAAAGTTAAACCTTATGGTACCAAAGTACGTGAATGAAGTGTTCAATTCTAGTGACGACAGTGTCGGAAGTGAAGGCGAGTAACTTGACGCCGGCGCCGTCGCAACTGCAGCTGTTGACGCCAAAGACCCCACGCAGTGAGACGCCACTGCCGCGACCAAAGAATCAATCGTTGCCGCTCATCAAACAGAACAATGAGGAGGTGAGGCTTCCAATTACAGGAAATTAAAAGATAAAAAGCATTTAGAACTAAACAATAATTATAAAGAGCTGTCTCACACAAAAAATCCTTATGGGACGAAATGTCAAGGGAAAAGATATGTATTCGGCCAAAGTGTCAAAATATGTATATAGCGACTCTAATGACACAGCACCTATCAGCAAAAAACCTAAATCTAAGGATACAGACAGTCACCAGATTTATTTATTTAGAAATACAAATTGAGATTTTGGAGTCTCAATTTGCACACATTTTTCAATTTTAGCCTGCAAAAGGTCATAACAATTTGGTTGCTCAGTACAAATACAGGTCTGGTTTCGTTCTTCTTATAAATTCCGCAAGCATCCACGCCACGACAAATATAAAAAAAGTCTCAATGATATATGATATGATATAGTAAACATGATCTAAATAGAACTATTTCCAGGTCACAATCAATAACAACGTCAGCATCATAACGTCGAGGTTCGACCGAAGGCAGTACCGGTTCAAAGACCTCTTTCGCTTCATGGAGCCAACAGGGTGTCTTAAAGAAAAGGAGGACTACTCGCTCTATATTTTTCCTCCAGGAAATAAGTATGTATATGAAAAACCAGTTAAATTTTCTTCAGTCAAATGTTTTAGGCTAGTGCTGTGCTTGACTGGGGGTTGGGGCTACGAAAAGTTCCCAGAAGATGTTGCTGCTCATTTATTATTGATTTTAGTTTATTATTAATATTATTATTCAACCTTTGTATGATTATGACAATTATTGTACGATAGTAGACAAAGGAGGAAATGAGATTCCCGCACCTCTACCAGAATAGCCCATTTTTATTCCAATGCTGAGCACAGCCTCCTCTCACCACGAGAAGGTTTGACCTATCTGTGTACGTTATATTCTCCACAGGCTCGCAGGACGGGTTGCTTGCTACACACACATTTTCAAATTCGATTATCTTTTATTCCCTGAACTTGATAATTTTAATGAGCCCTTCATTGTTTTATTCTTGCAATAATGTCTTCGACGACGATTCACTTTTAAAACCAGTCGAAAAATTAGCGCATTTCTGCGAAAATTATTTTTTAAGCCAGGACTAAAATTGAAACAAGTTTTAAAATTATAGTATTAGAAGTTAATTGGAATAATACGACATTCTTAAGTTTAATACAACTTGTACTCGTTGGGGGCCTTGACGGCGAGTTGCTCTTTTGTTCTGACAACAATGGTATAAGAGAGACCAATTCCGTTTCCCAGCGCGCTAGGCCTAGTTAATTAGTTGCATGTTTCTTAGCTGTAAACTGCTGGCGAAAAATATACCTAGGTACCTTAAGAGTTGATTTAAAAAGACAATGAGCTTATTAACTTTTGTATAAAGCTGAATATGCGATTCCACCCACACGTCAAAGATTTAAAAGTAAAGTATTTAGCCTACGTCATTCCCGGGCCATAAATGAGTAATATAAAAGGGAGCAGAATTTCAGAGCTCGATAGGTGTTTCTGAATAGATAACTTGGTACTTTTAACTTGACAAACAAAAACAGGCGTATATCATGTACCTCTACTTATCTTGTTGATGGATTAATCTATCATTGAGCTTCTAATGAAGTTTTGTGCAAGTCATAGTAAGTTATTAAGTAGTTTTATCCTAAGTCACACAACACAATAAATCACTCACACAATACACTATTCTCAAATAGTATGGTATTGGAAAATTAAGTTGCTATTCATTAGTTGAAGATTAAATTTAGGTAGCCAGCGAAATGTTAGCAGTTGTCACACAAAAGTAGTTTAGGGTTAGTGCGGAAAGTAGTAGGGAAAGGTTGAAAGACCTTCTAAAATACGTTCCGATTAAAGGAACACAGTGCACAAACAAGAAAAAGATGAATCTGATCGAAGTGAGCCCCTATTATGAGGAGATGAAGAAACGTTGACACTATTCGCACCGGAACTACGTGGGGACTATAGCCCAAACCCTCTCTTGAAGAGATAAAACTGGAGACCGTTGTACAGCTTTCTTTTCCACGCGTGCATACCTAGTAAGTGATCATCACCTAATGTACATCTTGTTCTCCAGAATTCGCACCCTCTGCACATGGATGGTAACGCGGGGCTGGTTCGACAACATCGTGCTGCTGTTCATAGCATTAAACTGCATCACTCTGGCCATGGAGCGGCCCAACATTCCCCCCGACTCGAAGGAGCGCGCCTTCCTGGGGACCGCCAACTATGTCTTCACTGTTGTGTTCGCTGTGGAGATGTTTATAAAGGTTTGCTTTAGCGGAACTTTAAACTTCGAGAGATATACCGATTCGGTGTTTAACAGTAAATTATCAATTAATTCAGAGATAATCTTAATGTTTTGACCTTTTTTTAAGATGTGGTTTCCTTATATATACTTTGTGCATCTTCGCAATTCTTGTTTGGTAAAAATGTCTATGGTTTCAACGTATAAGCACTTGAACTTGTTTTTACAGCTGGCATGTTCCAGGTGGTGGCTTCCGGAATGTTCTACGGCACCGAGGCCTACTTCACATCGGGATGGAACATAATGGACGGCTCGCTGGTCATCATATCCATCATAGACCTTCTCATGTCGCTCGTCTCTGAGTCCAGTCCAAGGATCTTCGGCATATTGAGGGTACGGGCAGTTGTCTACTGTTGTCTTCTTCATGGCCCACAGATAGGAAGTACATTTGAGACATCTCAAGTCTTTCTTCTATAACAAAAAATAAATCATCTTGAAAATGAATGTTTTGTGAATTTAAAATGATATCGCCTCCAATCGTAAGAACAACTCTTCATTATAGGTATTCAGGCTGCTAAGATCTCTACGACCACTGCGTGTGATCAACCGGGCGCCCGGACTCAAGCTAGTGGTTCAAACGTTACTGTCTTCTCTGAGGCCTATCGGCAACATCGTGCTCATCTGCTGTACATTCTTTATCATCTTCGGCATATTGGGAGTCCAGGTAATTTAATGGAGAAATAAAAATCACGTTCTCTTACTTTAAATGGCCTAAGATCCATGTCAAATACATTAAAATATTTTATCAGCTTACGAAATGCACATCTGGTAGCAGTTCCGTAAACTCCGATCTCAAATTTTAGCTTGTCACTAACTCAAGCCAAATTTACCCAAAACCTATTTTTGCCCCAGCTGTTCAAAGGCGCGTTCTTCTACTGCGAAGGCGCTAACATAAAGAACGTCAAGAATAAGACAGACTGCCTGGCCATCGATGGCAACGTGTGGGTCAATAGGAAATACAACTTCGATGACTTGGGGAAGGCCCTGATGTCCCTCTTCGTGCTCAGTTCGAGAGACGGCTGGGTCAATATCATGTACACTGGCCTGGATGCCGTTGGAGTGGATCAACAGGTAAGAGACAGGAAAATTAAATATAGATACTAAAACATTTTAAACTATGTTACTGCAAAAGCTTACGTCTTGTTCTTACAGTCAAACCTACTTAAGCTTTGACTGTTTCATTTTGTCCTTCATCATTTTCAAACATATTGTGTATAAATTATGTGCTCGTAGTTTCTGATAAAACTATATGGGAAATTAAAAAAAAAATTACATGACATGATTGAATCTAGTTTCAGAAGTTCTTATTTCGGCAAAGAACTCGTCATCTCAAATCATTCACATATAGGTAAATCTAAAAACAAAACGCCCAAATTCTTGGGACGAGCTTTTATACAATAAAACACGCGACATTCCCAGACGAAAACCTTTATTGTACCTAGAAGTTGAACAAATTGAGCACACTTGTTGCATTCCTAAATGCCTCCGCGTAGTTGGCGGACGGTTATTTGAAAAGTTTATACGGTGCATAGGTAGTTTGGTCGTGTAAAAAATGGTCTTAAATGTAAGTTCAAAATTTAGATCCACTTTTCTTTGAGTTTCAAGGTCCGGGTAATTTGCCAATGTAATGATTATGCCTTAAGAAGGTTTATCCTGAAAGTTGGCAACGTCGCATATAGCTGTCAAATGTTTCGCTGTTTTTATTAATTTCTCAATATTACTGAATTAAAAAAGAAGTTATTATTCTATGATTGAATGACGCGTCTCGTTTTACATTTGCTGGTTAGCCATTCAAATGATAAGATTACATTGAAATGCATGGAAAATGCGAAGGAAAGTTTTCAAAAGATAGTACTTCCATAATCCTAAAATTTCCGTGTTCTTATGATAATTGTTGCAATCCATATTTAATGTTTTATTCAACCATAGAGCGATAATTGATATTTTCATACAGTAATATTGAGAAATTAAAGAAAACAGCGAAATATTTGACAGCTATTTGCGACGTTGCCAACTTTCGGAGTAAACCCTCTTAAGATTTTTCCTTGCATTGTAACAGAAAAGAATATTTTTAATAATTTTGCATGATTTTTTTTACTTCACAAAATACACTTATAGTCTGACATTATTTGAACAAGGGTAAAATTTGCATAAGGTGATAAAGCAAAAATGCTTCAATGGTTCCTACGCCACTAAAATGGTATAACAAAAGTCACTCGGGGCCAGTGAAATACTAGTCCATTTACAATTAATCATCTTACACCAAGGTTGTTTTTATAAATGAGATCATATTAATTTATTTTTCTGTTGACGAACTTGGGTCTCCAATCGCATTAGACCGTGCAAGCACATAATTATCTATGTACCTAGCCCAACTGACTTTTCTTATAGCACAAGTCAATAACGAAAATTCACCGTCCGCAGCCAATAGTGAACTACTCCGAATGGCGTCTACTGTACTTCATCGCCTTTATCCTCCTGGTGGGATTCTTCGTGTTGAACATGTTCGTGGGAGTGGTGGTGGAGAACTTCCACCGCTGCCGAGAAGAGCAGGAGAAAGAGGAGCGGGTGCGACGCGCGGCCAAGAGGCAACTGCAGATGGAGAAGAAGAGACGAAGTAAGTTGGAGACTTAACTGTAGAAAGTGTTCAATATAGCATTTAAAGGATCAAAATTTGTCCACGTGAAAACTTATAGAAAAGGACCGAGAACCATAAAAAATTGTACCTCGATATTATACCAAGAGCGTTTGAAAACTTTGAAACATTTTTTTTTTCGAATGTATCACTACTGGTAGGTCACTTATGGTTATTATTTAGTCACTTAAAAGAGCACATTGTTTTGTTTAGTTATATAATTTTATTGTTTTTGTAAAACGCTCTTCTCAAAAGAAAACCTTCAACGAAAGGTCCTCAATCTTCAATCAATCATACTTACAATTTAAGCTTTTGCCTCATTTTATTTGTTATGTGTGTTGAATTTGAGTATTTTCTTTGTTTCAGAAATGCACCAAAGACCATACTACGCCGACTACTCCCAATCAAGACTATTCATTCACAACGTGGTTACATCTAAATACTTCGACCTGGCCATCGCAGGAGTAATTGGCTTAAACGTAGTCACTATGGCCATAGAGTACTACAGAATGCCACCAGTCCTCGCCTACGCCTTGAAAATATTCAACTACTTCTTCACAGCAGTATTTATTCTAGAAGCAATAATGAAACTAGTGGCGTTAGGGTTTAAAATATATCTTAAAGACAAGTGGAATCAACTGGATGTAATTATTGTTATTTTGTCTATAGTAGGGATAGTGTTAGAGGAATTAGAAACTAATATAATACCCATAAACCCTACCATAATGAGGGTGATGAGGGTTTTGAGGATAGCGAGAGTATTAAAGTTATTGAAGATGGCGAAGGGAATACGAGCGTTGCTTGACACGGTGATGCAGGCGTTACCTCAAGTAGGGAATTTAGGGTTGTTGTTTTTCTTGTTATTCTTTATATTTGCTGCTTTAGGTGTGGAGTTGTTTGGACGATTAGAATGTTCGGACGAGATACCTTGTCAAGGTAAGTTTTGTATAATAGTATCTCTTATTGAAATTGGCGTTGTTTCACCACAGTGATAATTGTTAGATGATTATGAAGATTTTGTATTGATTTCATGCCGACAAGATAACGCTGTGATTCTGCTACTCATTGCAGCACTAATGTAGACTGTTAACATGAAATGGTCATTGTCATGTAATAAATTGTTACTGTTGTGAAAAAGCAACATGGAAATTCATTGTTCCTACTGGTGCTACATCAATCTGCTTCATTCACAATCCTTGCATTCCATAGGTCTCGGCGAGCATGCCCATTTCGCCAACTTCGGCATGGCGTTTCTGACGCTCTTCCGAGTGGCCACCGGAGACAACTGGAACGGCATCATGAAGGACACGCTCCGGGAAGATTGTGACAGCTCCGTGGACTGCGTGAGGAACTGCTGCGTGTCCACCATCATCGCGCCCATCTTCTTCGTCGTGTTCGTCCTTATGGCCCAGTTTGTGCTGGTCAACGTTGTCGTTGCTGTGAGTAGAGTACTTTGGTTTACTTTTAGTTGAGTTGAGTCCTTTGAAGGATGTCATTTTTCCCGGTTCTGATGAATAAATGAGTAAGTAGAACGATCCGTGTGCAGTACCTAATTCGCTCTCCTTACTTACGATCAAATATATTTAGAAAATAGGTAGATATAAAAAATATTATGACTTTTGTTCTGGAATAGGAAATTCCAAAACAAAAGTCATCATGAAAGAAGATTGGGTCTGAATTTATCTCTTTTTCTTATTTATTCCATTAGTAAACATATTGTCATTTAAGGGTTGTAATCGGCCGATGCATTCGTAATCTTCATTATTCTGTCTCCAGTCTTTGCATCAAAAAGACATCACACCATTCTGTAATTGTAAAATTTACAAAGACAGTCGTAATATCGTCTAAAATTAGAAAAACTTTTGACAATAACCAAAGGTAAACTACATAGCCCCAGCCTTTTACATGCAAATTTTTGCCCCGGTGCGGCCGCCCGGCGACCCTTGCTTGACAAAACAGACAAACTTCACCACACGAAAAGGAGCCACTATTAAAATTGCGTTAACTCCGTATTTCAATTCGGAATATGTATAAGCGACATGTCCGCCCCACGTTCGCAACTTTTCCGTGATAACAAAGCGATTCACAACTTTTGTTGAGCCCGTATCTAATTATACTGTCGTCGACATAACCCGTATCTTTTATGTTGATAGATTTTATTCGCGGTTCTAAATGTGCTCCTCCTTTAAATATCAATGGGAACCTGAAATTAAGCTTTGATTTTGGTTAGGTTCTGATGAAACACCTGGAGGAGTCTCACAAGCAGATGGAAGACGAAAATGACATGGACGTGGAGTTGGAACGCGAGCTGGAGCGAGAGATCGACGACGAGGAGGACCGCGCGCTATGCCGCGCGCTCGAGCGCGTTGACACGCCGCGCGCGCTCGCCAAGGTACCCTCCCTCCCGGCCAACTTCACGTACAGCGAGCCGAAGCACCCGACCCCGTCCCCCGCACGCCTCGCCCGTCGCCGGCGCACAATGCACTCGCACCACGCTTTGCTACCGACGTCACTACAACCGAGACGAGCCTCCCTCTCACCGCACGCGTTTGGCCGCCGCCGGCAGGACTCCGCCAGCGAGCCGCCGGCCGCGCTCTACGAGGAGGACGCGCGGTTCATCGACGCCGATGACGTGGACGAGCTCGACCCCGGCAGTCCTCCACGAAGGGACTCCTTCGCGCAAAACCGACGGCAACGTGCCGATAAGCGCGGTTCGCTGCGTGGCGAAGAAGCGCGGCTTCTCAGACCGGCGCCAGTTCTGCTCGCAGTTCCTAGCGCACGGCAAAGCGTCAGGGCTGCTCCCAAACGTCAGCCCTCGGAGACGGGCAGCGCTGGCGCTCCGCCGCCTGAGTCTACTGAGCAGCCGCAGCCGATCAGCGAAGAGGAAAAGATCCGCATCGTGATCGCGGAGCGACGGAAGATGGACTGTGCGCGGCCGGAGACGGAGGACGGCGTGGAGCTGGCCGAGCGCGGCTCCTAGTCCCGGCGGGGCCGGCCGCACTCCCACCACGAGGTCTACATCTAGGCGGACTCCGCCGGGTGAACCCTCCCTCTCCTCTCTTCTTCCTCTACAGAACGGAAAGGGACTGCTGATGATTGAACTCGGTTGCACGACAGTGGTACAGTGACGTTTTAAACAAGCTTCAGTTTAACTTCAGTGCGCAGTGTTACTCTCGTATCGACCGATCGAGTGATGTGTAAGACATTTGGTGTGATAATTTCCCTCTCAACCTTTATGCCCTCCAACTCACCATTCTTTTTCCTATGCGGCCGGTTCAATGATATAGTGAAGAGACTTCAATAAATTTAAGCTAAGATATAATAGACATAGGTAGGTAGATAGGAGTTAGAACTAGTCAATTTGTTGTGGTGGGATGTTTTCTACGAGAGCTATGTTCACTTCAAACGTTGATTAAGTATTTTCAAATTACGGTGCTTGCTGTTGAATTGTATTAATTTTTCGTAAACGCTCTCTCCTAAAAGAGTTTCCAAAGAACCTCAACGAAGGGCAGGATTTATGTAAGTTATTTTCGTTAAAATGCGTAGCAAAATTTATTTAATTTATTATTGTCATTATGTAAAGTTATTGTATTAAATGTTGTTGAAATGTAAATTATACGATTTAAAAATGGGTTTCGAATCATTGAATATTAGGATTATAACGTTATTCAACGATTTGAAGAATTTAGCGCCTATGGGGATTATTTCTAAATTTAGTTCGAACTTCCAAAGGATCTTCTAGTCAACGTCTTGTACCTACTAGTGAATTGTTATAGCTAGAAGTTGAGTATAGTAAGGATCTAAACAGAACCAATAGTTGGCGAATTGATTATAACTCTCTCTAAGAATGAAAAAGTATTTTCTGAATATAAAATGAATCCTATTTTCTTACAGTCGTGTAGGTACGTAACTTAGACGTGTAACTGGCAATACGCACACAAGGTAGCGTAGACGTAGATCAGAGTAGTACCCTACCTACGCAGGGAGGTAGTCACAGGTTATTGTGAGTTGTAGTAAATCCTAAAATCTTTTAAAGTATTTAGAGTACCAGGACGGAGCGCTGTCACTCCTCGTGCCAAATTTTCCCTTTTTTTATTCAACGAACCGCTTGGACTACCTAGTAATAATCTTATATCAGTCTTACGAAAGATATCAATTATCATCTAGTAAAGTTCAACTATGTCCATGCGTCTTAGATATCAATAGGTACTTTCTATTTTAGAACTTTTGAAAGCTTTTATTTTATACTTTACATAGGTACGTAGCGTTTCGTAGACACGACGGAAAAGGAATGCCAAAATAGTTTAAGATACGTTTAGTTTTCAGTACTTATAATTTATGGGAAATGGCTTAAACCATCTCCCGTAGAAATTAAAAGAGATTTAAAATGTAACATCAGATACTTTAAATAAATTGTTGAATTAAAGATCGTAGTTAGGGAAGTGAGCAATAAAATTTTATACTTCGACTGTGCCTTTCCTATTTCTAATGTATTAGCTTGTGAAGTCGATCGTGGGACTCTGGACTTATATGTGTAGGTACTGTAGGATTTGGAGAGTTAAACATTTCGTATAAAAAAATCCTTGGAAAAAATAAGTTTCCCGTTCTTATGCTTTCTGGTTAGTATCTAAATCTATATTTAGGATTACATGCAAGAAAATTGATTTTAAATAGTCAGTTTTGGTATTAGTGAATAATTCATACTATCCATACTAATATCATAAATGTGAAAGTGTGTTTGTTTGTTTGTCCTTCCTTCACGTCGCAACGAGTGGACCGATTTGGATGAAATTTGGTGGAGATAGTTTGATTGATACCCGGGTAATAAAATAGAATACTTTTTATCCCGATATTTCCACGGGAACGGGTTTTCCACGGGTCAAACCAATTTTTATTGTCAATACTTCTATAACATAAGTGTCTTTATGTACTCGTATAGTATCATCGGGTACGCAAATTCAAAGTCAACGCGAGACGAAGATGCGGGCAATCGGCTAACGTAAAAAAAAAACTCTAAATAACGGTTTTATTAACGGAAAAAACAATGAAAAGATCATTAAAAAAATAATATCCACATCATGCTTTGTCCGAAAAAGGACAGACAGACACTAATATGCACCATATGCTTCTTCAAAATAAAGTACTTGATCAAAATCACAATAATTCATAAACTAATCTGATTCAATTTTTATAAATCAAAAATAACGAAGAATGTTTCATTAATTAAATAAAGTGTTTTGTTTGTCAACAACAATGTTTTGAAAGAGGCAATTAGTTCGATTGTTCAACAGATAACATTACAGCTAGAATGATACTTGAGGCATTTATTTCGATGATTCTCATTACTTTTTAGATTACAATACAGAAAAACAATAAGAGTACTTCTATTTTACTAAGCTGCAGGCACAAACTTGCAAAAAAACACTGAGTGAGCGTGACTCCATATTCCCTTTGTACGCGAAATGTTCCTGCAAAACACTGCTGTTTCGGAAACCCAGCCATTGCACCACTAAAAGCAACTACTTTGTATTCAAGAAAATTAACGCCCGAATTAAATATTTAATTTTTCGCTCCGTTTTACTGCATTTTTAAACAGTTTTTGATTAACTTACCAATTTACTTTTACGCTCTTTTACTTCAAAATGTCTTCCATCTCTACTTATACAAATTGGGTATCGATTGGAGTCTTTCACAAAGTAATCTCTTAAGATTAATGATAAAAATGTTAGATAACGTTCTGAATCTTATTCCAGCGTCACGGTTGAATTGATTCAAGGGAATGTAGTAAAAATTAAGAATAGCATTTTCGTGATAAAAAGTAAAGTTTCGTGATAAATATTAAGGTATTGTTTTTCGGTACTGATTGTATGGTATTTTTAAGAGGTATGAACAATGTTCATTAGTTGAGTACACCTGTTACAATTAGCTGGTGATCTGTCGAGTTACGAAAATGTTAGGTTGAAAAAATAAATTTAAAGACAACATATGTGTTTCATTCCTCACTATCATTTTTACCTGGTTACGGCAAAGCCAAAAAAGTGTTTGATGATTTTAGTACTGTATGTTTGTACAATTATAAAATATATATGTGTTCCAAACCGGCGCTTAAGTTTTGAAGCCGATTTTGAAAAAAGAGGTGTCCATGGATTCGTTTATTATTGTCCGATCGACATCCATATTTTATATTATTATAATTATATTATCGATATAATAATATTATAAATGCGGAAGTAACTCTGTCTGTGTCTGTCTGTCTGTCTGTTACCTCTTCACGCTTCAACGCGGGACCGATTGAGATGAAATTTGGCAAGGAGATAGTTGGGGTCCCGGGAAAGGACATAGGCTACTATTTATCCCGGAAAAACGCATAGTTCCCGCGGGAACGCGATAACCGAATTCCACGCGGGCGAAGTCGCGGGCAGAGGCTAGTAGGTTATATTTCGTATATTTATTAGTCCTAGTCTGGTTTTAGTTATAAAATTTTCCCCTTGTTGGTTACGAGTAATGAAATATAAAGCTCAAACAGATCCACACGTGGATCCGACATCATCCAAGTTATTGCCTTCAACTTTGATATCCAACTTCAAACGATATTTTCTTTTGCCCAATTACAGATAGGTATAAAGGTAGGACCATTAACTGTACACACATAGAGCCATGGGGATAATAAATGAAACAGTAATATAACTAAGTACCAGAAGTAGGTAGGTAAGTACTTATTTATTCACTAGGTATACACAAAGAAAACATTGAAAGTGGCTTTATTTACGCTAAGACGGGAACGGGAAAAATACGACCTACACGCGTTTTACTGGGAGAGATGGCTATATATAATATACAATGTACCTAATTGAAAGTAAACAGCTCTAGAAGTTTTCTCAAGCTACACAGCATACCTAGGTACTGAAAAAACATTGACATGATTAATAATAAAAACAAGTGATCAGTGTTCACGTGTAGAGCTTCAGTTTCTCGCGAACTCTGAAAATATAATATAAAATTGATTGTTTTTCTTCGTCAGTGAACCCGACTCCCAGAGATATCCAAAATGCGTCCGTTTCCGCGCAGTCATTCGATTCCGTCACAAAGGGCCAAGCAACAGGCGCGCAAAATCGAGTTTGGCAACAATCTTTGAGCGCCCTACCTTGTTAGCGCTCACAATCTCATTTGCATAATTCCTCGAAACGAATTTTAATAGGTTCTTTATCGTGTAACAACACAAAGCCGTTCGCGAAAAGGTGAAGATGCTGTTTATTGTTGGAAGGGTGTGTTAATATGATGTAGCAACTTTGATTCAGCGCAGTTATTGTTTGGAGAGTTCTCAGAGACTTGCTGCTGTCATTTATTTTGTGCCATGCCATTTTTGCATTGCCGTAAATAGGCTGTCGTAAACAGCCTATTTACGGCCCACGCTGGGCACAGGCCTCCTCACATCACCAGAGGGTTGGGCTATAGTCCCCACGCGGGCCCAGTGCGGATTGGGGACTTCACACACATCCTTGAATTACTTCGCAGATGCGTGCAGGTTTCCTCACGATGTTTTCCTTCACCGAAAAGCTCAATTGTAAATTCAAATTGAATTTCGCACATAAATAATTTCAGAGGTGCGACCCGGATTTGAACCCGCGACCCTCTGCATGAGAGGCGGTAGGTCAAACCACTCTCTTGCCATTTAATAATCTGGAATCAAAACATACTGTTGTTATTCGATAAAAAAAGACATAAAGTGGATCCAACTGCATTGTATATGTATAGGACGGATGAGCTCACTAGAGTCCAGCGCTCTTTGAGTGTAAGTATTTAAAAGTAATTACTTATTTAGATTAAAATTTACGACAACACTGAGAAACAATATTAGTTTAGGAAATGAACGATCTAATCAGTAGGTAATTTTAATTATTTAAAAACTTGAAAGTCAGCTAAATATACACTAAATGAATCGACTATTCTACGCGGTCTACGCGGGACGAAGTCGCGGGCAACGGCTAGTTGGCTCTATAAACCAATTGTACAAGCTATTTCCAACTTACAATTTATCACTATAGTTTTCAATGGATTGTTGTTACTTAAATGATTTAGAATAATCAACTTAGAAGACAACGTCTATTGTGTCACAATGTTTTTATTATTTCGCTTTGATTTATGAGTTTAATTATACGAAGTTAAAGGTTTTACAGGATAAAGAGTAGTCATGTCTTTACCTACCTATCGTAACAAATTTCATAAAAATATTAATTAAAATATTAGTGGACAACATTTTTACCCTCGCGCCATGCACAGCCCACGCTGTTATGTCCCTGTGCAAAGACTATCATGCCAATTTGCGCCATCCCAAGACAACAGCGTTCGAACCCTTCTGTTGACACCACACAAACTCCCGAAGTTTCGCGAACCTTCGCGAACCCTCTCGCGACAAGGGAACCGTTTTAGCATCGAACTGAACGTTCTTTCCATTTCTTGAGTTGGGTAAAATTAGGATATTGTGAAATTGTTAACAAAAACCGAGGCTCATTTCTGATAAAGTAATAGTCCAAGCGATGTTTCATGATTTTAAAATACGCAGTTAGCATTATTTCCATATACCTAGCAACACATTAAATCAAGTTTACAACGCGCAAGTACCTATATTATCTACTTATACTGTGTTACGCGCGTACGAGTATTTATGTGATTGGATTTAAAGATTGTTATATTATAAACTGGTAGAGAATGCCTTATGGCATTAAGTTCGCCTTTTGTATTAGGTTTTTTTTACTAATGTGTAATATAGTTTAAATAAATATAAA
The DNA here is from genome assembly GCA_963971205.1 of Aethes cnicana. NCBI lineage: Eukaryota > Metazoa > Arthropoda > Insecta > Lepidoptera > Tortricidae > Aethes > Aethes cnicana. The sequence continues at coordinate 10,389,671 of OZ020282.1, forward strand.
CGATCCAATTTGAATTTACCACTTAGCTTTTCGGTGAATGAAAACATCGTGAGGAAACCTGGACTCATCTGCGAAGTAAGTAATTCAAAGATGTGTGTGAAATCCCCAATCCGCGCTGGGCCCGCGTGGGGACAATAGCCATAGCCCAAACCCACTCGTGATGAGGGGAGGCCTGTGCCCAACAGTGGGACGTAAATAGGCTGTAGTAGTAGTAGTAGAAACGATTCTACTCACTCAGGTTTAGTAGCACGATTGTAAAGATTCCTCTTCGGTCATATTTTTAAATATCTATATTTTAAATAGGTGTCCCTTTATTTTAAAACGCATAGTAATACTTGTAGTGTGTAAATAACACGCGAAAATTTCATTAGTTCCCATTGCACACAGCAGAGTCGGCAATAAAAATTCAACACGAATTAAAATATCGCGAAAACAGCAGCCTCTACGAAGCACTGCAATAATCCGCACAAATATGACCTAGTTTACGAAATTGGCTCCATAAAAACTGGTTACACTCGTAGGTAGGTATATATGAACACATGCAATATTTGGTTGAAGTCACAGTTATGACTTTAGAAGTCTCACCTTAGGGACATTGCACACGGCGACTTTCTGTAGCTATGTCAAATCGCTATCCTTTTTATTATTTGACGTGAAAAAGGACAAATCAAAGAACTTTAAAACACAATATTGTGATTTCGAATGCGCTACCCATCCCATTACCAAAATTGAATGTCTCTATTGTACTAGTTTTACTAGCTCTCTTCCCCCTTACCGCGGAACACAACAGTGCGAGAACTGCTATTTGGCGGCAGGTTGGCGGGTAAGACGGTGGTAGCTATCCGAATGGATCCTGCATCCTGATCCTGATCCTGGTAGGTCCTGACCTACCACCAGCACAAACCATGCAGACGAATCAAGTGATAATGAAACATTAGTAGTAGAAATACGGGAGGCCGATAAAGCTTTTAATAAATTGATTGAGAACAGAGAAATCCAATCGGGCACTGTTTTATAATCGTACCTCTTCTCGTTAGCAAACCTTATGTACCCTATTGTTTCAATGTTAGGCTCCTTTGTCTTTTGTAATTGAACAAAGGATCATTGTTCTGTTGGGCTTTTTACCAACAAAAGCATCTGTACCTTACAATGTACCTTGGAGATACTACTTTAACGCATTCACTGCCACTTCTGTTTTACGAACTTTCGCCAGATGCCACATCTGTCATTAAGGGAACATTGCAACGCACATGTGCGTTCAAGGCACTGCGGGAAAGTCAGCAAAACGCATATATGCGTTGGTGGCAGTGAATGCGTTAATCTTGCTCAATATATTTAGCAGGTACGTAATAAGTTTTTGTATAATTTAATGGCATTGATTAAAATTTTGTAAGCGGTCACTGCGGCCCATGGGTGGGCGTAACGAATCATAAGATTTCGAATACGTTGACAAACCGATAAACTAAGATTGAAAGCCTCTATACTAACTAATAATATTAATAAGTACTCATAAGTCTCATAACAAATAAATAATCTTGCTTTTCTGATTCAGCCGTGGCAGTCTTTTCGTTTGACCTCGGCCTCTCATGCAGAGGGCCGGATTTCAAGTCCCTCCTCGCACTTCTGAACGTCTTTAATTTTCAAAATTCAATTTAAATTTGCCACTGAGCTTTTCAAAGATATCTAAGAAGTGATTCGTAGATGTGAAGACTGTGAAGTCTCCAATCCGTACTGGATCAGCGTGGGGACTATAAATACTCCAAGCCCTCTCGTGATGAGAGCGGAGGACTGTGCCCAGCAGTGGGACGTATATAGGCTGTTGAAGTGCTGCGGATGAATATGATGTATTATGATCAAACTACCTCTACATATAAATGCGAATGACACATGCTGCTCTTACTCTCAATGTGTTCAAAGTTAATGTTAGAGTTTTACGTGGGTTGTTATCCATTTTTAGGATATAAATAAAAACAGCAAATCGGATAAATTTCAGAGGACAAGCGACTACATTAGGCGGAATAAGCAGCCCTGCGCGCACGGTGAAACAAAGTACAAACTCGGGAAACAATCGCTTTGTACGCATTGTAGCTCGCCTAGGTAATCCATTTGAGCAACGGAATGTGTTTTAGTGCGATATTTTTGTAGAATAGCTCAAACTCAAACGTTGCGATTTAGATACTCAGTAAATTTTTATACTAATAATAAGTCTGTAGCAGAAGTTGCATCTGAAATAGTTTCTTTAATTGAAAATTAAAAGAAACTGTCAAGTCGAGGGGGACTATATAAACGATACTGAAAACCAAATAACGTTTTTTATAAAAATTGTATGTTTGTATGTACGTGTGTATGTATGTACGTATGTGTGTATGTCCGGATTTCGAAAATCGGATCGATGGACGGATTGCAACAAAATTTGGTATGGGGATAGTTTTTAACACTGACTGGTCAACATATAGGCTACTTAATGTGCGTTTTTCCGGGATAATTTATCCCGGAAAAACGCACAGTTCCCGCGGGAACGCTATCACCGAATTCCACGCGGACGAAGTCGCGGGCAGAAGCTATTAAGAAGAATTTGATGATCAGACTATGAAATCCGTAAGATCTAAATTATTAGACAAATACTTCCGTATAAAGTATCTTAGCAAGATGATTTTAAATTATAAGCAATAGGTTAGTCTAAGAGCGGTTTCACATTATCCGGTACGATATCGGTGTCGGACGTAAAATGTATGAAATCTAAGAACGTTTTCACTTTGTCGGATAATTATTTCATACATTTTCCGTCCGACACCGATATCGTATCGGATAATGTGAAACCGCTCTAAGAAATGCTACAGTGATAATCGTAGTGGTGCTACGAGCGTAGCAAGACCTTATCAAGCGTAGCTCAAAGTGACGTCAGAGTAATATTCGTAGCAGTCTACGTGTTGCTACGAACAAAGTAAGTTTATCACTTTATTTGTTTCTAATGCAAATATCGGCAAACATATTCAGTGTCCTACGCCAAATGGCACAATCAACACAAAACCAGGAGGTCTGCAGGCGCGAATTAACACAATTACATTTACAATTCAATGGGCGTATTTGTATAGAGTCGAACACAGTAGTCAAGTGGAAGGTAAACATGGATAATTAAACATAACAGAGCACGACCCTTGGCCCTACGTCGCTCCAGCGCTCCAGGGCAGTTATAATTAACGGATATGTTTATCTTGTACTTTTAATGACCTATATTGATAGAAAAGCAGAAGTTTACGGGGGCGACAAATCTGTCTAGACCTAGGTGACTCACATCTGGAAGAACTAATTTTAACTATTTTTAAAGGTTCATTTCCTAGGTACTGATGTTTATACCCGATAGTGTGCAGACTTTTAAAGGGTACTTATAGCAGGATAGTCTTTGAAAAATTGCCCCCAGAGCTTTGAGTTTGAAACTATAGTCAAACGATGCCTTAAGGATGCACTATGCACAAAGTTTTAACCCTCTACTGGGAGCACCCAGGGCGGTCATGGCGCCCAATTAACCCCAAAACTGCTTTATATTTTTTTCTCCAAAACTATGCAATTGACGGGTTTCAAATTATGCACAATTATTTTAGTGACCAATAGCAATTAAAATAATATGGACACCCATCCATACTTATACTATAAATGCGAAAATAACTCTCTCTGTCTGTCTGTTTGACAATTTGGATGCAAATTGGTATGGAGATAGTTGGAGTTCTGGGAAAGGACATAGGCTACTTTTTATCCCGGAAAAACGCATAGTTCCCGTGGCGAATTTCACGCGGGCGAAGTCGCGGGCAGAAGCTATATAGTTGTCATATTATTATTTTTAAAGAAAAAATGAAACATCCTCTATAATGATTTCGGCTCGAGGTTTTTCTATCAAATATGCATCAACGTCTAGTCTACATAATATCAAAGTTTCATTTGGCTAGCTCAGGTGCAACACTGCGAAATAAATATAAATGTACTCTTTAGTCGGTGCTACGAGTACTTACTATGTATCCTGCAAGCAAAATACATATAAAAAAACTTTGCCCATGGGCGGGCGTCAACTAGCCGCGTTCGAATTAAAAAAAAACAATCGAACACAAAATGCGTTACACTTTTTTTTAAAGGAGCCAAAAATGTCTTGTCGTAAAATTTAAAGCAGAAAGAAGTAGGTAATTTATTTCAAACTCCATTGAAAAGCACAAGTAAATAAAATTAAGTGTCAACGACAGCGATTAGCAACTATTGAATAAAAGAACCACAGTTCTACGTACTGAATATATAGCATTCAAATTGTAAATATCAGACTTAATTATGTTAAGAAAATTAGAAAGAGCTGATGTAAACATTTCTAGGTAGATTTTACTTTTTTCAACGAGCTATTGGCTAAAACTTATGCCCCTGGCAGTACCATAGTTTTCTGTATCACTTACTGTTTAGTATAAGATTGCTGTAAGTTTTCCTAAAATAATAAAATAAATTTAATTAATTAATTAATTAATTAATTAACTGAAGACGAGCCAACTCAAGTTCCCAGCGGTTTTCAGCTCAAAACCAGGTAACCTCTCACAGGAGCATTGTTTTGGGCCCCTCCACCCGATCGAGAGTTTCGAGTCCATCTTTAATATTCAAGTGTAGGATTTAATTACACGAAACCTCGTGAGGAACACGGAAAATGCGTGATCAGGATCACGTTTGGAAATTACGTTGGTTTTTTGAGATTTTCAAAACAATCTCACACATTTGAATATTTTTAGGGTAAGTATATTATATACCCTTATACATAGGATCACTCGCTTACCTGTCCGTCCATCTGTATACAGATCTGGTATGAAATTATTGGATCAATATTGAGTTGAGATTTGATACCACCGTAAGTAACCCAAAAACAAACGTAAGTACGTGAATAAATGAATTTCAAACAATCGTTGCAAGTGCTAAATACGCATTAAATCACAAGTTAGCCAATAAGAAGGAGTAATAAGATATTTTAAGATATTTGCTCTGAATTTCCCAGGGTATTCTCAAGATTCTTTTAAAAACCTATACCTAACTAACCCTACCTAACTTTAGAACCTCGGTCGCAAAGTAGTAAAAACTTTGTTTAAAAACTTTGCACTGTTCGTAAAATGTCACTGAAAATGAATCTAGTTAAAAAAAGTTTTCATGTTCACCGCAGATTTTCTAGTATTTTATTACTGCTTTAGTTGCTAGCAAAAGGGGAAAATCCAGAGAAACTGTAAACCGAGGTAAAGATTCAAAATTTAGTGAGTAATTTTAATATTGGCCAGTTTACTCATTGCTTGTCAAGAAACGCCGGCCGCAACAAACAAATGTTTCACGTCATCAACAAAAGTTTGTATGTACACTTGTACATAATATACATTTATTTGTAATACATTAAACAAAAAAAGAAGTGAAGAGAAAACAAAGAGAAGGTTAGCGGAATACTCGTATTCATTTGGCCCAAGTGATTGACGAGTTCCCAGATAATTTGGGAGCTCGTCGAAAATTGATTTTATTCTGCAAATGTCACGTCATTGTCGACTGAGCAAGTAGATATAGGTACCTAATGGGCCCATTAAATAAATGTAGGACGTCTTTTAAGAATACCCATCATCCCAATGATGCTTTTTAATTCCCCGCAACCCTCATTAGTTATTTCCATCTTAAAATGTATAAGGCTAAATATGGAAATCTGGAGCTTATCGTGGAAATGTACATAATTCTGAACGTTCCCAGGAAATTAAAAAGACCCCGACTGAAAGTGGCTCATTACTTATTCTTGGCGGTTGCTTCGAACTTCTCGAATAGAAAAACAAATATTAGAGTTGAGGGCTTGGCTTTGATATAATCCGCCGCCACGCCCAATTACTTTACATTAGGTACGAAAAGCATTTTATTTCGCATAATTTCATAAACCGGCGGACCTTTATGCTAAACACAAATGGATTTTGGTAAAAACTGTATTGTTTGAACGATAAATGTCTCTCTTATGGACAAAAAAGTTCCTGTATGAACGCTACCGCTCGCGGCATAAATAGTCGGTTACAATGGGCGTACACAGCTTCTCAGCCAGCGGGGGGGCAAGCGCATATTCAGCTTTAGATCCAGGGGGAGGCAGATCATTTTTTTCGGTGTATTTTGTATGGGAAAACCAACATCCAGTGCCCCCCTCCCCCAGCAGGGCAGGGGTCCCAGATGCTTAATTATTTTTATCAAAGAGGTATAGGTACCTCTCAAACGTTGGCGATGACGCAAATATTTTTTTTTTGCATTACAACCACTGAACCACTTTTGTAGGTATCCAATTAGTCTTTTTTATTATAAAGAACCCCGCCTACAATCATCAACCTCTATTCATTTATTCGAGATCGCCTATTCAATAACTTAGCGGTCCTAATCATCCCGGCTTATCCCTTAATTAATTGTCTATCTACAGAGAATCACCTATAGAGAGCGAATTTCGGGTAAAGCTGTCCCACTCAATCTCGACTTGAAAAACTGAAAAACAAAAAACACGACGAGTCCAGGTATGAATTGGCGAATTTAGAAATTGATTTAATAATTGCCAACAAAATATTCGTAAGCGAAAATGCTTTTTCCTTTGGCCTCGAGCAGGATTTCAGGAATTTCACTTTAAAGGTCGTTTTTGAGGAAAACGTCCCATTACCTGCCAAAGATAATGAATTTGATATATTGGTAAAGCAACGTACCTACCTATTTAGTATACATTTTTTTAGGGTAAATATGGACATTTTTCCTGGTTCCGTAACTATACAGGGTCAAGCAAAACGTTGTGACGATATTTACCCACAGAATCAGCTATCGATTCTTAGCATATTTTTTGGGTTTTAATTATTGTTCGAGTTAGTAAAAAAAATTTTTTGTATAAATTACAGGCATCCTCACATCACACCACAAATCCCATAGTGGGCCATACAAAAAAAAAGAACTCGAAAAAAATACCTAAAAACATGCTTAGAAATTAGAACCAATAACTGATACTGTGATTAAGATATTGTCATAAATTTTTGCTTGACCCTATATACGAGTACTTACAATATTTATGGGCTTAAATAATGTCATACCTAATAATGATCAACTTTATGAAGACTCTTTCCAGTGCGATTTCCTACCGAAATAACAATATTCCTTGAAACAAATCCTTCGTAACGGCTCGAGTAAAGTGAAGTGAGATTGAGAAAGAGGCTTACTCAAGAATCGAAGTCCGGAAGCACTTTCGTGGGACTTTATTCACACGCAAAACGCCGTCAGTCAGTTTGCTGTAAGGCCAACGTCGGTTTGTCCAGTTATTTGCCTTTTTGACATGATAACGTCTTGTAAATTGGTGAACGCCGGCTTCGGGTTATACCGCGAAACAAGCTATAGTCCATATTCATATTATAAATGCGAATATAACTCTGTCTGTCTGTAAGTCTGTCTGCTGTTACCTCTTCACGCTTCAACCGCTTGACCGAGTTGAAAACCCGGCAAAGGACATAGGCTACTTTTTATCCCGTAAAACGCATAGTTCCCGCGGGAATGCGATAACCGAATTCCACGCGGGCGATGTCGCGGGCAGAAGCTAGTGTTAAATATATGAGGTATTGCGATTAAATTCAATATTACTATTTTTGTTTGCCAGGACTTAAGAGGGTTTATACTAACTTCTGCACGCGACTTCACCCTTTCGTTTTTTCGGGATGATAGCCTATTTATCTATATCCTACCTCGGAACTTGAACTATCTCCGTACCAGATTTCATTTAAATCGGTCCATCGATTGAACCGTAAAGAGGTAACAGACCGACAAAAAAAGAGTTACTTTCGTATTTATAATATTAGCATGGATAGCTCCTCCGACTGAGCAAAGTCCCTTGACCTTCAAATTACAGTTTGTAATCGGACTTAATCGAGTCCCTTGCAATGCAGTGAGCCATAAATATTCGACTTCGAAATAAATGTAACTCGTTTTAAAATGTGATTACCTAATGTAAATTCTTTTCACGTTTCTAATTCGCTCAATATGAGCGCCTACGTTTAATATTATACGTTATACATTAATTAGTTACCACAGCCACATTATGCAGGATATTTCAGCTTATCTTGAATTCAACAAATTGCTCGTAAAAGTGCCATTTGGAGACAAAACCTTGCTTTAGAGTTGCAAACTCCGTCACAGATTGAAATAGCGCTTTCTAGGAACGGACGGCCATAAAAAAGACATTACATCCATTCAACGAATCCTCCAAACTTCAGTTGCTCGCAAAGATCATTCCAGTAAGTTAAACAGGCATTAGCGAGATCTCATTAACTCCGGAGTATCAGATGTTCGGGCTGAATCTATTACACGGGCGAGCACCGATTGCGATTAACGCCAGTCGATTCGAATCGACTATTTTGGGGAGTTGATGGGAAGTTTTGACCGAGTCGAGTTCGCGTTTATTCGTTAAGTTTTGTACCTAAGCCTCTGAGCCTTGTCACTAAGACTGCTGTTGTAAGCGTTAATAACTGTATAAATACCTAAAGGGAGAGCAAACCAATATTGTGAACCATCGAGATTATGATGTGATGAGTTGGACTTCACTTTGTTGTAACAATTTACGTATTACTTATAGATTAATGATAATAATAATTGAGATGACATGTGAAAACGACAATAATTTGATGACCTTAGCCGAAAAAACAATGGCACAAAAATAAAAACACAAGCGACGTTGAAAATTTAAAATACCGTGATTAATTAACGAACCGAACCAGAACAAAATTACAAATGCATTGGTACTTCAATGTATTATATCTAATGAATTGAATTTCAAAAGCCGCAAACATTACAGCTCTTTCGTTTTACGCCGTTTTAATATATAAACGTGTAATTTAGGTCCCCTGGGGCTAGAGGAAGGTATAGGGATGAACAGATTCCCCTGCGTTACTTATTCAAGCCGTGCCGCGTTAAATATTAAAATAATTACTCGTGCCACTGTAATCAGATTTCGTAGTGTGAAATGAATTAATAAAATCGAATGGATTACGAGTATAGGTATTTTTTTCATAAAGGTTAAACTATTTTGTTAGGTACCTACACAGCTATAAAATCTTTAGAAACTTCCTTTCAGTAGTTCTTCTTCCTTAAGTATTTCAAAATTGCGTAGTAGGTATTATATATCACTATTTATATATTTTTGCGAGGTGAATATATAATTGTTTAAATAATCAATTTTATACAAATAAAAACCATCACCTTAAATCCCTTCTTAATAACCAAGGTCCTTTGTCTTTTGATCTCACCGACCGCAAGCAATCATCGGCCTGCCTACCTACTCGTACAACTGAAATAATAAATTACCTACGTCATTCGTCAGCTTTTCGTATGTTTCTTGGGATACAAGGGCAGGGTAGGTAAACGAGGAATTATTCAGAGCGCGTGTCTCCGCCTTGTTAAAACAGAGGCACAACTTTTTTATTTATTTATTATAATCAAGCATTTGACCACGATCTCAACTGATGGTAAGTGACGATGTAGTCGAAGGTGAAACATGCTTATAGTACCTGTTCACTCTCGACTTGAAAAGATCCAAGTTATAACTATCGGGGAAGAGACCGGCCGGTAGCGAATTCTCCTTAGCTGTTCGCATGATGAAGCATGAAGCGAAGCGCTTCGTACGCGCTAGAGGAATATCCACAACATAAGGATGGAATCCAAGACCACGCCTAGTTCCGTAGATGAAATGGGGATGGTGGAATCAAATCAAACAATTCCCCCGCACACTCTCCAAAGTGTATCCTATAAAATACCGATAAGCAGGCACCTTTACGTTGGTAATCGAGACTGCAATTTATTCACAACCAGCATCGAGTCACCAATGAGCTTCCTTAAATATTCCCAGAAGGTAATTTTTAACAAAGCTCGATTCCCTACTCCTCTCATACGACAATCACTATGTATCCCGAGCAACGCGTCGGACGGCCGATGGCAACGACAAAACGGCTCTCTTTGACTTCTTTCAGGGACGAAGCGACGCGCGGGGCGTTGAGCGACGCGTGAAGCGACAAAATTGAACAAGTGTCGATATATGCTTGTGTTTATGGAGAAGCGTTGCCTCGTGCGAATTCACTAGATCCATATTAATCCATATCCATATTATCTATACTAATAATAAGTCTGTAGAAGAAGTCGCGTCTGAAACTTGAAAATTAAAAGAAACTATAAGTCGATGAGACTATTATAAACGATACTGAACACAAAATAACGATTTTTATTTAAATTGTCTGTATGTATGTCAGGATTTAACTCGAAAACTACTGGACGGATTGCAAGAAAATTTGGTATGGGGGTAGTTTGTAACACTGGTCAACATATTATAGGCTACCCTTTATCCCGGAAAAATGCATAGTTCTCGCGGGAATGCTATTAACGAATTCCACGCGGACGAGGTCGCGGGCAGAAGCTAGTATAGTTTGTATTTATAAAGAACACTTGTGGTTAAGATGTGCACCGCGTTTGTCTGTTTCCGGGAAAAAAAAACCGGCCGGTAACTGTACAATTACCCTAGACGTAAATAATATAGACCCGGTCTAACGTACACGTAATATGTCCCCACTTCCACGGTGTCCAATCCAAAGTTCTGTCACCGAGCGTGCGTGACAATAAGCGTTTTTAAAAAAAACTTTTTTCGAAACTGTTTCTCAGTATCTAAAAACTCGTCTCGTTGTTGAAAAAATGTGACCCAGCTTTAGTGTCACGATATAAGTTTAACTTTGGATTGGACACCAATGAAGTGGGGAAACATGACATGTATCTACGTTAGGCCGGGTCCATACGAAGTATTATTTATGTCTATGACAATTACACTCGACTGCACCTATCTATAGCACTTTGCTAAAATGGCTCCCGTATTTGTAGTTTTACGAGTAGCGTAGTGTCTGCTAATTAAATAACTAAATAATGAGGCGGCCATAAACAGACAGACAGCGCAGAAAGTTGCCCGTTGACGGCATTAACTCGAGCAATCTGCCCGCGCCATGAAAATGCCGTAAAACCGAAACTACACAAAAAGAAACAAGTATAGTAGATTCACTACCACTTTTTTGGCAAAGTAGGTCACAAATTCATTCTATACGTCATCATTTCCATGTTAATGTAGAATTATCTTTTACGCATGCATTCAATATTCATACCTACTAATATACTACAGCTTATTTGCGTCCCACTGCTGGGCACTGGCCTCCTCTCATCATTAGACGCTTTGGGCTATAGACCCCCCCGTGAGATTGGGTACTTCGCAGATGTGTGCAGGTTTCCTCGCGATGTTTTCCTTCACCGAAAAGCTCGGTGGTAAATTCAAATTGAATTTCGCACATAAGTAAACTTAGAGGTGCGAGCCGGAATCGAACACCCGACCTGCATGAGAGGCGGCAGGTCGAACCACTAGGCCACCACGGCTTTTCTCTCCTACTCCTCATCTACCTACTCATCTGGCACTATAAAAACTCACTAGTGCTGATTTCGAGGGACAAAAATTTTTGAATGACTTTTCAGAGGCATTCCGGTGTCCTTATGTTATAATAGATGTGTCACCGGAAAGCCCCCTAAGGAGATGGAGATGTGTTATTTTATTTTTTATTTATTATCTATTCGCAGATTCTAAAACCATCCATCCCCATATGAAAGTTTAAGCGTGGAAAAGAAAGACCGACTAATATTACCTCGAGTCTATATATAAGAAAATATTTCCAAAAAAACCTTTTCTTTCATCAAACTTGTATTGACGGGAGCAATATTCTGTATTATATGAAGTATTGGCATGGCCCTTATCACGTAACCAAGGCTCCCAGTGACAAGTTTCCGCTTTCCTCGTTGGCTTTTATCATCCATTAGTGTCAGAAACTGGTGCTCGAGATATAAATATTAACATTGTCGTACGTGAAGCGAATAAAAATCTATTGACTGACTGATGCTAGCTTTCATCCTAGCCTTACCTTTCGTGCATGTATGTGTCATGCGTAAATTAACGATTTTCCAACGACGCAGTTTTAATTTTACATTTTTAACTAGCATCCGTCTAAGACTTTGTCCACAGTTAATTTCATACTTAAATTCCACGTCGTCTTTTACTTTACGGAATTATTTTTGGGAAGAATGAAACCTTAAATCCTTCCCGGGATCTCAATCATCTACCTTCCAATTTTCCATTTTTTTAACTGTTTAAGCGTGAGAAAGTAAGAGATAATAAAAATTATGTTCTGCTCCTATGCCCAAATGCATTTTGTGCCGTGGCTTATTAGATTAACAGAAAGCTAGGTACTTTAAATTATTTCAGTTTTAAGGAAATGCACTGTACTGCTTATTAGCGCCACAACCTTCAATTTAAGAAAAGCTGATCTGCTGTCTCACCATTTCCCGTGTGTTAAAGTGGGAAAGCATGCTAGAATACGTAACGCCACTTTGTCGGCCACTTGGCTGTAAAAGTTGCAGTCGGAGAGAGCGGCAAAGTGTCTCGTTTGACTTTAAGACTTCTAACGCATAACAGTAAAAAAACATTGTTACATGGTTTCCACTCTTATATAAGAAGACAGATACGTTGATGAAAATTATTCAAAAAAGAACATTTTTGCCAGAGCGCTCCTTAAGTCCAAACGCTCGCAAGCATGGCATACAGGGAAGCCTGTATCCCGTCAGCCATATCTGCTTGCAAACGAAGAAGAGCGAGCAGTGGAGTCATCAGAAAAGCAGGCTAAAGAGAGAAATGTTGGAAACCTAAATTAGGAAATGTCAAAAATATTTACAGCTCATGAAATACCCCATCCAGTAAGCAGGCAGTTCGTCATCGAGAAAAAGTCGTCAATGTAAATCTCCCAAATTTTTCAGCTGGTTCTCTAAATAAATCCGATATACAGTGATTAAATATTTTCAATCGGGAAATCTCGGGAATCTGTTGAGACCAGAACTGCCGACAAATTATCAAATTTATTGACTGTCATGTACGTGTCCCGCTTTATTATGTTATCGAATAGCGTACTTCAGATCTACACTGTGACATCTTGACATTGACGAAATTGTTGTTTCCACATCGTGGATATGACAGAGAGCCGGTGAGAATAATCGACTTGTCCTTTTAACGAATAATACAGGCAACAAATAAGGTAAACAAAAATAAAAAATATCCATCCGAGCGTGACAACCCATATTTTCCTAAAACCCCTTATTTATTCCTCAAATGGATTACCAATATTTTATAATTCATTAATCTCCCAAACGGTCGTATCGGGCGCGGACTCGCAGAGGTCGTTGGGCTGGTAACAATGTTTTTTTATTGAATTCTCGGCAACGATATACCGATAATAGAACGGATACCGGAAATTGGATGACATTATTTAGGGATCAGCGTGTCAGTCATTCGAATGGGTAACGGATTAGGGAATGATTATTTCTGATTCAATGTTACGTATTTCTTCCAAGTGTTTAAAAATCTTCTATCAATTTAAAGATCCTTATGAAAAACAATGTCACGAATTCACCGGCACATTATGCTTGTACGTATGAGATATCCTCTCGCCTAAGTCTAATATGTTGTTTCTTTTCGTTTTTTGAGAGAGATTCTACAAGAAGAGTAAAAAAAAACAGAGTGATTGCAATGAGTTTTTGTCATTTCATTAATTGCATTAATTCGAATTGAATTTATATTCGTAACCCGCTTCCAGCAACTAAAAATACCAATATACGTTACAATTTTTACGAGTAGTTATGTATGAGTTGTTGTATTGAAGCCGTGGTGGCCTAGTGGTTCGACGTACCGCCTCTCATGCATTTCAGCTCATTACACTCCCATGCATTATACACACCAGTCGAAACTCCCAGTTTGTTTTGCCTGAACTCCATACCTCTGTAGTCCACAAATCAATTAGCAAAGTGTACTTCGACAAATTGAAAATCTTCAGTAGTTCCCGAACAATTCCCAACAACGGACCAAACAGTTCATTTGTTTAATGGCCAAGTTCCTCAACAGCGGATGAATATGTAAGATGGATTGTGTTCAAGTTGTCTTAATCACGAGATGAAATAAGTTACAAAGTTATATTCGTTTGGAGATCCGATGTAATTTTATAAAAAACTGAATTTAGTGATGATGAAGATCGACACATAAAATAAAGAAATATTTTTGGTACAGTCGAGTTCGCACATATATACACACTTTTGCACCTTACCACGTTGTAATAAGGTCCAAAAGTGTACACATATTAATGAACTCGACTGTACTAGCCGATGCCCGCGAATTTCATCCCGCGTAGACTTAGAATGTGCGTACCCGATGATACATATATATATAGACAATTATAATTATAGAAGTATTGGTTGAAAGATTGGTAAGAATTGGTTTGACCCATGGAAATCCCGTTCCCCTGGAAATATCGGGATAAAGACCAAAAACATAACACTTGAAAATAGGCCCAAGTTCCCGTCCAAAAACTTCGGCCACTTAAAGTACTGAATTTAAAAAAAAATAGACCAAGTTCTGGATACAATTTGTGGTGCTGATAAATAATAATACATAAATAACTTGGGATATTTAATACAAATTGACCTAGCCCCAAGCTAAACAAAACTCGTACTATATCGGTGCTAGACAAAGGTATAAATACTTATATACAGAAATGCACCGAAACACAGATACAGGAAAACATCGTAAGGAAACCTGCACGCATCCGCGAAGTAATTCAAGGATGTGTGTGAAGTCCCCAATCCGCGCTGGGCCCGCGTGGGGATTATAGCCCAACCCTCTCGTGATGAGAGGAGGCCTGTGCCCAGCAGTGGGCCGTAAATAGGCTGTTGTAGTAGTAGTAGTAGAAATGCATACATATGTAAATTCTAAACATCCATGACTCGGTACAAACATTTCGTACTCATCACACAAAGTTTGCCCCTAGCGGGATTCGATCCCGCGGCCGTCGGAACAGTGGGCAGGATCACTACCAACTAAAGCAAACCTGATGCTCGAATGATTACGTTTAAATCCCTACGTTGTCTATAAATAACAAACAACAAATGAACTTAAATCGTAAAACTTATATATAAAGAAACCTTACTTTTTACAAGTTTTTCAGCATTATGAAAGTGGACCCTCTTGTCCCAGGTTAATTTGTGATTCCTCTTGTATTGATATCACAAGACGACTTTGACAAGGCCGAAGGAGTATACATGCAGTGGTAATATTAAATTCAACATAGATGTAGCTCTAAAGGTCCAAATAAATCTATATGTAGACAGTTCTCAATGCCGTTTCACCACAGACATGGTAGGCGCATCTGTTGATCTCCTCGCAGTGTTTGCGCAGGACCCTGAAGTTTGCTGGCCAATATTTGCAGGTGCTTCGCCTTTTTAATCCGACCCTTAAAGTTTGGCGGCCCCAACACACGGTAGGTATTTTTATTTATGTACACCCTTGTTTAATGTAATCGCTGTCCTGAATACGACACACTTATTATTAGGTATGATTTCCACTTCAGCGCACACGAATTACTCAGTCTTATAAGTCTTATAAATCGCTCAGCCTCGTATTCGTTGTCTTCTAAACCGTCTCCATCTGTTAATTCATTAATTATTTCTATCACATCACAAAAGCGGCTCCATACAAAAGGTAATAATTTGACAACCGAGCTCGCTTCCTACGAAAAGTGCTTGTTTGTAATTGCTACGTTTCCGCTAGAAATTAAGCTGTGAAGCCATTTTATGTTACATTCCGCCAGTAATGTCGGGCTAAAGCGGCTTTATTTTATTAATCATGTACTTAAATTAGTTATTACTTTATATAGGTGCTCAGGAGCAGCGGTGCCGAGTGATTTATTCACAAGTGGCCGCGGCCGGGGCTAACAAACAAAATGACTGTTTTCCTCGAAAATATTATGCCAAGGTTCCCGCTACACAATGGCCATAATTTTTGTTCTAGTGGCGCCCGAATTAATGTATTCACTGAGAAAAACTTTTACGCTTGCGAATCAGCGTTATTTGCTTCGAGTTGTTAAATAGTTTTCACTGCTCCGACCTTTTCACTGAATATTTGCGGCGGAAAATTACCTACGGGGTATTTCCAAGTGACGAAACCGACAAATAGTACCTACTTCAAAGGCTGACAAGTTATTTGCGCCGGTTTCGGCTTCGATTCGCACGCGTCGTGATTCGTGAGCCAATCCAATAATACGCTGGGCCAATTCAAACGGCTTAATAATTTGAGTGAAGATCAAATAAGGGTACCCCCGTATTGATTTACTTAAACATTTTGCGCTTGCGATGTAAAAAGGGATTAAGGAATTTATGGATTATACGGATTGGTTTGTGTTTTGTGAGCTTCGGAAATAAAATTCGGTGAAACGGTTCAACCTATTGAGGTTTTGTATTGACATAAGTACCTACGCAACATAGAATACCTACACAAGACATAATGACAACAAAATAGGCCTAAAAATTTATTAAGTACCTACTACGATTTTATTTTACTTGAATGTACAAAACAAATTTAACCTGCTTACTGTTCGTGTAAAAGCATTAGGTAGTTTCCGGGACAATTCAGGTTACAATACATAAAATATCAGCGATTTAGGACCAGTAGAATATTAAGTATTTTATTACCTACGTTTAGATACCAGAAAAAAAAAACGGTCAAGTGCGTGTCGGGCCACGCGCAAAGTATAGGGTTCCGAAGTTGACAATGCCCACAGTACATTTCTTAGACTTATTAGCATCTAGCTAGCCTGTGGTATGACGTGCCCGCCCGACGCCCCTGCCGCTCCAGAAAAATCATTTCATAAGTTGGTGGACTATGACTCGTAAGTTTGTACAGCCTACTTAGCTGTGATAGTTTTCCTTTCAACTACGTTATATATGCCATAACCGTGATTATTTTCAGCCATCCAAATACCACCATTTAGCTGGCAGGGGGGGGACACGTGACTCTAACAAAAAATAGCACTTTAAAGCTTAATATTTCACAAACGCATCACTTAATAAAAAAATAGTTTTAACAAACCCGCAATATTTATTTAATACCTATTCAACGATATGCCGCACCATGGGGTATGCAAGAAAAAAAAAATACATCCCCACTTTACGAGTAGGGGAGGTACCCTATAAAAAATATATTCCAAAATTTTATTGTACCACTTTGTCAGCGTAAGTAATATGTATTTTCATGCCACATTACAGCTTTCTAGAACTAAGCATCTCCGAGCAATAGTGCGGACAGACGGACGGACGGACGGACATTGCGAAACTATAAGGGTTCCTTGTGGACTTCGGAACCCTAAAAAGGCATCGTTTGAATAGTTTCAAACTCAAGCTTAATACCTATTTCACAAACGCATTACTTAATCAAAAAATGGTTTTAACAAACCCACAATATTTTTTAAGACCTATTCAAAGATATGCCGCACCATAGGGTACCCAAGAAAAAAAATTACATCTCCACTTTAAGAGTAGGGAAGGTACCTCATAAAAAAAAAAAAAAATATTGTACCACTTTGTCAGCGTAGCTAATATGTATATTCATGCCAAATTATAGCTTTCTAGAACTAAGCATCTCCGAGCAACAGTGCGGACAGGCGGACGGACAGACATGGCGAAACTATAAGGGTTCCTTGTGGACTTCGGAACCCTAAAAAAAGGTAGGGAAGTGTTAAGAGTGTCCAAGTCAGCTGTTTGTTAGTATTTACTTGTATATAATTTTCTAATTATTGCGAGTTTCTACTCAATCGCTTAAAAACTATTTCATACTTTTCGTGCGAGTAATCCCGCTTTGATACCTATTTCTAATATGAGTTTATATCGCGAAAGTTTAAGACATTGCAACCTTAATATAGGTACTTATCAAAGATAAACATAAATTTATAACATTTGGCGTCTTCTCTATAAATATAAACTTCAGTGATTCAAAAATAAACCACCCTGATTTTGTATATTGCCAATTTTCTATTTTCACTAAACTTGTAACTTGCGCCGGCGCCGCGCCTCGCACGTTCGCGCTAATGTCCCGTCCTCTATCGCACAAATTAGGCAGCTCGTTAATCACAAGCACTGCTTTTTGCACTTCAATATTGTGAGTACGACCCCTTCCAAGTAGAGTTGAAACAAGTTGTCTGTAGAGGAAATAGTTCTGATTCTATGATCTGACAGCAATTAGTATGGTTTTACTAAAAAATAAAAACAGAGATAAAACACTTAATCAAAAATATATAGTTTCTAAAAGAAATACCTGTTTTTGCAACAAAGGAGACTACTGAAGGAGACAACTTTCCAAAACAATATTTTAGGGTTTCCAACTACTCACTCTCATAATGTAGCTTCGTTGTTTATAGAGTACAAAATCCACGTTATTGCAGCAATTATATAAAATACTCGCGACTCCGATGATTTCATGAAAATAAAATCGTTTTTTCAAGATAGCACATTCCGTTCCATCCGTTTCGGCAAACAAAACGACAAACGATATCAACCTATGCTAAACACTAACGCCCGGTTCCTATATCCAAACAACGCCTCGTTTTGCCTACGGACGGTTAAAATTTGACAGATTCTCTATGGAACAAATGGCAAAAATCAACCGTCCGTAGGCAAAACGAGGCGTTTCGTGGATATAGGAACCGGGCCCCACCAAAGATAATTGCACTAGACAATGGTCCTGTCTCGAGCCGTAACGTAACGTCATTGAGTTCGCGACTAATTTGATTACATGTCCGCCTAGTGCTGCCCTCAAGCGGTCGTTCGCGAACTTGCGGTAACGAGTGAACTTGGACGTTGGTCGGCAATTGAGCTTAAGACGGCATGTTGATCTTGTACGCTTCTTCGGTGATCAATTCGGTGACTTGTTCATTTGATTAGAGTTTTAATGAATTTGGATGCGGGTGCCTAAATGAAAAACTAGCCCTGTTCTACTATTGGCAACAATATTTTTGTTAGTGAAAATGGTGGCTTCATTTTACGGCGGTAAAGGGATTCAGGGAATTAACTAAAATTTTGTTTGAACTATTTAAAGATATTTTTTTCATTGGCGGGTTTGTTAACGGAACAGATGGTGCTGCATCGAAAAACCAAGCTGTGAAAATTAACGCTAAAACAAATCTATCCGAAATGAAATCACGAACGCGCTCGTTTCTACAATATTTCCAAATGAAACTACAAAATTTAGTAAATCCAATTGAAGGAAATCTAATCTGAAAACAATCTAACGAACACCCAACAACCCGGGGCAGTATTAATTGTTCCGTGAAATCAAATTTGGTTTTAATTAATCTCTGATTAGATCAAACGGTCTCGTCTGGTCTCAAAATAATTGGGGACAAATTGGCCGGTCCAGGGAAGGTACCATCGATACAACGGAATCGAAACGCGCTGTGGAACCTTCTCACAGTAAATTACAGTAACATCGCATTGTCTGACAAGGAAAATCATCACTACACTTACTGTGAAAAAGTTCTACGGTGGGTGACGGTTCAGGTGGTAATGGTACAGTCAGACTGGGGATAGATTAGGGTCGGCTAACCGCAGAACTACAGAGTTATTATAGGTTAGTTTCTTTTGAGCCCAAATTCCACGGTTGTTTTTCTTTGCTAAGGGTTTATTTGTTCGCAATTCCGCCGTGATCTGTCTTAGTTGACCTTTTTCGGATTTAGCTGCTCGTCGGTTGCCAGGTAGTGCCTATTACTATCTATTAATGTAAATAACAGTAAAAATAAAATATTGTAATGTATAATAAGGTATGACTGAATTATAGCTTGTTTTGGTTCTTACTATAAGATGAGAATAAATCATGACTTTCTTGATGATTCCCTATCATTCGTGGATCACGAAATACCTACGTTTTCTTCTGTAACCATATATGGCCGTTATCAATTTTACAACTACTTAATTAGGGAGAAAATATCTGATGTCTAACTCTTAAGTATTGAACAGCGGTTATTGTGGCCGAATATAAAGATGAATAAGTAACTTGAAAAAAAAACTTAAAGAACCTCCATGAAACGTCAAAACGTTTATTTTTTGATGTAGGTCCTTATTATACCTATTGGCAGAGTAATAGAATGAGCGCAAGCAATCTGAATAATAAAAACATGACGTTTTCGCGATGGTCGGGCACAATAGAGGGCTCTGTGCTCAGAATTCAGAAACAAGGGACATGCTGAATTGAAAAATCAACAAACGATCGGGACCTTTTCTCGGTTCGAGGGTCGCACTGCACGTTCCGGGGGATTTAGTAAATTTTACTAACACTAAGCCGAGTGGTTCGACCTACCGCCTCTCATGCAGAGGGTCGGGGGTTCGATTCCCGCTCGCACCTCTAAGTATACGTATGTGCAAAATTCAATTTGAATTTACCACTGAGCTTTTCGGTAAAGGAAAACATCGTGAGGAAACCTGCACGCATCTGCGAAGTAATTCAAAGATGTGTGTGAAGTCCCTAATTCGCACTGGGCCCGCGTGGGGACAATACAAACCCTCTCGTGATGAGAGAAGGCCCCAGGTCCCAGCAGTGGGACGCAAATAGGCTGTAGTAGTAGTAGTACTAAGAATATTTACAAAGGTAACCTAAATATTTCTAACATGTGGCCGAAATGGGAATGTGGACGAGTTAGGAATGTGGACGACATAGGAAATGGACAATTTGGGATTGGTATGTGGACGAGTTGGGATTGTGGCTGAAATGAGAATTTGGACGAAATGGGAATGTGGACAAAGTGAACTTGAGCGCAACTTTAATAGTCCGACAGAGTAAAATAAAGTTCTAGTTCCCGCCCCTCAACTAGGAAAGCTCCCACCAACCCAAAACATTGGACTATGTTCAATGAAAGAATCATAAAAAGTGGCTTTATGTCACCAAGGTCCAAGGTATTTTAGAGATCATGCATAGTTATACCCATTTTGATGACTTGCGTATTAAATAATTAAAGAACTCACTTAACTCAATAGGTACTTCGTCATGTCGTCCAACAAGGACTGCTGGACTTTACTTGACTGGACTCATAGTTTATGAACTGTTATCACATTGAAGTGGGTTTATTTTATTCGTTAACATCACAAAACAATAAGCACTAAAATTTTAGAACGTCCACAATCAATGCTCCATAGCTCAAACAAACAACAAATTATAAAACAAATGGTCTATTATAGTCTTGGTGTGTTTTGAGGAACGTATAATTTCCATTTTTCATGATATTTTCGCGAGACCGATTCGCACGGAATTTTAGGTTACAACTGACAGTGACAGCTCGGTTTTTAATTCAATTAGCCTTTTTGGGTGTTTCCGTTTTCGACGACGTTCTTGGCGAGGTCGTCTTTAAACAGATTGTCTTTGGTACCGTTATCGGATTTTATTTACTAATACTCATACTCATATCATTTATTGCCAAACCATGTTTTTTAAAAGATGTTACAATATTTTAAGTACTACATGGACCCTATGAGGGTGCAGCAAAATATTAAAACTAAATAGACCTATAAGTGTCCAAAATACACTTTTATTGTAATAAATTGAATAAAAGACCCTAAAATAAATCTTGATGTAAGTGCAACCGGTCATGCATATGGATATTTATCAGGTAGGTATTATTTATGTTGTTGTGTGTGCGTATGTGTGATTGTAGTCTGTGTAAGTGTGTATTATTTGTATGATTTATTTGTCATAATTATATTATTATTTTATCTTCAAAGTATTCATTAATACTGTAATATGCCTTACGTTTTCATTTTTATTACAGTGACGTTACAGTTTTAATAAGCTTACGTTTTCATTTTTATTACAGTCTACGAAAATTAGATAGGTAAGTTGAACATCCCAGTTTGGACACTCGTATGAACAATCATGGGCGGGGGCATCTGTGGTGAAATATCACTTTTATACTACTTGCTTCTCCCAGCAACTTTGTCCGCGTGGAATTCAGTTAAATAGCGTTCTCGCGGAAACTATTACTTTTTTTTCCGGGGATAAAAAGAAGCTATGTCCGTCCCGGGACTGAACTCCATACGTATCCATACCTACCAAACGTTTACCAGATAGACAGACAGACTGAGTTACTTTCGCATTTTATAATAGGTATTTATATGGAAGTATGCATACATAGGTATAGGGACAAGTTCGCCTTTGTACGTATTTTCCTCACTCTGTCGTTTTATTTTTATTTTTGTACAATAAAGTGTTTACATACATACCAAATACATACTCACACTTTATTTCAGTTACAATATTATGCCCATGTTTATACTGCTTCTAGCCTTATTTCTTGAGACTTGTTATTATAAATATACATATTTAATGTGCGGAATATATATATTTAATAATCAGTTAAGTTCTAATCCATTATTATATAAAATTACTTTGTATATGAAAATGTAATTTTAATAGTATTATGTGCTAATTAAACATTACTTCATTGATTGTTTGTTGTAAAACTGAAACATAATTGCCATCAATATTGACGCCGGATGGGCTTAAAATCAGCATTAGCTGTGCCCTTGTTCCATAATAAATGCCTGTTATCTGTTAAACTACAGAGTACCTGTGTGATTTGTTAAGCTAATAAATAATGCATGTTTCATATTATTATGGAGAATAAACGAATTTGTATTTGTACTTACTACTACTACTACAGCCTATTTGCGTCCCACTGCTGGGCACAGGCCTCCTCTCATCACGAGAGGGTTTGGGCTATAGTCCCCACACGGGCCCAATGCGGATTGGCGACTTCACACACATCTTTGAATTACTTCGTAGATGCGTGCAGGTTTCCTCACGATGTTTTCCTTCACCGAAAATCTCAGTGGTAAATTCAAATTGAATTTCGCACACGTTCGATTCCGGCTCGCACCTCTAAGTTTACTTAGAGGTGCGAGCCGGAATCGAACCCCGGACCCTCTGCATTAGAGGCGGTAGGTCGAACCACTAGGCCACCACGTCGCTATTGCATAGTATTTGTACTTACACACAAATAATAAAAGTTTCAGGTCCTTCACTGATGAAGGGAGAGCCCTCCGTGTATGTATAGTACTTACCGTTAATCGCGTATTTACTGCGGTAGGTACACATGGATGGATAATTCAAAAACATGACAGATACTTATGTTGTTTCGTGATATTTTTTTAATGTTATTAGGCGAGCTTTTCCGACCCTTCCATCTCATCTCATCAACTCTTTATACACACAACTCATGAAATATTTTTGACTAACCCAAGCACACTGATAGACATCTCTTACATTAAACATTTATATTTCAAAAGCTCCTCAAGCAGTAGGTGTCGTACGAGTATGGTAAAAGCTTGTTTCGAACAAACTTTGAAAGCGTCAAAGGACTCAGCGAGCAGGACAAATATTCAGAATATCAATAAATGGAACAGGATACAAGGGTATAAAGATAAGTATCTATTTTTATGTACTCTATAGAACTGTGGAAATATATTCACGGTGAATAACATCACCGCTTTATTTGCGAAGTAAATAAAATAAAGCAAGTTTTTAACTGTTTGTAAAAATGTGGACTTAGGGTCAGCAACAAAATTTTAATGTACCTTTACACTATCACACTGTAACACTTTCAGTGCCAAAGATTCTATTTATTTAAATAAATAAGTATAACTAGAAAATACTTAAAGACCGTAAAGTTTCCATTACTTCGGGCGATTCGAATAGAACAACTTCCCTGCTCGGCTCAAAACTGGTCCGAGTCGAGAAAAATATAACCCAATTAGCGCTCTCAGGTCTTAATGAGGAACTAGGCTTTTAACTAGGTTGTTCCACTTGGAAAATCCATACTAATATTATAAATGTAAAAGTGTGTTTGTTTGTCCTTCCTCTTCAGTCTCAACGACTGGACGAATTTGGATAAAATTTGGTATGGAGATAGTTTGAGACCCTGGGAACAACATAGGATATTTTTTTTATCCCGATATGTCCACGGGAACGGGTTTTCTACGGGTCAAACCAGGTTTTTCAATTCTTCTATAACTATAATCACCTATATGTATAGTATCATCGGGTACGCGGTACGCAAATTCTAAGTCTACGCGGGACGAAGTCGCGGGCGAATGGCTAGTTAGTTGATAAACTGTCTTAATCTTATTGGAATTTTCAATAATAGGAAAAGTTATGTGTTCTGACATTTTTAAATTACGGAGTATTTCGGAGGAAAAATGGACAGAGCTATTTGTATAGATTTGGTTTGTTTTCTTTTAGGCTGGGCGCAATCGTTAGTGCCATTGATCTATTATAACTATTATAAGTAAGGATTAACAAACAGCCGGAGAAAAATGGTCCGTCAAAACGGGTGCCCTAATAACTCGGCGATCAGTAAATTGACACTTAAGTTACTTATGGTGTTAGTTTTACTTTTGTATAAAATATTTATCTTGACACATGTTATAAAGAGGCGTTATTAGCATATTGGAACGTATTTCAGTTTGCTCCATATATTCTGACGTATTCTGTTAGGCACTGTTCGTCCATATGTTATTATATGTCAATGGTTAGTGCCCAGTTTCCGAATGCGGTTTCTGTCTCGAAGCCATTGTCACTGGCCAGTTGCAAAAAGGTAAGAGTAAAACCCGGTGCACACGGGTGATTGAGAGCTACGACGTGCTGCTGCGGTCTGGCAACACTAACGGCTTCACGCTGCTGACACGTCACCGACTGCAATTAACTGCCCGTGTGTATGGCCCGAACATTACTACAATGTAGGCTGCCTTGCGTAACTTCGCAATTTGAAATTCTTAGGATTATTTTTGTAAGCTAGTTTCGAGTAGGTATAGAATTAAATCAAAATAGCAAAGGAAAGATTTTGTTTTTATTTAAAGGTAAGAACACAATAATGACAAGAAATAATGCAGGAAACCTAAACAATTGTGTAGTGTACGCTACGTACTTAACAGGAATCACTTCACAGGCTACAATCTTTCTGGTGTCTCCTTCGGGAATCAAAGGGATTTCATAAGGATTCTATCTAGCACAGGGCCGGTATGAGTGGCGAGTCTTGGGAGTGGCTGATGTCCAACAGTGAACGTCTTTCGGCTGAAATGATGGTGATGATAAAGCGCGTATCACTTACAGATTTTAAATGTAAGTAGATGTACAATAAATTGTACAAGCCTCTTAAGAGGCTTTACTCCGAAAGTTGGCAACGTCGCAAATAGCTGTCAAATATTTTGCTATTATATAAAACGAGACGTGTCATTCAACCATAGAATGATATCTTCTTTTTTGATTGTCAGCAATATTGTCAAATTTATGAAAACAGCGAAACATTTCACAGCTATATGCGACCTTGCCAAATTTCGGGATAAACCCTCCCTGATGGAGAGTGACAGTGGGTGAAAAGGAAGATTCGATGAGAGTAAATCTCTAATGTTGTCTATCATTAATTAGTATATCTACTTCATTTTTAACGATCACAAGATCCATTGCTAAGACTGAAGCAGCGCCGAAACGAAAGAATATCAATCAACATTGAATTTGTGAAGATACTCACTGTCAATACGATCTCGTAGATATTGTTTTAACCGACAACAACGAAGCTTAGTTAAACAGTTAAACACCCAGTAGGTAACTAATACAATAAATAAATAACTATCACAAGAAAGAGAGCACCCGTTTGTCTCTTAGGGTCCCGTTCCAACGACTAGACTGCGAAATACGCAATCAATAAATAGAGCACCTACACTTATACTACCTCACAATAATGGCATGGAGAATGAAAGTCCTGGGGCTCTATTAGAAACGTTACATAGGGAAAGGGAGATTCCCTATACCTGCGCCCATGCATCGCGGCGTACTTTAATTAGCTAAATTTAAAGTTCAATTGGAGCGCGCCATGACCCGTCAGTGCAGAGGTATTAGGGAATCTCCCTTTCCCTAATAACGTTTCGAATAAAGCCCCTGGCCCAATCGTCATCACCTTCAGATTTCTGAGATAAAAACTACCCTACCCTACTTAAGAGTTTCTTTTCAGGGTTTCAGACTATCTCTAGTCTAAAGCAACTGTATTTAGTTAGGTTATACCTATTTATCCTAAATAGGATAAATATGTATAACCTAACATAAATATGTATACTTAGTTTTTCAAATTGCGCTTTGCTTTGGACTATTGAGTACTACCTAAATATTACTAGGTAGCTTCGTGATAGCTTCTGACTTTAAGCCTTTTCTAACTAAGCGTTTTATTTCGGGATATAATGTAGTCTATGTCCTTTCCCGGGACTACAACTATCTTCATACCAAAATTTCATCTAATTCGGTCCACCGGTTTAAGTGTGAAGAGGTAACGGACAGACAAACAGACAGACAGAGTTCTTTCGCATTTATAATATGTACTAGCTTCTGCCCGCGACTTCGCCCGCGTGGGATTCGGTTATCGCGTTCCCGCGGGAACTATGCGTTTTTCCGGGATCAAAGTAGACTATGTCCTTTCCCGGGACCCCAGCTATTTCCATGCCAAATTTCATCTCGATCGGTGCAGCGGTTGAAACGTGAATAGGTAACAGACAGACAGAGTTACTTTCGCATTTATAATATTAGTATGGATTTGTATAAAATATCGCCACTGTTACTTGGTAATGGCATAAGCGTATTTAACTATACCTAGTTATTTAGTGTTTAGTAAAAACGGCGCAGAGAAACCACAAGCTAACAGGGTCTTGACAAAGGCAACTAAACCACATAATAAACAGTGAATACACATTAGTCTGGCTTGGAACAAGCCACAGCGATCGCTCGACCTGTCTACAGTTCGCCTCTATTTGTAAATCTTTGAGGTTCAAGTAGAAAAGGGACTAGACTAAAAAGACTATAAGTAAAAAATCCTCAATCCGTACTGGGTCCGCTTGGGGACTAAACTTTTAATAAATGACCAAAAGCTTCGATTAGAGCCACAGGGAGTTATCTGTGATTAGAGCACACGAATTTTCAACTTGCACCCTTTTACCCCCTTGAGGCTGGAATTTACAAAAATCCTTTCTTAGTAGATGTCTACGTTGTAATAGAAATAGAATTATAAATGTTTATTTGTTTGAACATAGGTGTACAAAATGTTGGAAATAAAATATAATGAGAAGCACTACGTTCTACCCGAAGGTGTACAAATGTTTTTGCCTACCTAATATATTTCATTTAATTTATATTTGTGATATAGTAAAATAACACTGTAAATTTTCCTTAAATACTATCATTTAAAAACTTTTTGACGGGGTAATAACACTTTTCCAGTAGCAAAGCCGTAACCTTTTTATTAATATATTAAACTCCTGCGTAATGGTTGTAATGATGATTAGTGTGCCAAATTTTATTCTGATCCGTCCATTCGTGTGATATGTGCGTTGATAATCAGTCAGTTAGTTTATCAATTAGTTAGTACCTTTGCGTTTTATATATTTAAAAAGATATTTACATGATTTCCTTTCCTGTGCAGATTAAATTATGGCTTTCTAAAGAAGTTGCTTCATTGTATATTTTGACAAGATTTCGCATCAAAGTTGTAATGAGTATACTTGATTAAAACTATTACTTTAATATTTTGTTGCCACAAGTTTCGCGTTTAATCTCGATTTATAACCTTTATAACAGCGATATGGTGTTTTTAAACTGTTTTCAGCATTTTTTATTTATTTATTTACGTGTGATATAAATTGTAATACTTAAAGTACCTAATCATAAGTATAATGCATTTCATTTACTAAATAAATAAATATGTAATTGTATTTATTTGCCCTTTCTTTCATCAAAACGGGCTAGACCGCACCGATTTTGATGAAATAACTTAGGATAGTTTTATCCCGGGTTCAGCTTTGTTGGGGTTAGTGGTTCGACCTACAGCCTCTCATGCAGAGGGTCGGGAGTCCGGCTCGCACCTCTAAGTTTACCTACTTGTATGCGAAATTCAATTTGAACTAACCACTGAGCTTTCCGGTGAAGGAAAACATCGTGAGGAAATCTGCACGCATCTTCGAAGTGAAAAAAAAAATGTGTGTGAAGTCCCCAGCCGCAAACCAAACTCTCTCGTGATGAGAGGAGGCCTGTGCCCAGCAGTGGGACGCAAATAGGCTGTAGTAGTAGTAGTAGTAGTTTTATCCCAAAAGTTCCACAGGATCGGGGTTCTTAATTTTTTTTTAACTGTTGTGTTTGCTTATATGTAGGTGTGCCGGTGAAATTGCCACAGTGACCACAATTACTGTCCTTGGGCCACAGTGAACACAATTACTGTACTTGGGCCACAGTGACCACAATTACTGTCCTTGGGCCACAGTGACCACAATTACTGTCCTTGGGCCACAGTGACCACAATTACTGTCCTTGGGACACAGACACTGTGGCCCAACGACATAGGAATCATAAGATGGTCAGTCAGATCAGGTGACCCGTGTGCTCGTTATTTAACAATGCGATAGTAAAACAAGAATCTCTTCGTAATAAAATGGATGAATGACTAAACATTCGGGTGAAATTTAACTCATAAAATAAAATTTTCGAAATTATATTAAGATACTCTCGCGATTCACAAAGACGATTGATCCAAGTTGAAATGGACTTAATGTCCATGAAAATAAGGAAGAAGGCGAGTTTCGCCGCGAAATGATCTATCGGGAATGAAAACTTCCCTAATACTTTTTCCTCTTTGAATTCTTTATGGAATGATTGAAGAACTTTTTGTATAATAAATTACCTGGAAATTGGTGACTCTTCATTATCTAAGTCTTTTTCCTTTATTATACAGGAATTGGAGAAGTTGAGTCAATGAATTTTCATAAATGTGTAGAAATTACCTCCTTGTCTGTAGTCTGGGTACAGTAGGTAGCTCAAATATTTTGTTGGTTATCCTTTTAATTGATATATTACGCAATTAAAATTGAAAATACTTATAGCTATCAAATCAAATCAAATATCATTTATTTGTTAAGTATAACTCAGGTCGCATCATGATGGTACAAATCTTTATGTCCTACCGAGTTTTGCCGTTAGGCGTACAAATAGCTGTCAAATAGAGCATGCAGCATGCTTACTTACTTACTACCTATGTAGATACTTAGTTAAATAGTTACATCATTTAAATATTCATCAATTGAGAAATAGGCTTTATTTATAAGAAATGTGAACAAAGTCTTTTTTAAGTTTTTAATATCGTCTGTTTCTGCTACCGACGCGCCTGCCGCTCGAGAAAAATCATTGGTTTTTTAATCATTTCATAAGTTGGTCGACTATGACTCGTAAGTTTGTACAGCCTACTTATCTGTGATAGTTTTCCTTTCAACTACATTATATATGCCATAACCGTGATTTTTTTCAGCCATCCAAATACCACCATTTAGCTGGCAAGGGGGGGGGGGACACGTGACTCTAACAAAAAATAGCATTTTAAAGCTTAATATTTCACAAACGCATCACTTAATCAAAAAATGGTTTTAACAAACCCACAATATTTTTTTAAGACCTATTCAACGATATGCCGCACTATGGGGTACGCAAGAAAAAAAAATTACATCCCCACTTTACGAGTAGGGGAGGTACCCTATAAAAAAATATATTTCAAAATTTTATTGTACCACTTTGTCAGCGTAACTAATATGTATATTCATGCCAAATTACAGCTTTCTAGAACTAAGCATCTCCGAGCAATAGTGCGGACAGACGGACGGACGGACGGACGGACGGACATGGCGAAACTATAAGGGTTCCTAGTGGACTTCGGAACCCTAAAAAGAGTCTAATTGAAAAAAGTTTTTGGAAAGCTAATAAAAGTTAATTAATAAAGCTTGATCAAATCTCGGAGCTGCCGAGTTTCTACGAAATTCGATTAAAACAATCAAAGGCCGGAAATTTATTAATCTGTACATTTTCAGAACCGGCGGCAAGCGGAATGGGAATCGCGTGTGAATTTGCCACTAGAGGCGCTAGTGTCGCGTGAGGTCTAATAACATTCAGTTTTCACTGGTTTTGGCGGGTTTCATGATATAAATCATAATTTCTTTAATTTACCTGTTGAAAAGTGATCTCCTTCGTGAAATTATCGCAAATATGGATTAAGTATTTGGCGACGAATGTGAACGCTTGAAAAGAAATTTTTTTTTTCAAACAAAATGGAACTGAACTACATTGCGGCATAGCTACTCGATACGATGATAGTTATTTATAATTAATAAACTTAATGAGATTCAAGATTTAAAACTTACTTTCGGCGCCGATCTTATAAAGTCGCCTTTGACAGCTATACCCCTGGACCTTAGTCAACAGTGGCGCCAACTAGTGAGCTAAGAAACGATAGTCCCCATTGCGTTGTAGGTTACATAAGTAACTAGCTTCTGCCAGCGACTTCGTCCGCGTGGAAATCGGTTAGAGTTCCCACGGGAACTATGCGTTTATATCGGGATAAAAGTAGCCTACATGTCGACCCGTGTTATAATCTACCCTATACTACATTTTGTGGCAATCCGATCGTAGTTCTCGAGTAATAAATAGATACGGTCACGTGACTACTTTTATTATTATTATTAGTATGGGCTTTTACCCGCAAATTCGTCTGCAAAGACTTTCGTCCTAAGCTTACCCTCTAAATTAGACCAAAATGTGTACCTACACGCTGTCACACTCAAAAGTTAGTGCATTAATTAAAAGTTAAAAGCTAAAATAGCGTAAAGGTCCAATGGTCACTCAGGTTCATCTTTTTGCCAATTTCATGCAAATCTTCTACGCCTTTTTAGCGTATGATTGGGTAACATGTAACACACACAAACACACACAAACGTTCAGCTTTATAATATTACTAGCTTCTGCCCGCGACTTCGCCCGCGTGGAATTCGGTTATCGCGTTCCCGCGGGAACTACGCGTTTTTCCATGATGAAAAGTACCCTTTATCGTTTCCCGGGACCCCAACTATCTCCCTGACAAATTTCATCTCAATCGGTCCAGCGGTTGAAGCGTAAAGAGCTAACAGACAGACAGACAGACTTACTTTCGCATTTATAATATTAGTATAGAAGTATAGACTAGGAATAGGATTAGGATAAGGATAGATATCTAATATATAAAATTCTCGTGTCACAGTGTTTGTAACCAATCTCCTCCGAAACGGCTCGACCGATTCTTATGAAATTTAGAGTGTATATTCAGTAGGTCTGAGAATAGGACGTAAGCTATTTTACAGACCTAAAAAAAATTCCAAGGCGGTGCGAAGTCCGCGGGGTCAGCTAGTAATATATAGAAGTTTAGAGCGTTTAATAACTATGACTTTTGTTCCACGTTTACACAGAGCTACGCAGGCTTCTCAATGAATCAATTTATTTATTTATTTGTGTTTATATGTATATAGGATGGTACAATTTATGTGATTCAGGTCCTACTTTAATACTTAATACACCGAGAGCTCACAATACAGGTCCTATTTTAATAATAAACAGAGAACTAGGCTATCTTGCCCCACGCTAGCTAATGCCAGCAATCTGTAGCAGATGCTCGTTGGACGACGCTCGCTACCTAGTGTGCGGTTTGGAGGCATGCAGCAAACGATGATCGGCGCCCGGCGGCCTTCAATATAGCACTAGAGTATCAAATAGGCACGCTTTAAGCGAATATTACGTTGGAAGTTTAGAACCTACGCAATACTATTGATATTGTTTTTTCATACGTGGTGCTGCTTTAGCAAGCGCGGATCCAGGGGGGGGTCATGGGGGTCATGACCCCCCCCCCCTCGGCAGGACTAGGTCTACTGGTATTATTTATTTTTAACCCCTGACGCAAAAAGGGGGGGGGGGCTGTATGACGTGGTTCCCCTTGTTTACGCATATTTTTTTTTTGGCAGAATTCGATTTTGCATAATCAGTATAGGCATAATAGTGTTTACGCCGAAACTAATCTCGCATAACGATTTTCCGTCGAATTCTATTATGCATAATCTATTTACGCCGAATACTATTCACGCATAATTTTCGAATTCCGAATATTATTTAGGCAGAAAATTACTTTCGCCGAAATGTGTTACGCCGAAAAGTACTTACGCATACCTTTATTTTCGCCGATTTAATTAAATGCGTATCCTGTATCACATCGATGATTATCCAAATAGGGAGAGGGAGGATTTTTACTAAATGATAATTTCGTTTACTTATATAAAAAATAACCTAACCTAACCTATGCGAGTCGGATTTGCTCCAAACTTTGGTGTTACCGCACACCGTGAACTGCTGAACTCTATCTAATAAGGATAAGTATGTTGAACAAATTATATCATACAGAATTTTATACTTCGCTAAAATCGTTTATGACATATACATTTTGGGACTTCCAGTTTTTGGACTAGCAATTTTATATGAACTTTGGCGCTCCCTACATTAATTGTTGTTTCGGACAATATTTCGGCCTATCAAAATTCTGCTAAATTACTAGTATGCCAAACAATATTATGCATAATAAAATTCTGCCAAGTCAACATTATGCCAACACAATATTCGGGTAAACACCCATTCGGCCAATTAAGAATTATGCCTAATAAAAATTCGGCAAAGTCAAGATTCGGCGTAAATAAATTATGCGAAGCCTGTTATGCGTAAACAGTTTCGGACAAAAAGAATTATGCCAAATAGATGGTACCCCTATGACGTGACCCCCCTTGAGTTAAAAGCTGGATCCGCCCTTGTGCTTTAGCGTGGCGGGTTTAGATTTTCGTGGTAGCGTGTCAAATCCACGGATCCGAAGCCGTGGTGGCCTAGTGGTTTGACTTACCGCGTCTCATGCAGAGGGTCGCAGGTTCAAATCCGGCTCGCACCTCTGAAATTATTTATGTGCGAAATTCAATTTGAATTTACTACTGAGCTTTTCGGTGAAGGAAAACATCGTGAGGAAACTTGCATGCATCTGCGATGTAATTCAAGGATGTGTGTGAAGTCCCCAATCCGCACTGGGCCCGCGTGGGGACTATAGCCCAACCCTCTCATGATGAGAGGCCTGTGCCCAGCAGTGGGCCGTAAAGAGGCTGCTGTAGTGTCAAATCCAAGTTCAAGTGGTGAGCAGCACCGTATGTAGTACACGAATCATTTGGAGCCACTTTTAACGCCCTCATTACGTAAGTAATACTAATATTACATTACAGACCCAGGGCGGTGAATTCGTTAATGTCCCACATCGCAGGTGTTTGATAAATATGCGATCTGGGGCTTCACGAATTACCGCCCGTGGTTTTTCTAAAGTTTTATGTCTTGCCTTGGCTAGGAAGTGCGATTTTCTCCCCGCCTAGAAAATCCCACTTAACGGCCAAGGGTGACGTAAAATCTACAGTACACTGCAGCAGCGAAAACGGGTCACTAAGTATGTATAGGATTTTCCATAGAAAGTGACCCGTTTTCATTGCTGTTGATGTATTTAATGTAAACTCGTCAAATTTGGTCCATATCTTCTATCTATCTATCTATCTATACATATCATAAAGCTAAAGAGGGTCGAAAGTTGGTACATGG
This sequence comes from Aethes cnicana, assembly GCA_963971205.1. NCBI lineage: Eukaryota > Metazoa > Arthropoda > Insecta > Lepidoptera > Tortricidae > Aethes > Aethes cnicana. The sequence goes on from OZ020282.1 coordinate 10,423,137, forward strand.
GAGATATTCGAAAAAAGTTGGCTGGGGATACTTAGAACCTATAACAGAACACATTCTAACAGTTTATAGATTTTTTATTTGACCGCGCATCACGTGAAAACTACTGGACCGATTTTGAAGAAAATTGGTATAAAAATAGTCCCGAGAAAGGACATAGGCTACTTTTTATCCCAGAAAAACGCATAATTCCCGCGGGAACGCTTTAACCGAACTCCACGCGGATGAAGTCGCGGGCAGAAGCTATATGGCATTAAGGTCGACTATTACACATAGACAAAGGCAAAAACTGGAAATCCATATTAATATTATAAATGCGAAAGTAACTCTGTCTGTCTGTCTGTCTGTCTGTTACCTCTTCACGCTTCAACCGCTGGACCGATTTCGATGAAATTTGGCATGGAAATAGTTGGGGTCCCGAGAAAGGACATATGCTACTTTTTATCCCGGAAAAACGCATAGTTCCCGCGGGAACGCGATTGCCGATTTCCACTCGGGTGACGCGGGCAGAAGCTTATTTATCAATAATTAGCTTCTGCCCGCGACTTCGCCCGCGTGAAATTCGGTTACTTCTAGTGTTACGAGCGGATTTTGAGTGAATTTTCGACGGAATTACCTACGCGATACAAGAAGCGTTGTCGCCGCCATCGCCATTGTTTACAAGGAACTCCAGCCCAGTCTTCAGCCAGCCCGCCGAGCTCCATCGCCTGCAGATAGCCGATCCAGGTACTAAACGCATCCCTTATTTTTCTACGGGAGTTTTGAACCCGTATCCAATTCCCTTTTTCCCTTTTCCTGTGCGCGCGTAGTGACATTTTCAATAGAACGACCATTTTTCTTTAATGTACAAATTATTTTCTTTTCCTTTTTTACAAAATAGCATTTTCCGCACGGTCCTTCGAATACTCAAAAATAAATATCAATTACCGCAATTTTAGTTTTCGAGCGCAAACAACCTATTTCATTTAAGGCATTCACTGCCACTTCTGTTTTACGAACTTTCGCCAGGTGCCACATCTGTCATTAAGGGAACATTGCAACGCACATGTGCGTTCAAAGCACTGCGGGAAAGTCAGCAAAACGCACATATGCGTCGGCGGCAGTGAATGCGTTAAAGTACCTGTTATCACTAAACCAAGATACAAAATAAAGTTTTTTGTTTTGTTTACTTCATCATCATCATCATTTCAGCCAAAAGACGTCCACTGCTGGACATAGGCCTCCCCCAAGGCTCGCCACTCAGACCGGTCCTGTGCTACTTGCTTCCACCGGTTTCCCGCGACCTTCACGAGGTCGGCGCTCCATCTCGTTGGAGGCCTACCGACAGCTCGTCTCCCGGTTCGCGGACGCCACCCGAGAACTTTTCGCCCCCATCGGCCATCAGTCCTGCGAGCAATGTGCCCCGCTCACTACCACTTAAGGCAATTCTTTGTTTACTTATCTAAACGAATTTGAACCTTACTCGTACTGAATAACTAGTCAGTGGTCGTCTTCCGCATCGTAAACTGATGGCCAAACGGAACACCGTTGCGCTGCAGTAGTTTTTCTATAGGTAATCCCGTTGACGACCGCTTCTACAACTAGGTGGCTATTGAGCGTGCTGTGGAGTGAAGATGAGGCAGCACATATTTTACGTGCATTTCTCGTGCAACATTTTCAAGTAGACGCTTTCTTTCAAGAGCCCCGTAACAGACGGGTAATAACTAACTTTGGCATAAATTAACACAATGTTACTTCAATAGAAAGATGGCATGTCTTCTTCTTCTCTTTAAATAATGGCTTCTGTCTATGTGCAAGACAATTTCGCCAGTAAGTTGGCATGTCATAATAGGTACTATCAAATGCATGAACATTAAATTTGCTCAGTCAAACCAAAACCTCTGGCGAACTCGCACCATTTGTGGAATTATTTTGCACTCAGAATAATGAACATCATTATTTTGCTCACGAAGCGGCCGGCGTCAGCGACGTTGATTTTTCACCTGATTGTGTTTTTGTTTGTTTTAATTTCGTAAAATACTGAACAAAAGGGACATCACAGACTATCTTCAGGTTCTGTTCTCGTTTTGGCTAATCCGGGACTTATTTAGGTATTTTCGCATTTATAATACCTACCTATAAGAGCCTGTGGACAGACTAGTCAAAAGTGAACCCATTAAATAGCCATTTAGTCGTCAGTCTTAACATTTTACATCCGGCCACTACACTCAGTTATTTTATGATCGCAGTTCTCCTGATTTTGAGACTGTACATTGTGTATTAAGGGCGGTAAACGAGGAATTGTAGTCGAGAACATTTATAAGCCCGAAACGGAAGATTGAGGGCTTTAAAAGCGCTCGAGACTGCAGTTCCTATGCCGCCCGTGATACACACAATGTTTTTATCACACTTTCGAGGAAAATACAGGAAATATTCACTAGGACGATCTGTAAACTTGTGCCTGTAAATTAAACGGCATCGCGAACAAAGCTTGTTTTGTTTATTTTTAAATATTCAATTCGTACTGGCCATTAACAATGGTGCCGCCATTTAAGTAGTTTTACTTTTTAATTTGAATTATTTCGAAGAAAACAAATGAAAACAAATACATTACGGCCCGTGGGCTCATAAGAAATCTCGAAAGCCCGTGATCATAATCTGGGTCTCAGAGACCGCTTTGCCTGCCTGTAATGACACCGTTTTCGAGCAAGTGTGATGAAAAATTTAATAATTCGTCGTAAAACGGGACAATGTTTTCCTAGCGAGTCCGCTGGTTTTTATGGATGTTTGAGTACATCTACAGGGTTCATATTGCTTCGAAATATAATATACTTGGCCCTCGCTAGCTATTTAATGCCAGCAATCGGTAGCAGATGTAGCTCGTTGGACGACGATACCTAGTATGCGGTTTTGAGGCGTGCGGCAAACGATGATCGGTGGGCCCAGTGCGGATTGGGGGCTTCACACACATTCTTGAATTACTTCGCAGATGCGTGCAGATTTCCTCACGATGTTTTCCTGCAACGAGAAGCTCAGTGGCAAATTCAAATTGAATTTTGTACAGGAATAATTTCAGAGGTGCGACCCGGATTCGAACGCTCGACCCTCTGCATAGCATGAGAGGCGGTAGGTCGAACAGGTTACCTCGGTTTCACTTAAAACAACTCTACATCTAAACGCGAACCGTTCTATTTCGCGTAATGGCAGGCGAGAAATCGTATCATTTCTTTCAGGGCCTCTTATCTCGTCAACTACTCCGTTTCGAAAGCAACCATATTTTAATCGTGGCAAGGTTGTTTTGATAATTGTATATTGTGTAGAAACGGAGGTTGCGGTGTAAATAACTTGAAATGAGTCCACTCGATGGAGGTGGAAATGGGGGACTGGATTGCAGTTGGAATTACAATTAAATATTGAAAAAGTACAACTGTGTAGTTTCAAATTGGATTAAGCGCTGAATTAAATGTTCGATCGGCGTGTAAATTGAATTGACTGAATTTCAGTAGTATTCGTGCAGCCTGCGCTGCAACTGTTGGATCAGTCCGTATTTATTTATTCAAAGTGCTGGTACGGGTATGGGGCCTCTGGAGTTGCAAATAAGTTGATCGGTATTACTACTACTACAACAGCCTATTTACGGCCCACTGCTGGGCACAGGCCTTCTCTCATCACGAGAGGGTTAGACTATAGTCCCCACGCGGGCCCAGTGCGGATTGGGGACTTCACATACATCCTTGAATTACTTCGCATATGCGTGCAGGTTTCCTCACGATGTTTTCCTTCACCGAGTAGCTCAGTGGTAAATTCAAATCGAATTTCGCACATAAATAATTTCAGAGGTGCAAGGCGGATTTGAACACGCGACCCTCTGCTTGAGAGGCGGTAGGTCTAACCACTACGGTAGGCCATCACGGCTGTGATCGGTATTAAAAACCTAACTAACACAAAATGAATATACGTCACGAATATCTGTCACGAATAACATTATATATTTTATGAGGCATGAAAATCATTAAAAAGTATCTTATATAATAGACTAGCTTCTTCCCGCGACTTCGTCCGCGTGGAATTCGGTTATAGCGTTCCCGCGGGAATTGAGCGTTAAACTAAATTATATACGAAAGCCTTCTTCTTGAAACACTCTTATATATTTAAAAAACCGCATCATAATCCGTTGCGTAGTTTTAAAGATCAAAGCATACATAGGGACAGACGGACAGCGAAGCGACTTTGTTTTATACTATATGTAGTGAAGTATAGTAGATATTAACAACATTTTACTTAGATACAAAATGTTTCACTGTTAATTACTTCCATGTTTAATGCTAGTGCAGTTGTAAAATGGATAATAATATAGCTTCATTTGTTTAAGTCAACCGAGGTTTGTCATATGATCTCGAATTTACTTCCAGTGATAACAATTGTCAAACAACTAACACATAGGTACTAGGTATAAGCATATCATAAAGAAAACCTTCAGCGGAGACGCAACATCTTCAATGCAAAATCACATTTTTTAATAATAAATGTAATAAGACTAGAGAAAAGATGGAATCTCCAAGTATTTACGAGCTCGGAAGACGAGTGATCGATCTGTTCCATGCCAAAGGATTCTCGGATGTGAAGGTACAGTTTAAGACCGGGCCCGTGCAAGGAGATGGTCTCATCGGGACAATGATGTTCGCCAAAATCTCTGCCCTAAAAGAGGGAGTAACCCAACAATTCAACACAGTCGTGAAGTGCTCTCCTACACTACAGAATTTCCGCAAAAGCATGCCAATACACAATCTATTCCGCAGGGAGATCCTGTATTACACAAAAATAGCCCCAATCTACGACAACCTACAGGACCAATTTGAATTGTGCGTGCCCCAAGAGATGAGATGCTTGCTCCCTAAGTGTTACACAACTTGTGATGACATGAGACAGGAGATGATCATCCTTGAAGATCTAACCGAAAAAGGCTACAGCGTCTCAATCCTACAGACCTTGGACTACGAACATGCAAGTATAATCCTACGTATCATAGCTAAACTTCACTGTCTATCCTTCATTTACGAAGACCGCTATCCAAAAAGATTTAAAGAACTGACGGACCACATCGGTATTGATGGCTTATTCGAACAAAATGAAGAATTTTCAGAGACCGATTTACTCTTACACGGTGAAAAAGTTATGAGACAATTTACAAACGCTATAATCGATGAATCGTTAAGGAATCGATGCGCGAAAGTTCTAGGATCGAATGCATTCGAAAAGTTTATGGAAATAAATAGATCGGGAAAAATCAAGACAATATTGCATGGCGATAATTGGCATTGTAATTACATGTTTAAATATAAGGTACGTAATTATTATATTATTGACATTATAATTCAATTTCAACAAGTACTTTTATGAACGTTTTTATTGTTTTTAGGATGGGAAAGCAATAGAAGCAATGCCTATAGACTTCCAATGGGCGAGATATGGTTCTATAGGGTATGACTTTGTGTACCTGTTCGCCTGCTCAATCCAGGGTGAACTGAGGATGGATCGCTTCTACGAACTCGGGGACGAATATTACTCGGCATTCAACAGTTTCATGACTCTTTGCGGCTACGAAGCGAACAGATTCTGTTCCTACGAGCAATTCAAAGAGGAGGTGAAGAGCCAAGCCTTAACATGCCCAATTTCTTTTATGATTAGAACTCCTTTCTTTAAAAATCCAGGACTTAGGCTCCCTGAGATGCTAGCGTCGTCCGTGTATACCACTGTCAGCGACGAATATATCCAGAACGTGAACAATATGGTCGAGGATTGTGCTAACTTGGGATTCATTTAGGAGTTGAGTCTACCTTACTTTTAAATAACTTATGATAAGTAAGTATGTAAGTAATAGTAGATTGTATGACTAGGGAGCAAAAAGGTATATTTTACCGCGGGTGACGGATTGAATCCAGAGCGACGCGAAAGATTCCAGAATAGAATCCCGAGCGTAAGCGAAGGATTCTAGCGTGGAATCTTGAGGTAGCGAGGGATTCAAGCTTTGTCACCCAAGGCATAAATAAGTTTGCTACCGTGTTGTACACTCTGCTTTTCACCCCTCCTATGAGAAAATCATTAGGTCATTCGTTCATTATTGTCTTTAAATTAAGTAAAACAAAAAAATTATACATTTAGAAACAAATAAGGTTAAAAAGAACGTGTGTTTCGCGCGCTTATCATAAATTCATAGGTGTAGAAGGGTAGAAGGCGAAAATGGCTTCCATATTGAAGAATCAGTAACTATATGTATTTATATTCTGTCATGCTCGCACGCGTTGCGTTCATAATACTTATAGGTAAATTTAACAAATGTGAAATAAAGTACATTTTATGACAATTTCGCACATACTGTATCACACAAAGTTTTTTAATACATTTGCAATAAAATGAAAAAAGGGCAGTGCAATTCATATTACGTACTTACATAATATTCCTTTGGAATTCTCAGAGGTGTTGATCCCAATACATTGCATCACCTAAATCACTTTTTGATTTCATTCATTTTCTACGAAATAATTCATAACACTACATAAGGTACGTTTTATTTTGGAAATTAAGTGTAAAATAATACGGCAAGGAAATGAGCGCTCACGAAATTCGCGGGTTCGAGTTTTTTTTTAATTCGATCACACGACGAGTTTACGAGGAATTGGCATTGGCCTGCACCATTCAGCCAAATTGAAAATAAAAAATAGAAAATAATTTATCAAAAGTATAGTACATTATTGCCGTGGCCGGGAAAGTAGGTCTTTGCAGGCTGAGTACTGGTTTAAAGGGCCGAGGCCTCGCCGAGGCCCTTTAATATGTACGAAGCCTGCAAAGCCTTTCACGTGCCGAGGCTTATATAGTGCTTTTCTCAAAAATGAAAAAAAAAACTTGATATTAGGTATTCATAATACAGCATTGACACACGCACGCAAAGGCAGTCAAGTACTTACAACAAATCCAATGGAACGCCAGTCTTATTTCGTATTCACTGATATTTTACTTTAACAGACACACTAACACGGCAAGTTAAAAACTCGCATGTAGATTTCTCGTTTTTTATAAAAATTAAGCCCTTTTATTAATTTTTAAACCAAACTAGTAAACTATTTTCATGAAATTTAGCTAAATAAATCTGATACAAGACAAGAACTCCCGCTCTTTATGGATCGTTCTTTTTTTAAATTCCGTTCTGAAATACATTGCGCTGTTTCAGACACGGATAAAAACGTTTGGTTTCGCGTCAATTGACAGATACAGAACATGCAGACTTGGCTGTTTGGGAATTCCTTCGCGTATTTATCAGTTTAAAAAAAAAGTACCTGTACGATAATGAAATTTCATACAACATTCCCTGCGCTTATACATGCCGCGGAAGTAAATTCATACAATTTTCCGGGGCATGCAGTTGAGTTTTTTTTTTTAATGTTTGTCTGATCGTCAATGACGCACTTTGCGGTCTGATAGAAAGCAGACAATGACGAGTTTCCCCGCCATTTTTGAGAAAAGTATATATCTATGAATTTATGGATTTTTAGTATGTGTAATAAAGTATTTATGTAAAATGCCGATATATAAAATTCTAAACACGAAAAAGACGCGACTTTTGAATGCAACTTTTTACAGTCTCCGCAGCTCCGTGAACGCACTGCTAAGACGTATTTTGCTCCCTGTTAGCGGGGCAGAAATGAAAAAAAAATAAAAAAAACGAAGAGGGAGCAAAATCGCATTTTGCTCCCTCTAAACGGGGAACAAAACACTTATTTTCGAATAGGAGGGGTGAAAAGTTTATTTTCACCCCTCCTATTCGAAAAGAAGTTTTGCTCCCTTTTCGCTTTTTTTTATTGTTTTCATTTCTACCCCGCTAACAGGGAGCAAAATACGTTTTAGCAGTGCGTTCACGGAGCTGCGGAGACTGTAAAAAGTTGCATTCAAAAGTCGCATCTTTTTCGTAATAAGAATTTTATATATCGGCATTTTACATAAATACTTTATACACATACTAAAAATTCATTAATTCATAAATATATACTTGCTTTTGATAAATTATTTTCTATTTTTTTTTTTCAATTTGACTGAATGGTGCATGCCAATGCCGTAGCATTCCTCGCAAACTCGTCGTGTGATCGAATTAAAAAAAAACTCGAACCCGCGAATTTCGTGAGCGCTCATTTCCTTGCCGTATTATTTTACACTTAAATTCCAAAATAAAACGGACCTTATGTAGTGTTATGAATTATTTCGTAGAGAATGAATGAAATCAAAAAGTGATTTAGGTGATGCAATGTATTGGGATCAACACCTCAGAGAATTCCAAAGGAATATTATGTAAGTACGTAATAAGAATTGCACTGCCCTTTTTCATTTTATCGCAAATGTATTAAAAAACTTTGTTTGATACATGAGCGAAATTGTCATAAAATGTTTTTTTTTCACATTTGTTAAAGTTTACCTATTATTATGAGCGCAACGCATGCGAGCATGACAGAATATAAATACAATGAAGTAGTTAGAGATTCTTCAATATGGAAGTCATTTTCGCCTTCTACCTATGAATTCATGATAGACACACGTTCTTTTTAACCTTGTTTGTTTCTAAATGTATTATTTTTTTGTTTTACTTAAATTAATGACAATGATGAACGAATGATCTAATGAATTTCTCATAGGAGGGGTGAAAAGCAGAGTGTACACAAAGTGTGAACAATAAAGTACAAGTGGCAGCCAAGTTCGGCGGACGTAGTCGAAACAAGCCGAATAAGTGAAACACGCTATTTGGAAGTTGAAACTATAATTAATCCCCAAACTCCGGCCGGGCTCGCTTGTGACATCGTCTGCTACAACTTGGCCCATTTTGTAAGAAACTTTAGAAAATTACACGCGAAAAAACCTCTGAACGTCTTTCTTTGTATTGCATGGTTGAGAGTGGATGTTTCATTGTTGAAGCATGCGAACATTATGGCTTTAGCTAACTAGTTTAAACGAGACTTTCTTTCTGGATTAGTTACATTTTATTTTAAGATACTTGGTCTAACTAATATTTAACATAAACTGAAATACTACTTATTTTTGCTTTCGCCTTAATTTGAAATCATTGCGCGCATCTAGGTAAGTACATTTTCTAAACTTTTAGGTACATTTCTAGCACTCGATGAAGACTTCATCAGATATTAATAGTCTTAATAAAGATAATAAAGAGAAGTAAAGTTTGATTGTTGAACTTTTTTAATGATTAATCATTTAATTAAGAAGTTAATATCTGCTGAAAGAAAGTTGGAATTAAAAGAACATCGGGGACACTTCCGCTAATTTTAATATTGGAGGTTCATTACTTGTTGGATTTCCACAGATTAATTGAGTGAGGCTCGTCGAAATTGGAAAATTGCTAACAGCTTTAATACAAATGTTGTAGCCTAATAAGTAATACATATTCATAAATTACTACTAGATATAGATAGGTATTGCACGATACAATTAATATGGCGCGATGAGTAAGAAATAATAGGCTCTGCGTGAACGACCATCGCCGCGCGCCTTCCAATTTGTGTTTGTTGTGCATTTATTCGAAATAACATCAACATTATGACATCCACAGAATCTTTCTAATGTTTAGATATGATTTACGTTACGATGTAGGTACCTTTGTATAAAGTAATCTTGGTTTGTAAATGCTGTAAATATATCTGTAAATTCCCAAAACAATAACTCATTATCTCCGAGTCTCCGACATGCATTCACAAACATCGCCACACGTGTCTTGTATTTGTTCAAAAGGCCAAGATTGTTATTGTGATTTGAATAAATTGTTGCATAAAATACGAATATAAGGTGCTAGCAAATAAGGTACACATAAGTACTTTGAGAAATTTTATAACGTCATCACAATTAACTGTAATTGAAAATTAGGAAAACTTTACATGTGACATTTTGTTTTAATTTCCTTTACTACAAGTTCACTGTAACTTTAACAAAAAAACCGGCCAAGAAGCGAGTTAAACTCGCGTGGAGAGGGTTCCGACCCTTGATTATTTTCAATGACGTCATTTTCAAACCGTTTCACAGGATAAGCTCTTTTATAATGATAGATTTCAAATACCATGGAGTACATTATGCAGAGGCCGCCAAGTAGCGCATTGCCGGACGAGTCAGTTAGAAGGCTAAGCGAAGCGAAGCCTTCTATTAGTACGAGTCCGGCAATCGCAATTGCGGCCGAGGTACCTATATATAATGCTTTTCTCAAACAGCGAGGAAATACGTAAGGTCAGTCGGGACAAGTGCGCCAGGATGGGGTAAGTGCGCCTAACATAAGTATATCGAAACCTATAAATTTTACTCAACTAGTAGTTGGCTGTTTACAAGGCATAGGGGCGAAATAAATTTAGGCGCACTTACCCCACATCAGTATTTACTACTTCCACGATCGTGGATGATTTGGCCATGGAAGTTGTACTTATTGCCTCCATGGATTTGTCAGTTTGGGGGCAAGTGCGCCAGGATGGGGTAAGTGCGCCTAACATAAATATATCGAAACCTATAAATATTACTCAACTAGTAGTTGGCTGTTTACAAGGCATAGGGGCGAAATAAATTTAGGCGCACTTACCCCACACCAGTATTTACTTCCATGATCATGGATGATTTGGCCATGGAAGTTGTACTTATTACCTCCATGGATTTGTCAGTTTCTAGAGGTGTCTCAAATAGCAAGCGAATTAAAAAAAACATACACACGACAATAATGTTTTTGCTGGCCAAGGCCGGCAATGGACAGCCTCGCGTCTTCTTTTTTTAAAGTAACACGAACATTTCCGAGCATGTTTGAGAAAAATAATTTTCCTATAATCTATAGGTCAATAACTATCTCCGTATTTTTTCCAAAATTTTAGGTCCAGTAGTTTCGGAGATAAGGGGGGGGGGTTGTAATTTTTCGCTTATTTTCTTAAATAACTCGAAAAGTATTGACCAATAAAGAAATAAAAAAATATATTTGAGATTCTCATAAAGTACTTTCAAGGTTGACTGGAAGAGATCACTGCTTAGCGATAAGTCCGCCTGTTGTTTACCTATTAGCTGCGTATTCCTTTTGTGTTTTCTGTGTTTTGTATATATGGTGTTCAATAAAGAGTATTGTTGTTGTTGTTGTTGTACTTTCATTTGATATGTCACACGATATAGTTTGAAAAACCTCATTAATATTTTTTCAAATTTAACCCCCAAAAATAGGGTCTATGTTTAAAAAATCATTTATTTTTGTTACACGTCCGTCTTTGGGTAACAAATTTACATAAACGTAGCAAATTTCAACCTTATCGGTCCAGTAGTGTCGAAGAAAATCGACTGTACCAGACGGACGGTCAGACACCCGAGTGCTCCTATAAAGGTTCCGTTTTTATTATCTCTTAGAGGTTCGGAACCCTAAAAACTAACATAAACGTTTTAAATATTTTATACTTATGTACCTATAGGTAGGTAAGTCTACTCCTACTCGAGTACTACTTATCAGCTCTAAGAGTATTGGAACCTAATTTGTTAGCACCTTGTAAATAAAGTAATTAGAGTAAATCGTTCGTTGTAAGTACATTACCTACCTTCCTACCGAAACTTATTTACTTATGCAATTTGATATCGCGGATAATAGCCTAAAAACAGGGTTAGCTAACTGTGCACTATTTTGTCAATCACTTTATTATCTCTCTACTCCTAGCTTCTGACCGACACTTCTTCAGCGTGGATTTCGGTAACAGCGTCTGCGTAACTATTTATTTATGCGTTTTCGGGAAAAAATATAGCCTATATGGTTGACCCGTTATTATACTGCCAGTCATCTACCCTATCAATCATCTCCCTATTTAGAGAGATGTTAATATTTACTCATATGTACTTACCATTACCGAATAGGCAGAAATTCTTTAGGGGTATGGACGCTCCATATTCTTGAGATAAGTATGTACCGTTTCGAGTAGAGCCCTAGTTTCCTTGAGCTAATTTAAGACCCAAACATTCAATTTCGAACCAAAACAAAACAATTCGACAGAAACTGAAATCAACAGCATAATTAATTAACGTGGCAAAGACAAATAGACGAGCATAAGAAGGGCCAGTGGTCGGCGTCGGTTATGTGAAATATCCATTGGCTGTTTGCGGCTTGACGTGGGTCCGCTAACCTTTGATTCGAAAACTTTAGGGACTGCACCTTTTGGCGGAGGTGGACGTGGACAGCCTTTCGCGGTTTATGGTTTAGGTTATGCCGTAAAATATTATTTAGCTGTTGTCCAGTGGCAGTTTCGATTAGAATGGTTATTGTTTTCGTTGTTGATAACACATCTTCTTCCGGTGCCATCTCCTATCGGAGGTCGGCGATCATAATGGCTAGTTTGATTTTTGAGACTGCCGCTCAAACCAGTCGCTGAGGTTACGGAGCCAAGAGGTTTGTCTTTGCTCGGGCGGTCTTCGGCCTTGTATGCTGAGCTGCAGTAGGTACCTAAATTATATTTTCTCATGGCGCATTGGATGCCCCAGGTATGGTAATTTTCTTTTCTAGTCTTAAGCAACTCCCAGCTCTTATTCATTCTCCGAAAAACCTCTTCGTTCCTTACTTGATCCGTCCATGATATTTGCAACATTCTTCTGTATAATTACTCCACATGGCGGAAAGGGCCTATAAAAGCAGGATTTCGAACACAATTCGAATGAAGTGTCAATGTTTGCGTGCGAGGACGTCTGTACACTTGTAAAAGTGTGTGTACCACTACGCGGGCCAATGATTCACACTCCATCTCCGGATGAAACAAATGACGGTAAGGGCGAGTTGGGTGCGAGTTGCGCGCCGGCTAGATTCAGGCGGGTATTTCCGTGGCCATTCTATATGTAGTACCTACTATTAAATATTCTGTGACTATACCCACATTTCAAACGCTTCCAGCCTTTTAGACAATGGACGACACATAACACATATGCTAACACTGAATTCATAGTTTAGAGCAACCTGTTTTGAGTAGGTAATATACACTTATTATTTGATGTCTAGTTTGTTTCTTAAGTAAGTACTATGTAATATCAAAATGCATTGTCAATATATTTGTGAAGTTGACCTGATTTTAACGCTATGGCAGTGTATTTAATGAGCTTACATTACAGCTGTAAGTTACAGTGTAAGATGACTTTTCAGAGCTCATGTTGTCGAGTCATCGCAGACAGTGCAAATTAAATTGAAATCACGAGAATCTGTCTATATAAAGACAATAGAATGTCTCTAATGGCAATTTTTATGCGTATTAAAGGCTTTGTGGGCAAAAATTGTGCGAGTGTGCGCTACGGTTGCTGAGCCGATCGATTGAGCAACAGGTCGGCCGGGCTCCACATAAAGGCTGTGGTATTACCTCCGAAAATTTAAAATTATGTCAGTTTCAGATCACACAAACCGTTCCAGCTGCGCAGTTTAAATATTTTTAGAAAAGCGTGTAGATCGATCAAGGACAGTAATGTTTTTTCGTGCGTATCTATGTTTTGTATTTTTCTTTATTACCATGTTTTGGCCAAACGGCTGAACTGATTTTAATGATTGAGGTATCATTAGAATCATCTCGTCAACCCAAGTGTTGTTAGAGGGGTCAGATGAAAAAACAAAATGGCGGCTGGACGGTGGAGCCACCTGAAGTGGAAAACGAAAAAAAAAGTGAAGAGCTTGTCAAGAGGATTGCGAAAAAATAAAAATTGTTATTATAATTGTCAAAATGGAGAGCATGTGGCGCCCTTTACTTTTTCACTAAGATAAAATGCTTGGATAATAGAAACCGTAACGGCCGTAACCGTAGACATATGCTGTCGAAGACTTTCCTGCGCAGCTTTTTGAGGTCTACAATTCTTTAATACATTGTTTTAATGTACCTTGTACGGTTTAGCCAGTGGAGCAAAATGTTGTGAATGGCAAGAAGGGTGATATTTTTCGTAATAATTTCAGCTTAGATTTCCGACATTCAGGTTTTATAGAAAAAATATTTTACTTGTTTACATACATCACACGAACTGTAGCAGATATTTTAACATCCACACTTCCCAGTTACTTAAAGGGCTCTAAGGTAACGGTACCGATTTGCGTTAACGTACGTACCTAATTCCGGAATTTATTGGTTAAGGCCCAAAAATAAGAAAACCACAAACCATTTACAAAAAATATGTGTATACATATAAAGTGTGGACAATATAACGTCAAATAAACGAGAGGTCAACTAACTGTGACTTATGGTATGTGATTACGTAATTTTTATTCGCCAATCCGCGCCAAACCGCCGAAAGCGCAGCAAGTGCTTCGCGTGTGCGTAAGCGCCTATAATGATTTTCTTAAGGGTTTGACAACTAATGGGTAAGTATTTTCATTATAAACTGTTTAAATCATTGTGTAGGATTTCATAACGAATTGATTAAATAAAGTTTCATGGAAATTCAGTTGGAATGTAATAAATTACGGTCGATTTACTGATTGCCGCAATTCTGTACATCAAAAACCAACGTTGTCCAGAAAAGCGTAAAAATTACGGAATTGAGTAAAATGAAGGGATTTTGTATTTGTTTTTTTCCGGAGGTTGAGATAAGATACACAAACAAGTTTTTCGTTACGAGTTTGATGTCTTCCATAGTTTCATATTATCAAATTACGTATTATGATTTTGTAGACCGTTGTTATGAAAAAAGGCGTCTAAAGTAATATATTTTTCCTACTTTGTAAAAAATGTTCACCCGAAGTCCACATGCAAAACGGCTTAATTATATTGCTGCAGCCCAATGTTATATGTAATGAATGGTCCATTTACTAATCTGAACATATTACTACAGAATGTAAGTATATTTAGCTTGTGGAAAAACCTTACTCCTTAAAAACTTGTTTTTCTGACTGCCGCAATTCCCTACACTGTTTTTTGGCTGTGCTTCTAATTGCGTTATAATAATTGCGTAATTGTGCTTTTGCTTTTCAAAAGATTATCCTCTATTATCTGAGTTATATTTAGTTAAACTAATGCACGTTGAGTTTTATGACCAAACTAAGCACTTAGGGGAAACTAGGAACAATTGTACCAGTCAAGACAAATGTAAAATATCACATTTGGAAAGATATCATTCTCATTTGTCCCAGTGGCAACAAATAAGAATGTCCCCACTGGGCACTGACGGGTAGACCCACATAGAAAAGCTATATTTTTTAATTGTATGTTTTTTTGACAGTTAACCGTTAAATTGCCAACGGGAAACCTTTGGTACACTGACTTTGAATAATGTTGATATTAATTAATATACAAGATATATATATTATACAGATATTTGGTAGTTATTTTTTATACAAGCTGGTCAATTATTTCATAATGTCTTGTAGTATGTTCTTGCCAATGGGACTACCATGGCACATGTTACTTTAATGCTATTTACCGTGAAATTGACCGCGTACCAACAGAGGTACATAGGTTTCGTGTTAAATTGACATAGCTGGATTTACGATTATTATAAACATTTGGGGAACATAGAGAAAACATACCAAGGGGTACAAGGAAGGGCGAGGTGGACTAGGCGAGAACAACCTGGTATAGAGATTTTGTCGATAACTATTAACCTCATATATTGATAAATAGGCTTAGGATACTTACTTTAACGTACGATGGAGAGAGTTAGTTATACACAATCTAATTTTCAATATTTTAATCAAAAATCTTTGTTACTGGGGGCCCATTTCTTTCACGATTGAATCGGATAAGATTGTTTCTCGTGGGGGACAATGAAACCAACCGAAATTTTCTGGACCGAATCTCTTCTCCCCCGTCTCCTCTAATAATAAAAATAAATTTTATTTTTGTCAAACATGTACTGTTATTTTATTTTGTATCAAGTTACATTCTATTTAAATTTCTTATTTTATTATTTCTGCAGGAAAGGGGCATTTACTGAAGTTACCGGAATTACGTGCACGCGTTTACGGGATAACCGACAGCGACTAATTTTAATCCGTAATAACGGACATTTAAGAGGTTTAGAAAAACGACTATAATTAATACAAAACACAGTTTAATATACATTTGTTACATAACATTGTATACTCTAAAAGCCAGTCTTTCCTAGTGAATCGATTTCAATTAGCTGAGATCTCAGGTTTTACTGGAAATAGCTTACAAAGTCAAAAATGCCTTAAGACTCCGTAATTCGGTACCGTTACCTTATAGCCCTCTAGGTTAGCCAATCGGCTTAAACCTTCTAACGGACGCTTCGCTTCCGCAGAAAGATACGGTCTTTATTTAGTGTATGGGTCCCTAAACTCATTACATTACATACCCTACTTAAGTCCGTGATCAGTTTTCTTTATTTACTAGGTTTTGCTATAAACTCTCAGTGCTCCCATACACTCCCTAAGGCCGTTCCCTGACAGCATCGTCAAATTGCTCATGTAAGATTATACTTTTCTAAGAAATGTTAAAAGTTAATAATATGAAAAAAACATATGTTATATTTGATTATATCATCCTTACATTGACAGCTTTCGTTACACGTTTCACGAAACTTCGCCGGATACAATTGTATTCCAAAGTAACCTCTAAATCTATTATATCAAACAGTGTAAAACTAAATATAACAGAAAAAATATCCGTATTATATGCATACATTGACAGCTTTATAAATGCAATGTTTTTAGACGGTATTTTTATAGGAATTAAAACGCGTTAAATACTAACTAAATCGGGCGTTCTGTGCATAGAGCCACCCGTAGCGCTTTCCCTTTCACTCGTTACACGTTACGAGTGACAATGACGGCTGAGCTGGGTATAGGAACGGCCCTAAGGAACCAACATGCCAAATTTCAGCTTCCTACGACCATAGCTTCGACTGTGCTTTGTAATCAGTTAGTCAGTAATGGAAGAGTTTTTTATAATTATATTGATAAATTGATTATATTGATTCAAGCAATTTACTTCATTTAAGAAAATGTACTAACGCTACGATTAGGTATTGTAACATCACAAAGCTCTTGCGTCTATAAAATACGAAATCTCAGTAGAAAAAATTCGAGTCCCAAGCGGCAGAACTTTCAGGTCTATCCGCCCAATTAGGCCAAATAGGCACACAAATCGTTCGCCTTTTCCAAAATCAACCTCGTTTCGAGACAAAAATCTATTTGCCAGGTTGTAGCGTCGGCAAATATATTTCTTCTGTCTAATTTGGGCAGGAAAATCTTAATTATAACAGACGTGGGTCGTGTACTTTGGCCCTCATTCCCCTGGCGACTGGGGTCGTCTTCCAATGGCAGTAGCCTACTTACAAATAAATTCTTATTACGAGGAGACTCTTACTTAATTGCGTCTTCTGAAAATAAGTGAAAAATTGCTATTAAAATTAAACTGATTATTTATTTACCTACGCCTCAGGTTTTAAAATTCAAAGAGCTAGGTATAGTTTAAATTCTTTGGCTCTTTTCGAAACGATACTTAAGTAGGTAGGTACATAGGGATAGGACACCTTCATATCCCTAAATAAAATAGTAGATATTAATAGTAGGTATATTTTACCGCAGGTGATGGATTATGGATCTCGAGGGACCAGGGGCTCTATTCGAACTCTTAAGGCCGTTCCTATACCCAGCTCAGCCGTCACTGTCACTAGTGCAACTAGTGAAAGAGAAAGCGCTACGCACAGAACGCCCAATTTAGTTAGTATTTAACGCGTTTTAATTTCTATAAAAATACCGTCTATGAACATGGCATTTATAATGCTGTCAATGTATGCATATAATATGGATATTTTTTCTGTTATATTTAGTTTTACACTTTGATATAATAAACTGGAGTAAAGTTGGATTAAAGGTCCGAGTTAGAGGTTACTTTGGAATTAAATTGTATCGAGCGAAGTTTCGTGAAACGTGTAACGAAAGCTGTCAATGTAAGGATGATATAATCAAATATAACATATGTTTTGTTTCATATTTTTAATTTTTAACATTTCTTAGAAAAGTATGGTCTTACGTGAGCAATTTGACGATGCTGGGTCAGTGAACGGCCTTAAACAGGGACAGGGAGATTCCATATCGCTGCGCTCACGCGTTTTCAACCGAACCTTTAAGCTGCTTGATAAAGTTCAACTTGAGCGCCGTGACGCGTGAGCGCGGCAATAGGGAATCTCCGTCACTATTTAAGACTTCGAATAGAGCCCCGGAATAGCGGAGGTTTCTAAAGTGGAATCTTGAGCTAGCGAGAGATTAGCCAAGCTGTCACTCAAGGTGTAGATAATTTTGCTACCAAGTTGTAAGTAAATTCTGGTTTTCATTCCTATCAGAAAACCAATAAAGTAGGGAGAAAAATTGTTTAGGTACAATACAAGGTAGCAAAATTGAATACATTTTTCTACCTCTAAACGGGCAACAAAATACTCCTTTCCGAATAGTAGGAGTGAAAAGCAGAGTGTACAACTCGGCAGCAAAATTATATAGGTACTTACTTAACTACAGTTTCCAAGCAGCACCTACTTTCCCTCATTTGGAGCAGTAGGTATCTAAATATAGTGGTACTAGCCGATGCCCACGAACTTCGTAAATCGGTCCACTCGTTGCGAAGTGAAGGAAGAAGAAACAAACAAACACACTTTCACATTTATAACATTAGTATGGATGGTGGTAGGTATTACCTGAAAAATCTTACCCAAGTTGAAGTACACTTCAGCCGCTAGTTACTTATCTCTTATCTCTTCGAGATACTTGAGATCAATAGGCGTCGAAGAAAAAGTTGAAAGGAAGCACACGCTTAGCTCGGGATTACTTCCCAATCTCGCACGGATGAATTTATATTAACTCAGTCCCGATTCGAACGCTCGTGGATTTTCTTATAGGTACTTTATGGTAATTGGAGCGTGTTTGTTTAGATTTTAGGCTGTATTTGTCCAGATTCAGGATTTGGAAGGAATTGGTAAGCTTAGCTGTCTAAGAGCGGTCTCTACCGTTCGCAAATGAGGGCTTCCTGAAAAAACGCTTACCAGGTGACGCATTGAAAGGAAGGTAGGTGGGTGTATTATATGAACCGCTACAAATAAGTATAATGCAGTAGGCCCTGTTGCCAGGTGGAGTGACGATTTGCGCAAGGTGGCCGGTGTAGATTGGATGCGGCACACCTTGGACAGAGCTCATTGGCGTGCATTGGGTGAGGCCTACGTCCAGCAGTGGACTACTATGGGCTGTTGATGATGATGATGATGATGATGATGATGATGATGAGTAGGTACCTACCTAAAAAATATTAAGGAAATGTTTTATGAATAAAATAATTTAAGAAAACCTACAGCCGTGTGGCTATGGGGTAGGTATTAATAGGTCTTTAAAAATGATAATATCATATACCTACACGGTGGGTCAGAAAATATGGCAAATAATTAACCCACAGTATCGGCTATCGATTCCGAGTATATTGTATAGGTCTTTAATTTTTTTCGAGTAGGTAAAAAAAAATGTATATAGGATTGGTTGTGTGAGCGACGCCTGAATCCTATACAAAATATTTTTTTTTAACAACTCAAAAAAAATTAAAGACCTATACAATATACTTAGAATCGATAGCCGATACTGTGGGTTAATTATTTGCCATATTTTCTGACCCACAATGTATATAATGGAAATCCCAAAAGGGTGAATATCAGATTTCATGTTTTGCACTTGTCCACCCATGTTAACTTCATGAAAATTAAACTATAAGAGTCAGGGTTTTTTGTGGGTAAAGATCTTACTGGGAAGCAACATTGCCATCAAAAAAGGCAATGAATAATAATTCAGAAGCTATGAAAAAAATTTTTTGAACTTTAAAAATCTAAGCTCTTTGGCGCGTCCACCACAGTGTTATTTTTTTTAAACAATTATAATTTTATTTTTTACTCCGAATTTGACGTCTCCAATTGTGTTTCCTGTATTTAGAAATGTTTAATTATACAAAACTCAACTAGAATATTTTTTGTAATTGTCTGGTCAAAAGTTATTGTAAAATCAATTTTGTCCTACCCAAAAACACCTCATTTCTTTGGCGTACTTGAACAGTCTCGCATTTTGTTATCATTTTACCTAGGCTAATCTCACCTCACGTCCCCGCTTCCTTTAATTGCCATCTAATATCCGACTGGTTCAAACCTGAACATAGTTTGACGTGTTTCGGAAAAATATTTTATACATCACCGTTTGCGGATTTTTTTCCGCTAAGCGCCTAATCTCTTCGGCGACCGAATTCACAGTCAATTTCTACTTGAATTTTTTAATACTTTTTTAGTGAATGTATGCTGCGATTATCTACATCTATAGTTTTAATTTGAAATTATACTTTAAATACTTATGGATGTAAAAAAATATTTATACCCTAATCTCATTTCTTTGGCGCTAATTTCTTTGGATTTCTTTGGCATTTAGTGTCAAAGAAATTAGATTTAGCCATAGAAATTAGAAGTTCATTGTAATTTTTTCCAAAGATATATCATAAATATCGCTTTTATTAGATTTAATTGTTTTTGTATATTGTTTTATTAATGATCATTCCTAAATCTATTAAAAATACTAAAAAAAAAAATCTTACGATAAACAACCATAAATAAAACGACTGTTTTTCTCTGTTCAGTTAAAATAAGTGTTACATTCGGAGATTTATATAAAATATAGCAAATTTAGCAATTTGTTGTGTTTATATACCTACTTAATATAAAAAATGCAAATAAATATGTTTCAACATTTCAAATAAGTAACATTTTGTCGTACAGAATGACATAAAAATGGATACAACTATATTGTACAAAGTCGAACCGATTCAATATCTAAATGGAGCAAAAGAAGAAAAAAACGGCAATTAAAATCATACGAAAACTAAACAATGAAAGTTCCTGTTACTAGGTAAAGAAACCAAAAATTAAAATAACAAAAAAAAGGCAAACAAAGATGAAAAGTTGAAAAAGAGCAAAAAAGTGTTTTGAAGATATTAAATCCTTTAGGTTTATCAAAAATAAAGAAGAATTCAAATAAGAGAAAGGTACCACGAAAGAAGAATTGAAAAAACATTTTTTATGGGTTATGGGGAAGAATTGAAAAAAAGTTGTGGGTAACTATTTAAAGGAATTTAAAGATACTTTTATTTCATTACTACACGGTGGTTGTAAAAAAACTTGATTATTTGTTGATCGCGTATTACATTTGTAAAATGTGCTGCAAATATTTTATGTTATAAATACATAATATTATTCAGAGTTTATACCTATGATGGAAAAGATATTTTAATAACACTGTTAAATCTGTGGTATTATAAAAAAGACCAACATTACGTAGATTTTTGTGAAACAAAGTTTTTATTTAATACAGGTAAAAATATGATCTCAAATTTAGACACTAACTTAACATGTAGGTACCTACTTTGACAAAAATCGACGCTTGCAATTTAAATGCTTTTATTTTTAATTTTCTGATTATCTTTTATACTCCACTTATTTTTTTGGCGCATTTCTCTAATATATTTGACAAAATTTTATTCATTTTCTAATTTTATTGGCATATTTTCTAATTTCTTTGGACATACCCTAATTTCTTTGGCAATAAAATTTTTAAACTGCTAAAACTTAAAAAGTATTGGAGCTATTTTTGGCACAATAAGATATATTTTATTGAATTTAAGTCTTTTACAGGGTATGTTGTCCGAAATACTCGAAATGTTGAAAAAAAAATGCGCCAC
This sequence comes from Aethes cnicana, assembly GCA_963971205.1. Lineage (NCBI taxonomy): Eukaryota > Metazoa > Arthropoda > Insecta > Lepidoptera > Tortricidae > Aethes > Aethes cnicana. The sequence continues at coordinate 10,444,838 of OZ020282.1, forward strand.
AGAAATGAGAAATTTTCAAACGAAATCTGATATTCACCCAAAATGAGTTTTTTATTCATGTCAATAGTAGCCCGCGACTTCGCCAGCGTGGAATTCGGTTATCGCGTTTCCGCGGGAACTATGCGTTTTTCCTGGATAAAAAGTAGCTTATATAGGTATGTCCTTTCCCAGGACTCTATACCTCCATGCTAAATTTCGTCTTCAATCGGGCCAGCGGTTTACGTGTGAAGAGGTAACAGACAGACAGAGTTAATTTCGCATTTATAATATTTGTTTGCATTTTATGAGATAATCGCTTACATGTCGTAAATCTGGCCTATGCTATTCTTTCTTATAAATAGCGCAATCAGACACCAAAACAACGTTTAAAAAAAATTATTTATCAAAAAAGATACTTCTTAATAAGCCTAAAATTATTTGGGTGTTCAATAAATAAGTTTTCAAGTGTCAATCTGACACAATCTTCTTTACCGATATCTTATTATTTTTTTTCAAAAATAAAATTTTTGGGACACGCTTTTATTGCTGACTGTACTTTTCTTTGTAAATGAAGGATTTACAAAGAAAAGTACAGTCGTCAGTCGTCTTGAAGGGTAGATGAAGGATCTACCCTTCAAGACGAATCAAACGAGCCCAAATTCAATGGGTTTTTGTAGTTTTATTACGGAGTTCCTATGGCCACCTTCCAGCTCCATCATCAGATCAGCTCCACGTCATCATAATATTGCATTGTCACGTGATTTACATGTTCGTGCAAAATTTCAGCTCAATCGGAAATTGGGTCAAATTTAACTTGCATGATTCCATTACATAGTTACATACGAGTCGACCTAATAAAAGCGTGTTAAATATTGTATATTATATTGTTTTTTAACTCAAAAGTCTCAAAACCACTCCTCCAGACCTCTTTAAAATGAAAAAAAACATGAATTGGTTCTCTTTCACACATTGGTTTTCTTTTTAGGTTTATGGCAATTGAACAGGTCTATCAAACTGTATTGCCAATACATCCGGTGTTCTTAGGAGAGCCGATGGTATTATGGCGTTACTAGGAGTTTTCATGTCTGTGACCAGAACATCCGTTCCATCTGGTTGCCAACCAGAATAAGTTGCTTTGAGTACCGTCTGCTCGTAAGTGAGTATACTGCAAGGTTCACCTAGAACAATGAACATAATTTGTGTCAACCAGGGGCTCTAAAGTATGAAAGAAGGGAACTTGAGTGTAAATTAAACGTTCAATTTGTATTATCATTAGTATTGTAGGTACATGGGTGACGAACATAGATCTTTTTTTAGCTACGCATCCGTAAATGCCTATATTGTAAATTTCAACCAAATCGGTAGAACCGTTTCTGAGATACTTTGTGTACATATACACGTTTTGTGTGTTTAAATGTTAAGGGTACCTACCTGGGCGACAGAGATTTACTCGGGTGAAAGATCGGAAATAGCTAAAACCGAGTTTTCTCAGATATGACACCTAACTAGATCGATTTGTCGCCACTGAAAACCTAAATCGTTAGAGCCGTTTCTGATGATTAAATTAAGTCAAGAAATATTTAGTGCGTTTAAAGTATAAGATATATGGGAATCCACTGGGAATCGGTAGGTACGCACTTACGCAAGTTACGCACCATAAGAATGGTTGTCAAATTAATGACCTCCATAAGCGGAAAAAGGACCATCCAAGCCAACTGTGGCGCATATAGCATTTCTGGCACTCAAAACAGTTAGTGAGATACATTTTAGAATGATAACTTACCACATAATTCGTTAACTCCTCGAAGAAATAGCTCTCGAAGTTTTGCGCGAGCGGCCTGCTCTGATACCGATAATTCAGCTTCTGAAGACATTCTGCTATATTCGGCAATAGATGTCTTTATTTTAATATTATCTTGTAACTCCTTGCAATTCAATATTTTTCTAATAAAAAAAAAAACACCAGGAAAGCTAAACTACAAGCTAGGTTATTTTGCCTGTCACAACAATACATGACGTTGACAATTTGTTTGATATAGACCACAGATTATAACAAATCTTGCGTTTCCTTACTGCAAGCAGCAGTGTTGGATGCCAATGCCGCCATTTCCAGGACAAACAAAATTAACTCGCATGTTCTTCATCACTTCGGTCTGGTCATCGTGGGAAGTGGTTATTATTCTAGTGATCATGGTGAGAAGTGGTCATCAAAGGAAGCGGAAAATGTGATAGTTTGTTGACCCATGTCGACAAAAAAGAAATTGAAATATTTTAGATCCCCTATTTATACTGTAACTAGCTTCTGCCTGCGACTTCGTCCGCGTGGAATTCTGAAATAGCGTTCCCGCGGGAACTATGCGTTTTCCGGGATAAAAATTAGCCTGTTGACCAGTGTTATAAACTACCCCCATACCAAATTTTGTTGCAATCCGTCTAGTTGGTTTCGAGTTAAATCCGGACATACATACATTTAGCAACTAACACATCCACATTTATTGTCATCTGATATTGTTTAGAATTTTCTGGGGACTGAATTCGGGGTGGTAGGTTACGAAATGAAACCAACACATAATTCTATCGTTTATTTTCGTAATAATCCTTAATTCACACATCCGAATATTACTCAACACAAAATGCAATCACAAAAACATCATTATGATGACGAAATAAAAAAATAATATTTTTATAAATACCTGAATCGCTCCTCAGTGGCAACTGGTATTTTAACATTACAGGGGTCACTAGGATTCACAAACATTTATAGTTTAAGCGTTGAATAACAGTTCCATTCGCGGGACATACTACATGCTTAAAGTGAGCGCCATCAAAAAGCGAACCGGAATATTTCATTTATTTATTTTATTTTGTTAACCAACAAACATTGACAGTGTTACAGCCTTACATGGATGTTTAAGGTTAAGGTAGTATAAACAAACCGACCAATATAAAAACCATCGGTCAGGAAAACGAAAGAGAAACTGGAAAACGATCTGTCGGGCTGGAAAACTACATCCATCAGTCTGGAAAACGAAACTTTTTGACAGGAGTTACCTGATCAATCAACTTATCATTATCAGGGATGTCTGTATGGATAGAGAATTGAACAAAAAACTTGTAAAACTGACTGACGAACACATTGATGGTGAAGTAATAACCGTCGTCTATCAACGCTTTCATTTCACACTTGCAACACTGGACGAAATGCAGACCATGAAGAAACCTTGTATTATTCGCCTTATCTTCATCATAGTCGCTGTCATCGATCGATACTGACGAAACTTTAAAAAATAATTAGCAATCGCATAAATCAGTAGCAAAATGCTTATAAATCACAGCTGGCTCAAAATTACATCAACAGAATTGACGAAATTGTCAAATTGAAATTTTCATGTCTTGCGACATTTTAACTGACACTGGTTCACTCAATTACGGCGTTCACTTTGAGCATTTCATTGTAAATGACACCTAATCTATGAATAAACTTATGATTACGGCTATTCTATGTCACCTCGAAACGTGGCTGGTGTTCCGGGGTACTTGCAGCTTTCTGGGCCTTCATGTCTTCAACGGCTAGATGGCTAATTCAAAAGTACCTCTTTGTCTCAGCGATGCGGGTCTTCGGGCAGGGGTTGCCAGCTGAAAAGTCCATCAAGCCAGCTAGTAAAGAGCGCTTGGGCATGTTAATATGGACTGTTGCCATCGATGACTGATTAAACCTATTTGGTATTGTTCAAACTTGATTATTATACGGTATCAATCGTTGATGGTTTTAGTCCAGTAGGGTAAAGGGGTTAGGTTTTATGTTGGCAGCAGGTCCATTATATTTGAAAAAAAATATCAAAAATTAGTAGAAGTTATTGTCCAAAGTGTGGATATCCTGCTACCACACATTTATAAAGTTTGGGTACCTGGAAGTACAGAGTAGATGTCGTGATAACGGCCTCCCATTGCCTAACGAGAGCATGGCAACGCTGCCGCTGCAGCAATATGGCATTCTATACATTTGTGGCAAACATAATAATATAACGAAAGCAGTGCATTCACAATGAGAACGCGAATTTCACTATTCCTAATGTAAACGGAGTTAGAGCAAATTTTGTTTTATTGAATTTTCTTGGTTATGCTCACTGTGTCTTGTCGGTACGTCTGTTTGTATCACCCGATGGAAGAATGGTGAGGGAGCCCTAACAAATACCTGGCATCGCGATCCACACCAGAAGGTAGCCTGTGGCTCGGTATATCACGGCGTAACGTACAAGTGGAATAGAATACCTCGAAAACGACGATGTTGCCGAACTGCTTATAAAGAGACCTTACGGGTCGAGCACTAAGGATTCTCTTTTGCTGTTCAATTTGGAAAAGAGAATACATAGCGGCCCACCGCACCTCAGCACCTCAGCTCGCGGCCACTATTCAAAATACCAATCAAATACCTGCCAAGTCCGTCGGTGTGACGACAATAAGGAATCGAGAGTACAAATTACTCCCCATAAGTTTGCCATATACCGGTTATAGTTTTGGTATGTTACAATAAGCTGTAAAATAACAGTGTTCATTTTATTACTTGTCATTGTATTCAGTATATGGGCGTGAGGGCCGTAGATGTCGCTGTGAGCAGGATATTTGGGGAGGTTGGGCTCGTGTGGGTGGGGTTGTAGCGTTCTGGGGGACGAAGTATACTTACCGGTTCGAGGCGCTATTTGTGATACCTCAGTCTGCAGCTAGTGGCGGTCACGCGACCGGCGGCGGCGCTCATGAGGCGACCCTGAGGACACAGATGCCTTTTAGTGAAAACAATCAACCAACGAGGTATGCTATGAAACCAATACATTCGACGTCTTGACAAAATGCAGTGTTGGGATGTCACGAATGTCAGTTTTACCGCATTCGCATTCGCACGTTCAGGATGCGAATGTGGAAATGCGAATGCGGATATCTAGAAATCGCATAAGAACCTCAAAAAAGTTCAGCATCTAATTAAAATAGCGTCAAGTGAGAGCCTAATCATAATTCAACATACTCGATATTTGATATTTGAAAAGCACGTTCTCCGCCATTTAGACATTTTTTTTCGCCAATTTAGCCATCATGGACTCGACGCAACATGCACGCAATCGCATCCTTTTATACGAATGCAGTTAATATCGATGTGAATGTTGAAAATGATGCGGCTTAGAATATTCTTATAATCCGTAATGTCAGTATAGTAGTCAGGCAATTGGAGTATCGCTAACCAAATTCGTATAGCACGACACGACTTAGAAGGCGCGCGGCGCGAAGCAGTTAAGCCGTTGACTCAGTGTCTGTCATTGCTTTTCACGCGCCTCCTAACTTGTGTAAACCTGTACAGAGTGATTCTGTTAAGTTAAAGTATAATTAGTATTGTGATCAGATTACATACTTCTGCGCGATTTGCGGTCGCGGTCGCGGTCGCGCTCGCGGTCGTCGTGTCGGCTGCCCCTCTCTTCGCGGCTTGAACTGAAATTGTCAGTGTAACTGTCAGTCATTAGGTCCTTTTCACGTTCACACGGTCACGGCTCACGGCACGGTCGCCGTGCCCTTCTAATACTGTAATGTATGCGTCCCATAGATAGCTTTCACATTACACGGGCACGGCGACCGTGCCGTGATCGTGTGATGTGAAAAGGGCCTTAGGATTTGCTTTCTGAAAATAGGTATCGGATGATGACATGGGGGCAATGAGTGTAAACCTGAACCTAACACTCCCCAAGAAATAATGGCAAAAAAATTGCTTTTTAAGGCTGTTATGTTATTCCACATAGGGAGGGCTCGATTAATGTCCCTCGTATACCTAACGTTAAACTCTCATGTGTGGATATCACACCCACCATGAGCTTAATTCCTATGTCCAGCAGTAGCCATCTTTAGGCTGAAATGATGATCAGCGTGGGCATAGGCTTTAGAATAGGTACCGAAAATTTTACCAATAAAGTCTCTTACTAACATGAACTCTAAAAGTCTAAAAGTCCGCCTGTCTAAAATGAAAAAAAAAACTTAAATCGGTTTCATATTTGACGAGACAACATAACCTCAAACAAGTGACTCACCGATGACGCTCCCGATCCCTCTCTCTCTCCTTCTCCCTGTCACTCTTCTCGTCCTTCTTGTCCCGGTCGCTGCGTTCCTTATCCTTGTCCCGTTCACTCTTCTCTTTATCCCCCTTATCTCCCTTCTCTCTCTCCCGTTCCCGGTCCCGGCCACCATCGCGTTCCCGGTCCCGGCCACCATCGCGTTCCCGGTCCCTGTCCATTCGCTCCCGGTCTCTCCGGTCCGAGCCGAGGCCACCGCCCCGCGAGCTCCTCTCCTTGTCTCGCTCTTCACGACGCTTCTTCTCTTTCTCTTGCAACTCCTTTTCGCGAGACTCCATCATTTCTTCGTAGGCTTGACGGAGTTTGAAGTAGCTGTAAACAAGAATGGTATCAGCAAGTTGAATGGAAAAAAAATTTTTGCAAAAGATAAATTCAGTCAAGGAGATTAAAATGCGTACCATGTCGCTCTTGTCTCAATGAAAATAATTGTTTTCCTTGGCTGTACACACCCATGATATCCATACTTAATATTATAAATGCGAAAGTAACTCTGTCTGTCTGTTACCTCTTCACGCTTCAACCGCTGGACCGATTTGGATGTAATTTGGCATGGAGATAGTTGGGGTCCCGGGAAAGGACATAGGCTACTTTTTATCCCGGAAAAACGCATATTTCCCGCGAGAACGCGATAACCGAATTCCACGCGGGCGAAGTCGCGGGCAGAAGCTAGTATTTCATAATCATAAAAACCTGGCAATCAATTTTTACTGTGAGAAATATGCCAAAGTGTCCCAGAACTATCCCAAAATTTTGAGTTGTTTTTTGTAATTATTTCTTTTAATTCCTTACAATAGTAGGTATACTATTAAGTAGCAAGGAGGCTAAACTCCAAACTTTTATTGTGCTCGGCATACAATAGGTTAAAACTGTTGAAAGGAAACTAATTGAGCCTCTTGTAGGTTAGGACACTCACCCAACATGCTGCTTGCCGGAGAGATGGTCGTCGATACGCTGCTGAGCGTCGCCGACGATGAGGAAGGCCCCGCACACCGGACACACTTCCATCTGCTTCTCCTGAGCCGCTGCCAGCTCGGCCGTCATGGACCAATGGCTGTCAAATACAAAAATAACTCAACTTTTTTTAAAGTTTAAAAATACTTCATAAGAGCTTTTGATATACAGTGTCACTTTTACAATAAAGATGAAGAATGAAATATACATACATTTATTTAAAAAATTTTGTTTACTAGTTTATCACACATAGTCACATCCCATAGAAAACATTTTGCCAATTAAGTGACTCGTGACCCACCCAAAATTTTTTTCTGAGACCGCGCCTGTTTCCATTTATTTCAGGGCCTTTCGATACCTAACTACGCTACTGTACATTGGTACATACTCGAAAAACACCTAGAGCAATTGGGGTAAACAATGAAGTCAAAAAGAGCACCACAAAACGTAAATTATACTTTTGGTTGAGTGTGCACTTCAAATTAGCTCCACGAATGCAAGTGGTGTGGCAATCATGACTTTTGGAATAAGCCAGAAGATTCACCTGTTCTCTTGTTGCTTGAGCAACGTCTCCTTTTCTTCTTTGAGTCGATCGCACAGCTTCATGAGGCCCTGCGCCTGTTCTACGTCTCCCCTTGTCCCTGCTTCTTCCGCTTCTTGGACCAAAGAGGTTATTTTCTCAGAGAGCAGTGCTACCTGCAATATTTAGAAAAATTAGAACTGAACATAATATGGACATTGGTCAAAGTTCTTTAAGCCACATTTTCAAATAATTAATAACAATGGAAAAGAACCCTGTCAGATTTTTCATCTTTTTTTACTAGCAATATTAAGAAAGGTGCAGATAACTTTGTGAACTTACCTGCTCCTGATTTTTTTCAGTTTGAGCAGCTGTCATGGGTGGCCCTTCAGGTTTTGAGTTCATTAAATCCAATCTTTGCTTTCCCTTTTGAATTTTTCCTACCAAAAAATGTTATACATGACTAATTTTACACACATTAGACTAATTTTTAATTAATTTATTTATTGATGCATCAACATTGTTTAAATACAAAATTACATAACCTTTTATACAAAATGCTAATTCTATATGCAACACTTAATATAGGTGTTGCATATAAAAGTAAATTGATATTAAAGTAATACATACTCTCAACGTCGTTGATCATATGCCTGCAGAATCGTAGAAATTCCTCCACATATTGTGCTTTCTTGTAAGAAGATTCAGCTTTCTCAAACAAGTCCTTGACTTCATCGTCGTGGACTTTCGGGCACACACCCAGGTCCGCTCTAGTGTTTACAAACAAGTCGTGAGGACAGAACTTCACCATGTAGTATTTACAGTACTGAAACAAAGTTCATATTAGGTTAGCTAAGTATGTAAAATTCTCAAAGTTCTAAAACAACACGTACATAACACAAAAGCACGACTACTGTTTCTCCCACAAACTTAGAGAACACACGTTCCTTTGCGTACACACTTAATGATTCAATAAATTCATAACCTCAAACCTTATGATGCTTGGCGTTTCACCAACTTTGCATATCAACTGATAGTACTTATTAATTTAGTAGATTTATTCATTTTCTTACCTCTGGATCTTCCCAATTGGGTTTCCTTATTTTTTCATTTGGATTGGTGTTCCGATGCCGCCCCATCAACTCATCTAACAACTGCGCTGCAGCAAGCACCGCCATTGCGATATTTACACCGATAAAGGAACAAAATAAGACAACTATGTTTTGGATAAGAATATAATCAAACTAAAACCTAACTAAATGATCATCAACTAGCGTTTAGTTATTTGGTTTCGTTCGTTAGAAAACAAAAGAGGAATATTCCCAAAAATATCTCGATCGTCACGTCACGTCAACCCACTCCGCTCCGCCGTCAACCACAGACTAAAGAAATACTATTTAAGTTAATGTTTCCATACCAAAATAATAGTGAGGTGCTAAAGAAACGAAAGTTACCGATTAATAAAGTAGCCATTTCGTGAATCATTCTTGGCGTTTTTTTGTTTAAGCCAAACAGACTAGCTGTCAGAGACAACGATCAATGTCAGATCAGAATTTTCGCTGGAAATCAGTGTTGCCGTTTGGTTCCGTTTCTTCCGTTTTACGGAACTTTTGACGCCCTCGCGGAACTTGGAAGGAACTTTGGATTTTGAGTCATAAAACGGAACTTTTAAGGCCCTGGCTTAAAGATAACTTAACATACACAATCTAATAAGAGAAGTCATGTTTCTGTTAAAAAAAGTTTTTTGCGGTGATGGCACATGTGGAAAACAAAAGTTGACAAATCAAAATAACTATATAGATGTCGCTTCTGTAGCATAGAATAACAGATTATATAAGTTCGTAGCATAATAGTTGAAGACGTTTGGTTATCAATTTTATTGTGATATTTTTATACCTGTACTGTATTTGTACTCACTCACTTTAATACTTTTTGGCAGGTATGGTGAGACAGGTATAAGTATAAAATATCGCGAATCGATAATATATGCATAGCCAATTATGCGTGGCCAACTTGTTTCGTTTAAAACTTTTGTGTTGTACGAGACTGAAACTGAAATTTAAAAAGAAAGAAAGTTATATGTTGTGTTTATGTATTATAGTTTATAATATAGCATTTTCTTTGAGGTTTTGGTAAGTAAATTTCACATCTTTTATAAATGTTCATCACGCTTTCGTTTTTAATTTAATGCAAAAATGGCGAGGTTTTGAAGTGTGCAAATGGGACTTATTTGCCTGTTTTGAGTTTGTGCATTGTAACGATTTAGATTAAGGATTAATGCCTATCAGAATGGAAAGACTAAACTTGTTGACGTTTGAATCAAATAAACTTATGAAATACATAGATATTCTTTTTCTAAGAGGTGAAATTAGCGTTACTACACCGGACCATGTCCGAACCGCGATTTCGCGGAGACAACATTAAAATGAATAAGGTAAGGTGGGGGAAGATTGAATGGTTTTTTGATGAGATGGACAGTGTTGTGTTAAAACTCTCGTAAAATAAAAACTATTTACTTCATTTGGATTGCATAAATTGGAAGGTATGGGCAAGGACGATATTTTTGTAATCTGTCGGTAAAACTCGGTTACGCTTATTCTAATATATAAAAATAATAAAACAAAATACATTTTTGTCTAAAAAATACACGGGTTAAGATGGAATGGTCGAGGGGTAAGATTGACATAGTGTCTAAAGGCTTTTAAATAAATGCAAACGGTTACTGTTGCTCGTTATTCTATAGAATACCTTACGCTTAACAGATACAGATAATTTTTGCGTAAATATTCCTGATAGGTAACAAGAAAACTACATTTGAAAAAAAAAGTATTTTACTCTTACCCCACTTTACAGGGAAAGCGACAATGGTACTCAAACTTTTCTATTATAATCTTCGTATAAAACTAACAACTTTTTTTTTCAATATTAAAAAGATCACCTTGGAATTAAAATAACAGTTGCATGAACACAATTATTTATTTTTTAATGTATACAAAAAAGTAAGTATTTTCTTGCAGAATATAATATAATATAATCAAAAATATGTATCCACAACCTTAATTCCCAGAAAATAGAGTCGTGGATAGGTATATATTTTTTAACATTGAGTAGGGGGAGTCTTTGCAGTCGACTGTACATCTGATTATGTTTTTTTATAATTATTTGGGAACGGTTTTAATCAAATCGACTTCGTCCCAAACTAAGAAAAAAATATTTTATGAGTATAAGTTTAAGACTTATATGAGTACTTAAATAAACAAATATATAGTTTTATAATTACTAAAATAATCATTTATTTATAAACTTACATAAGAATACGTATACATATATATTATATTATATATATATATATAACTATTTACTGTTTACTCACATACAAATTCGGCAACTTAAAAATAAAATAAATGAATTAAAAATAAAATTTAAAACTAGAAAAAAAAACTTTAATTACTTCCCTATTTAAAAAAAATGAGTTTATGGTTTAAGTACATGAAAATAAACAGATACTTATATACTTTTATATTTACTTACGTCTCTACTCATAAATTGTACAAGTTTACGACTTATATGAGGACCTAAACAAACTAGGTATATATTTATATATTTAGGTTCCTCCTGATACATTTTATAATAACATGTTTGATCTATACTTGTCTTCTTAGTTACTATTTGTCTTATCGTGATTTTGTCAGTACCTAAATAAACCTTACATTAATTATTTTTAGGGCAAAGTTTGAGAACATGTCTGTTTTTCTATGACTTTCAAAAAAGGGGGAAGATTGAAACATTACTACTTCAATGTTACCCCATCGAAATTGGTTGGGTGAACATGGAAACTTCTCGTAAATCTCAATATATAATTTATAGCTACACCTAGCACTAGTAAATAAAGATAAAATCTCAAATAACACATAAATAGTCAGTCAGAACTTTTATACTTAGCCTATTAATCAAGTTATTAAACACGGGGTAAGATTGAAAATCGACGAAATCACTAGGAAATGCTGACCTTCACAAAATAGCACATAACACGCGTCTTCTCACTCCAAGCGGTCACTGGCGACTGAGCGGCGAATCGTAACAAAATGGAGGCTTAAAAGATGATACCAGCACCAAAAACTTTAAACCAATTAGGGAGTTATGTGGGAGTTTTAATCTTTACCCTTTTTTTATCTTCCCCCACCTTACCTTATATCTTTAATAATATTCGGTTTAAGGTCGTATTTACCTTGCCATGACATTTTTGAACATTAAAACTATTTAAAAATTGCTTTACTTGGTGTTGCTCTGTGGAAATAATATGGAAAAATCGCGTTCAAAAGTTGGACTCTGTGGAGGGGACAGTACTGGGAGGTGATTATACCGTATTTTAAAACTGGTTTTTATATAAGAAATAACTGTTTTTTCATACATGTTAATATAAAATTGACTATTTAAAACACTACTTAATCCAAAAATAATACATTCATCTGCTTGAAAAAATCATACCACGAGATAAATGCAAAAAATGCAAGTGGACATTCGAAAATCTCGAGGGACGACTTTAAATGGAAATGCCCTTGTCTTGTTTGCTAAATAAAACTTCGTTTAATTTTGTTATGCTCCACAGACTATAACTATAGCAATTAGATTGATGGTATATCTAAGGGTAGTTGATTCAAACCGTCCGTCAAATATTTTACTATGGGATAAAATGACGTTTCTGTATGGAATGACAGTTCTGCGGCCATATTTAACGATCAGGAGTCCGTCAACTATGCATGAATCAACTAACCTCAGTAAAGTAAATAAAAATCATTAGTAAATAAAGTACGATATACAAAATTTAGTTTTTTATGAATGTGATAGCAACGCATTTGCCTCGCCATCTATTAAGCTGTTACGTTACGGTTAGAAATTAGAAATATCTTAATGTTTTTTTCAGATTCAATCAAATTTTTAAAGAAAAAAACGACAAACATTTTTTTACATAAAAATATTTGATAAACGGTATGAATATTTGTTTAAATTCCATAATTTATAAGTCTTCCATGATTTTCTTGAAAAAGGAACTTTTGTACCAAAATTGGAAATTTTTAAAGTCTGTCATTGTAATTTTCAAGACAATTGACCTGGCAACACTGCTGGAAATCTAAGCTGGAAATACTCAAAGCTGGAAGCTGGAAATTCATTGGCGTGTATCTCTTCGTAGTTTGTGGGTTGGATTTTTATTTTCAGATTTATTTTATTAATGCGGTTGGAAAAGCTTTGCAATGTGCTGCATACCTAAATCCACGACGCTCATTCCCTACGACATGATAATAGTTGAATAAAGTTGGCGCTGCAAATACACAAATGTAACCGATAAACAGCAATGAAATGGATCCCGGCTTTTTCGAAACGAACTATGTTTATTTATTTCATATTATTGTTTCTATTATATTTATTTTATGTTTTGAATACTTGTTTAGTTGACGAAAGAAAGGTAATTTCTACTTTTTCAAAGATAATGAAGTCATGAAATGTGCACATTCGTATTAAATTTTGTTGCAAATTTTCAGCACTCGCTGAAACATTTCCTATTTAAGCAAGATTATACGCAATATAAAAACGCGGCAGTGCGTTTCGTGTCGCTATTAGGCTTTAATATAGAAGACGCGAGTGATCACAAATACAGGAGGCTAATAAATCAGAATGTAATGCCAGTGAAGAGATTGCCTGATGCACTTGTTATTGGTGTCAAGAAATGTGGAACTAGAGCCCTATTAGAGTTTTTAAGGTATTTGGAATATTTTATTAGTCCTAATTTTTTTTTGCAGTTGAAATCTCATTAAAAATTTGTTATTGATCTAAGTTTCTGCCTATATCTCCAGATACAAGAAAATTTCTAACAGTGTTTCTTTGTCTACTTTTTGCTATCTTATTATTAAGTATTTAGTTTATCATTGTGGTAATAGCTATGTAGCTATTGGCAGACTTGACTGTACCACAATGATAATTATATTGCGTATTGCGTGTAATACAATTAGAAAATAAAATTACAGTCAAGTTCATTAACTTGGGTATGTACCCAAGTTAATGAACTTGACTTTTATTTTCTAATTGTATTTACTTTGAAGTTGTTTTACAAGAACATGTCCTTACTTCACCTAAAAAATGCTAAAATAATTCAAATTTAACACTACTAATTTGTTGTTTCAGATTACACCCAGATGTAAGAGCAGCAGGGTCTGAGGTGCATTTTTTTGATAAATTTTATCACAAGGGCTTTGAATGGTACAGGTATGTGTTTATTGTATTGAAAATAGGTTCCCACATGATTCCAGAATAAAAACCACAGCATAAATCAAATCATTGAACACCTATCATTACAGAATAATGTAAAGTGCTTCATTGGCTAAAGACTTTGCTCGGGGTGAATATAGCTAAAAATGAGTATCCCCCCCCCCCCCCGTAAAACCCTAAATTGCAAATTTCATCAAAATTAATAGAGCCATATCCGAGATAAGTATACAAGATTAGCGCCTTTAAAGTATGACATTATCATTTTCCAGAGAACGAATGCCACCCACATTAGAAGGGCAGATAACGATGGAGAAGACTCCTTCGTACTGGGTGACTCGGACTGCACCTAAACGGGTGCATGCCATGAATCCATCCGTCAAACTGCTGGCGGTTGTACGGGACCCAGTTACCAGAGCTATCAGTGACTACACACAATCTGCAAGGTATTTTCTTAGGACAACTTGCATTTTCTTTTATCCAAAAGTAAAAATATTGAAAATTGATGGGCTTTCCCTCACGTGATGAGAGGAGGCCCGTGCCCAGCAGTGGGCCGTAAATAGGCTGTTGTGATGATGATGATGGGCTCTCCTTGCACCCTTAGCTTTTAATGTCTCTTCCTTATCATGTTTACTACATTATTTTTATTATAATAACTAATTTAAATTGTTCACCTTCGTGATGATTAATTAGCAGCATCATCCTCATCCAATTGATTTACTACTACTACTACTACTACACCCTATTTGCGTCCCACTGCTGGGCATAGGCCTCCTCTCATCACGAGAGGGTTTTGGCTATAGTCCCCACGTCCCAGAGCGGATTGGGGACTTCACACAAATCTCGATGTTTTCCTTCACCGAAAGGCTCAGTTGAATTGGTTTATTTGTTGAAAATTAGTAAAAAACTGAACCAAATCAGTATTTTTTTTCACAACTTACCATCTACACTGCGTTTTTCACGCATTTCACACATTTCACACCTTGATACTGTCACTTTCAGCAAAAGCCCCTCGCTCCCCCGCTTCGAAGAGCTCGCCATAGTAAACACAACCTGGACCGGGTCTCAGGCTGTAGCGGCGTCCTGGCCACCCATTCGGCTGGGAGTCTACGCGCGACCGCTGCGCCGCTGGCTCAAGCGCTTCCCAAACAGTTTACTGCTGATCAGTGGAGAGAGGCTGGTCGCAGATCCGGCTGCTGAGATGGCGAAGGTCCAGGTAGATGATGTTTATTGTTTGCTACAGGTATAATAGTATTAGTACAGGAAGAGGATGGTAGACGCTGGAGGAGGCCTTTGCCAACTGGCAAACTGACGACCAGAAGATAAAAAGATGGCAAATGCAAGACCACAAATGAACGTCAGAAATGAGGCTATTCAGATTCAGACAGGTATTATGCTAAAGAGGCATGATAAAATCTGCTGTTGTTTATGTCCAACAAGCTTGTATCTGTGACTTCGTCATCATTTCATACCAAACTTCGCCTTTTAACCCACTTACTGGGATTATTTCTGGGGAAAAAAGTATTGTATGTTTTAATCCGGGTTCTAAATCAGATGTGTACCAAATTTCATCTGAATCCATTAACCCCATTCCATCCATTAAGCGTCATTGAGTAACAGAGATCCACAGACTTTTGTTTCCCAATAAAAATATGGCGCTAGTGGTAGTTCACGCTAACGACAGTTCCTCCCAAGATTCATTGGTACTTTCAAGGTTTTTCAGATGTTACATAGTCTACTGAAAATAGGGAACCTATCCTAACTTTGCTTATAAACTCGCGTGCACTAATGCATAATGCATTTTGACCTCCTTATCCCATATCATCCTTAATCCCTAACACTTTTTTTTTCATAAATTCCAGGAATTTCTAGGTCTGAAGCGGGTGATTACGGAGAAACACTTCTACTTCAACTCTTCCAAGGGCTTCCCGTGTCTCTTGAAGTCAGAGAGTCGGTCCACCCCCCACTGCCTAGGGAAGACCAAGGGACGCAGCCACCCTCATATCGACCCTTCCACCATCGAGACACTGAGAGCCTTTTACAGGCCCTTCAACGAAAAATTCTACGAATTATCTGGTATACATTTTGGATGGCCTTGATAGTGTTGTGATTTTTGACGGCTATTGCCCGAATTGATTTGAGTTACAACCTGCAACAGGATTGCAAGTTTTTTTAAAAATTATTATAGACGGACAAACAGTCAGACGGCCCACCTGATGGAAAGCGGTTAAGTTTGCTTATCTACACCCATATCGTAAATCCTCTATGATGCGTTCAAAAATCGGTAGTAATGACATCCATTATGACAGCGAGTTCTGTCAAAGCCAATTTCCTATCTGTGGTCATACAGTAAAATTCATTTTACGTCACACCAGGCCGAAAAGCGGGATTTACCGCCCTTGGGCGCTACGAAAAATCCCTCTTCACGGCCAGGTGGTGACGTAAAATCGTATACTAACCACGGGCGGTCGTAAAGAAATCCTCCGGCTCGGGCCTCAATTACCCGCGATCTGAGACTTTCTTTACTTGACCGCCCTAGGTGTGTAATGTACTATTACAAAATCGATATCGATGCTGTAATGACGTTCAAATTTCGAACAGCAATGGCGGCCTATATTCTTCAGTAAGACAGAACGAAAGTTAGTTCCAAATTCAATATCGGCTCTATTTAGTCTACGCTTTTTGAAAATCGAATCTGAAACACTGACGTATTCGAAATGCCGCCAATGTGGACAGATTTTAAAGCATCTTAGAGGATTTATAAAATGAGTGTAGATAAAGTTGTGTATGCAACTGTACGTAATTAGGCCTTAAAACACTCGTGCGCTATTATTATGAATCGCCTTACGGCTCATTTCATAAAACCCCACTCGTGTTTAAAGGACCTTTATTATGTAGCAGTTACATAAACTACTATTACCCTATAAGATGGTATACAATGGAATGCTTGGCCGGTTTCAGGGGAAAAATCCTACTGTGATTGTATATCATAGTAAGCAGAACAGTGTTCCACTGTAGAATTCTATCTCTTCCAACATCTCTATACGAATTTAACATAAGTTTCATAGTGATTGTATTATGTAGAATCAAGTAGACTAATTCCTTGTAGTGTAACTTTAAAACTTATCCAAAACGAGCAAGATGCATGCTAAAAACTACAAAAGTGGTTAAAGTAGTATTTAATAGTCGCATTACACTTGATTGCGTGCAATATACAAGTTACACGTTTATACAACTTAGAAGGCGCGTGGATTAAGCAATAATAGGCTCTGCGTTAACGGGTTAAGTGCCTCGCCGCGCGCCTAATAAGTTGGCCCGTGCTATAATGCAGCTCGTTATCATACTCAAGCTTAAGATACGCTTTTATACAGTTTACTTTTTAGTTAGGAATAAGTCGAATGTAGCTATCCAGTTCCTATTTACAAGTATTATTTTCCCATGGTGTAAGTACCAGGGGTCGCAACCGAGATATTTACCATATGAGGATATAAAGTATGGTAATTCCCATATCCAAAATAAGAATCGACAGTGTCCGAATTTTAGTGAGACACTCGAGTTCGCCAATATAAAACTTTTGCACCTTACTCCGTTGTATTAAGGTCCTGCTGTATACATATTAATGAACTCGACTGTACACGTTCACAATTGGACGGGCGATCTCGGTTTATCCGAATGACGACGTTTGCGCGTTGGGACTTACTGAATCACTTAGACGTCGCTTTGATATCCCGAATAATAGGTTATCTGAAAAGAGATAAAGAAATTCCTAATCCGTTCGCTATAGGATCACTTCGTGATCTCGAGTACACGCCCCTGGTCCTGTTTCATAGTTCTAAATAATCCACTCGTGCACAAAATTAGATTTATGTAATTAGGTACATTTAAATAATTCTTAGTAACATTAGTAGCAGGTTTTTATTTAACATTTACCATCATACATAATGATTATGTAATGGCCTTACCTACTGCCGTGGTGGCCTAGTGGTTCCACCTACCGCCTCTCATGCAGAGGGTCGGGGGTTCGATTCCGGCTCGCACCTCTAAGTTTACTTATGTGCGAAATTCAATTCGAATTTACCACTGAGCTTTTCGGTGAAGGAAAACATCGTGAGGAAACCTTCACGCATCTGCGAAGTAATTCAAAGATGTGTGTGAAATCCCCAATCCGCACTGGGTCCGAGTGGATACTATAACCCAAACCCTCTCGTGATGAGAGGACGCCTGTGCCCAGCAGTGGGACGCAAATAGGCTGTAGTAGTAACCTACCTTTATCGATTATCGTTGATTGATATTAGAATCTCGTTAATCAATTATCTTGTTAAACAATATTGTATTTTATGTTACACGAAAAATTTCACACAATCCAAAATGCCTTCCAAGTATTATTGCAAGTTCCTATGTAAGTAACTAACCGTTGCATTGACGCACTGTCCTGTAATTAATTACTTGAATCTCACTAGTGACAAATTGTATTAGATAAACGTATAGCCCAACACAATCTAGAAGGCGAACGGATAATTCATTAATAGACTGCGTCAACGGCTTAAGAGGGTTTACTCCGAAAGTTGGCAACGTCGCAAATAGCTGTCAAATATTTTGCGGTTTTCATTAATTTCTAAATATTACTGAATGAAAACATGAATTATCGCTCTATGGTTGAATAAAACATTAAGTATGGATTGGAACAGTTATCATAGGAACACGAAATTTTTAGTATTATGGAAATAACATCTTTTGAAAACTATCCATCGCAGTTTCCATGCTACTACTACTACTACTACTGCAGCCTATTTGCGTCCCACTGCTGGGCACAGGCCTCCTCTCATCACGAGAGGGTTTGGGCTATAGTCCCCACGCGGGCCCAGTGCGGATTGGGGACTCCAATGCATTTCAATGTAATCTTATCATTTGAATGCCTAACCATCAAATATATAAAAATATAAAATGAGGCGCGTCATTCAACCATAGAATGATATCTTCCTTTTTAATTCAGCAATATTGAGAAATTAATAAAAACAGCGAAACATTTGACAGCTATATGCGACGTTGCCAACTTTCGGGATATACCCTCTTAAGCACTTCGCCGCGCGCCTTCTATGTTCGTGTCGTGCTTTATTATTATTATTATTAGGGGGGTGTTGTAGGGCCATATATGTGTCACCTCGACCATTGCTGATCTATTGTGACGGCCCTTTGTGTCGTGCTTTACTTATCGTAGTATATTTTTACTTCAGTTTAAGTTTAGTTAAGTTTTACAAGCTTATAAAAAGTTAACTTAACAAATGTTTCCATGTGGAAATTCAGTAAAGCCTTTCTTTTCTTTTAGAATTTATAAGCTGGTTGCGTCCAGTGCTAAATAGGTACTACTATCCATACTATTTGCAATACCGAGTTAGGGACTATATATTATATAGCGCAGTAGCACTGCGACCATTACTGATCTATTGTGATCGCCACAGACTTTTATACGTGCTTATAATAGTAGTTTATGTAACTGCTACATAATTAAAGGTCCTTAAAACACGAGTGGGATGTCACACGAGTGTTTTAAGGCCTGATTATGTACAGTTGCATACACAACTTTATCTACACTAATTTTATAAAACCTCTAAAATGCTTCAAAATCTGTCTACAAAGGCGGCAATTCGAATACGCCAGTGTCTCACATTCGATTTTCAAAAAGCATAGACTTAAAAGAGCCGACATTTGAATTTGGAACAAACTTTCGTTCTGTCTGACTGAAAAATATAGCTGTTCGAAATTTGAATGCTATTAGACTATCGAATTTGATGCTCTAATACAGCTATTAGAACATTTTCACAGATAAGAAATCTGTTCGAACTAAACAGTTCATCTTAATGCTGGTCATAATTTGCGGTTTTTGAACGCATCATAGAGGGTTTATGATATGAGTGTAGATAAATTCTTTTTACATTTGCATTTAAATCGCTTATTAATTGTACTTACGGCAACTAAAAGTTCCTTTCTAATCGATAAGCTCATTATTATTGTATTTTTTTTATTGATAATACAATAAATAACTTCGTTTTTGTCTCGTGTGAGGCAAAATCTCACTTCATCTGGTCATAGATAGTTGAATTCTATATAAGTTAATAGTAATAATGGTGCAACGAAATTCACTATGAAATTTTTCATTCCTAATATTAATAGTTAAGGATATCATACATTTAGGTACTTAAAATGCTTTTTAATGGGATATAACAATATGTCTATCAAAAAGATACATACAATCTTTTCCCTCGTAAGGCTTTGGGAGGTCATAGTGAACAATTTAGAAGATTGCTTACTTCATTCCATTGAAAAGTACTAATTTAGATACCCTGCACCATCCAGCCGACACGTGCCATACTAGTCGCTTATTGAACTAGCACTTAAGATGAAGCTTTAAACATTTTACTTTTACAGTACTGAATAAAACAGTTCGAAAAATCAACATTTTATTTCTCTTGAAAATATTTAGAAATCAGGGGAGATTGCACGTTGGGGTATACACTGGTAAGTCCGTCGGGTTTACTTGCAGGTACGATATGGATGCGGTGCCCACGACAGCAAACACAATGGTTACGTCGTCATTATAATGCAACCGATGTGTAGCCAAATCAATACCGCTTGGAAACTTGCAGGATTCTCTGGAAAATAAAACGATATTTTAGTCACACTCTGATCGTAACGCTCAGTGTATGTTTCCCTTTCGTGACCGTCAAGATAACGTATACCGTAACGATATTCTGGATATTCAGGATCTGATTATGCAAATAAATAGTACCCAAATGTACCTACGGGCTATCTAGGTAAAAAGAAGTACCCTTGAACTTTTCGAAATATGAGGCCTGTTCAAGGTGTACGCTACCGAGCGTCAAGCTGGCGTACACCGCGTGGATCTCTGGAACGGCTTGGCTCTCGGAAATGACTTATAGTTAAAAAAATTATACCCTACGACCGTCAAGTTTCAGCACTATCTATAAATAGGGTACTATATTTGGGTACTATTTATTTGCATAATCAAATCCTGGATATCCTTACGGTGTACGCTATCTTGACGGTCACTCATCAAGCCTAGTGATTCTTCCTCCGCCTCGCCTGCAGAATCGGCGGTTCGAATCCGGCTCGCACCTCTAAGTTTCCTTATGAGCGAAATTCGATTTACTGAGATTTTCGGTGAAGGACAATATAGTAAGGAAACCTGCACGCATCTGCGAAGTAATTCAAGAATCTGTGTGAAGTCCCCAATCCGCACTGGGCTCGCGTGGGGCTATAGCCCTAACTCTCGTAATTAGAGGAGGCCTGTGCCCAACAGTGCTGCAGTGGGACGTAAATAGGCTGTTGTGGTGGTGGTGGTGGTGATTGCTTTTTTTCAAAAGCTCTCAGTTCACTGCTGAACACACTTATTAGGTCTACTCCAACCAACGTTCCCCACATACTGTTCCTTCTAAGTATGATTAGTGTGATTCTATCACACTGTCAATCATAATGGCATGATTTTACATAAAACAAAACAAATATTCTTTTAGTACAAAATGGATACTTACTCAATACATATTATCCTGAAGTGTGGCTTCGGTTTATTTTTCTTCCTAAAATTCTGCACGTCTCTATTGTAAACGTCGAAATCTATATTCAGTAAACATTCGTCTTTTACAACCTTGTTTGTCTCTATTATACTTAACTTTTTCAACACAGTTTTCAAGTCTGTACAGTCCTCTGCGGTAATAATGGAATTCAAACTGAAGTTCTTCTGATTTTGGGAGTTCGCTTCAAATTTGCGGGCTGATTCTTTGCATGATTGCCAGTAACTTATTTTTGTATCCAACCAGTTATTATGCAAATTGCCACTCATGAATTCATACAAAAAATCACCACTGTGATCCATCAATCGATTATTCATTGTATTTCTGCAAATCACTTCAGCTCTTCCGAAATCATCCTCATTAGGAAGCCAATCTTTGTTAAAAGTATTTGTCAAAAACTCACTGTACTTTCCACTCCTAGTATCACTTGTTTCTTGCTCCATGCTTATTTCTTTTCTAGCATTATAATTATTGCCGCTTGCAGTTTGTTTTTCAGCGAGTTGTTTCAAGATGTAAAATGGATTTCTCAACTTCTTGCTTTTTTTGGGCTTAGGAGTTGCTTCCATAGCACCCTCGGAATCTGACGATGTGATTACTATTTGCCGTCTATCTAAAACTTCGTAATTAGAATTTACATAAATATCGGCGTCATATGACTTGTTAAATGTTTTGATCGCATTTGAAAATGCTCTTCTATGCCTTGGCGAAGATTCGTTTTTATCTTCGAGCTCCTTGATTTTCAGTGCAATTTTTTTTAGTGATTCGAAATTCTGATCGTACTCGTATGTGTTGCTTTCATCACTGCTCCTTTTTTTCTTAGGCCGAGACTGGTCGTCGTCTTCTAACTCAATCGTTTCCAGAATAACTTCATTTTCGATAATTTCCAGAGAATCATTGAGTTGTAACTTTGCTTTGTACCTTGCATTGTATGTATTAACCAGTCTCTGTAAAGCCTGGATATTCTGCACTTGCGTGTTGCCCGATTGAACTAAATGCCTCAATTTCATAGCTAGCTTTTTAATGCTATCTAAATGATACCGCTTTGTGCCTTCCCTTTTTCTTTTTTGCGGCCTTCCCGAATCTGTGATGTTCAAGTTTGGTGTTGAAACAGTTGAATAATTGTAACATCTAAACATTGGTTGCATCCTGGGAAAAACTTGGAATCTTAATGGGATGCTAGGATAGAATGGCCTTTGAAACGCCATATTAAAATTGTAGTGGCTCCAGTAGTTAAATTGACGAAACTGGTTTGTCTGTTGAGAAAATCTCATGTTAGGGAAAAATTGTGGTGGCAAAGTGTTCTGGGCACTTTCATTTGAAAATGAGCTTCTTATTCTTCTCACATGCTGTTCATTAACATCCGTAATACTATATGTCTGAGAACTGGATGATGGAGAAGGATTTACATTTTTTACTCTTAAATTCTCTAAATTTAACACATAAGCTGAGTTGTTCAAGAATACATTTCTTGGAATATGTTGCTCCTCTGGAGCTTTTACAGTGACTATAGTCTTTTGGTACAAATCTGGTAGGTTCTCCTTAAATGATTGATGGACCACTTGTGACCTACAAGGTTTTACTTCTCTGCTGCAAAGGACTTCCAGCCTTTTTTCTATATAATCTTTAGAACCTTCATGACATATTTCTGCACTGACTATATCTTCATTCATTTTTTCATTACTGTCATCACATAAATCTACACTTGAACTTACTTCTAAATTATCTCCATTTGTATTGCCTTCTTCTATTTTAACCCTTTCATTATCACTACTTGTATTGTTTTCTTCTTTAAGTGTACTTTCTCCATGCCCTGTACTTGCATCCATATCCGTTTCATTTTCAACATCAGTGCTTTCTATTTGAACATCAGTCTTTTGATCAGTTACTGTGATATCACTTTCCGGCTCCCCATTTGAATCTTTTGAATTTTGTGACTCATTATTTACAGTATTATAAGTCAGAGATTTGTCATGTCTAAACACTTTATATCCTAATCTGCTAAGGGAAGCATACACTTTATACTGGACTAGTGAATCTGTGTCTCGAAGGAGTAAGGAATAAGCTTGCTGAATTGACACTATCACCCCGTTATTCTTCAACTGAAGACAATTCTGAGGACATACAATAATATTTTGTACTGTTCCAACTTGTTAAACCAGTATCATGAAATTCTAAACACATTTATGTTTTAAATTTACACATCTATCTTGTGTTTTCATATCAAGGGGACTCGATCACTTTTCTTCTAGAAAATAGTTCAGATCCTAACAGAAACACACATCTACCAGACTGAAACACATGTACATGAACATTAGCTTAACTATATACCTACAGATAGCTAGTAAAACATGACCATATGTTTGTTTACACATGCAAGTGTCAGCAAGTTTGCCAAATGTGTGAAGTGAACACTTTCACTTCATTTCATTGTAATAAGGTCTAAAGTGTTCACATATGAATGAACTCGGGTATATCTTACCATTTCCATCAAAAGCAATGTCTCCTCGGGCCTGATGAACCACTGCCCACCAACTGTGTGCCCGAGGTATTGCCAGTGGCCACCACATCTTTGTGTCACTTCTGCCAGCATTAGGTCCTCTCTCCAATGTGCCACGCTTAGTGTACCTCTGGAAATGCAAAGAAGAAAGGAACGTTATTGTACATACTTACATAGTTATAGTACAAAGTTGCTGCTTTACCAGGGCTACAGAGTCCAGTGTCACTGCAACTATTTCTGATCTATTGTGATCGCCACTTATTGTATTATTGTACATAGCTCACATTCAATACCGTGGCAGATCCAGGATATTTTGGGGCCTAACCCAGCTGAGTGAAGAAAGTGTCTTGTACTTTGAACAAGCTAATATTGTATATTTTATTTATATTAAAATTCTCAGAAATGGTTCAATGAAAGGGACGAAATTTGCAATATAGGGGTTTATGGGTGAGAAGTGAGAAAAACAATCCAGCTAGGTCATACACCGGGAAACTAATCTTTTGTTATTATCACTTGAGCAAAGCTTGGTCACTCAGGTATAGTTTATTTAAGTTTGGCTACATAAACTTGAAGCATTTCTGGGAAGAAGGCTGAGCTTAGTGTAAGAAAAAATTGAGCTCGGGGACTACAAATAAATTTTGATATTGGCAGGAAGTCCCCATTTAACAGTAATTTTTGCCTAAAAAAATATTTTGACAGCTCATTATGCAAGATCATAAAACAAACGACTCAGTGGTATGTTCATTTTCCGGCAAGCAATAAACATTTAGATTAAACAATGCTTCCGGCGTCATCTAACTTAATATTGTTACGCCTTAAAAAATAGCCTATTAGAACCAGTTTCAGACAGATTTGTTTTGTAATCAAACTTGCATAGCTCGTTTTATTTTAAGAGTTCCAAGTAGGTACTTACAATTTATCAATCCTCTCAATTTCGATAAGATGTTTCCTTGCTTCCAGCGCGTTTTGGACTTGTTTCTGCTCCAACCACGATCCGTTGGGAAAAACTTCCTTCAACCCGACTTCAGGTAAAGATACACTGGCCTTCTTTGCACCTTGGGCAACGAGTTGTTCACCGCTGAAAACGAACAACCAAACCAAACACTTCATAAATTACAACGTTCGTGATACCAGCCGCATTAATTGATAAACAGACGAGAATACTTACGACAGCATCTCAAATTTCTCCATATTTCTTTTACTCGTATAATTAAAGGCAGTAACATGGAATTCCTACATTAAATACAATACAGACCCATTTTTAAAACCCCGCACCGACCAAAAACTACTACGAACATGACGATATACGTACGTACGAATAAAACATTTTCAGATCTTGACGTCTGTCATGAACAGTATTGCGTACTGTAAAAAATATTTCCATAAACATATTTCGGAACATCATGCCTTTACCTTTGCTTAAAATAATATTAACAAATTAGGTATTGTTTTTATACTGCATTTACCTCTAAAAATAATAATGAAAAATTTATTTTAATGCAGAGATTAAAAAGGCAGGATATTTGCTTGAATATCGCTGACAACCCCTATCACATGCTTGTTGTAACATCAATCACTAGATGTCACTACTGATGTTAAAGCCACCCTCGACCGTTAGCAGGCGCGGCGCACTCTTTGATTTCTTCGCGCTCGATACAAGTACCCGCCGGCTTCGCACCGTGGCGTGATGATTAGTGGTTGCCGCGCACTGCTAGCGAATGCACGCGCGCGATTAAACTCTTAATGTACGTCGCGACGTAAGATGTCGTCGACAAATGTGCTATGAAATTTGAATTATGTCAAAAATATATTGTATAGCAGAGGGTTGTAGTAATAACAACAGTAAAATGATTTGGTAAAAAGTAAAATGATGAAATTTGGTATGTAGGTAGTTCCAGACAACCCAAATTCTTATTTTTTTTAATAAGAATAATAACCATGTATAACTATGCATGTACAGTATAGTATAGTTCAGTATAGTATCGGGTATGCACATCCTATGTTCTCGAGACGACGGCTAGTATATTATGATAATGCAGTTGTGTGTCATAATTTTGAATTTAGCAGATTCATAAATTGACGGATAAAGTATGTTATAAATTACGTTATAGCATCTGTGTAGACGAGTACTTTTAATAATAAAAAAATAACTAACTTAAATATATATTTTGTAAATAACACTATTCTACCTAACCTATGTACTAGAGTCTGACCAGCGAGTCGTGTCACAAAAAAAATGCGGCAATTTCAAAAAAACTGCTACGGGCAACACATTAAATTATATACTTATAGAGGAGAAAATAGATTTGATACTTGGAATATTTCAATAGTGTGATATATCATTTAGTTCAGAAGTCAGAACTGGAGTCTATGAGGAAATAAAGGAAATCCTCAAAATTTGATGGCATGTGCAAGACCGACGTCCATTTCAAAGACCATTTTATTTAGAGGGAAAATAAAAGGATGTAATTTATTAATTACTTATTTAATTATGAATCGTAATTAAAATCAGAATCTAGAAATTCGATACCTGATAATGAATCATCGGTATCATCTTCACTTTCACGGACCTGTATAATAAATGGAGCTAATTCAGTGTCTACAATTTTGTCTTTAATTTTATATTTATTTTCTACATTGATTACATGATCTGTAAACCTTTTCCAATCTTCTGATGTAATGCTTGCAAAACATTCTCTAATTAAATTTTCGGTTTCAGAACCAGGTAAACCTATATTTTTACTGGCTACTCTTCGTTTTGCCAGACTCCAAATCATTTCTATAGCATTAAGGTCACAATGGTAGGGAGGTAATTTAATTACCTCGTGACCATGCTCCTTCAATATTTCTTCTGCTTCATACACAGGACTAACTTTGTTTTCAGTCACCAGGCACATCAACTCGGCTTTTGTAAAACACTCTTGATAAGGAATATTATTTTCACTGAGCCATTTCTGAATATCGGCCTTCAAATTCTGCATCGTCGGGGGTTTATTTATTTGTGTGACATGGTAACTTGCATTATCCATCACAATCACACTAGGCTCATTTAAATTTGGGATCAACATCTCACGTAACCATTTCAAAAAATTTGCACTGTTCATATCGTCATGATAATCTGCAGCTTTCGATTTTGTACTAAATACTAACAAAGCATTTGGGACAAAGCCCTTTTCTGATCCAGCATGCACTATAATATGTCTTTTTCCTTGAGAAATTTTATCCACTACACCAGAAGTAGAAGGCCCTTGCCATGACTTTTTTGGTCTGTAATTTTGATGTACGTAGGTCTCATCGATATACACAATCAATTTTCCTTCTTGTCTCTTTTCTTGAATACTTCTGAGATACCTTTGTCTCCAACCAGATATTTCGAAATTTTCCATAAGAATTGACCGTTCTTCAATATTTCTCTTAAATTGAAATCCATTCAGGTGCAAAATCTTCCTCAGTGTTTCACAACATCCTGAGAATCCGATAGACTCTTTAAGGTCAGCATGTAATGTTCTTAGAGTAGGAACTTGTTTCTTGACACAATAAAATTCATTTATTTTATTACGAATGGCTGATATGTCAAAACCATCTAAATCTGACACAGTTGGTTGGCGGGGACGTTTTTTCCCTGGCGTATTCCATTCGCCTTGATTAATCGAACCCTCTTTTTTAACTCTGCGCAATGTTCTAATGCTTACTCCTAAAAAAGATAACATTTCAAATGAGGGCAAGGCAATAAAAAATTGAAAGATTAAAGAATTTTGTTGATCACTAATATTATTGGTACCTGTGCGACCGAGCTTTGCTCGGGTTAAAATAGCTATAACCGAGAATAAGAATTACCTGTCATGGTCGATATTTTCGCCAAATAAGCAGATTCTGATTTATTATCCTCAGTAATCACTACTTCGAGTTCTTTTGCCAATTTTTCAATAGCTTTAATATTTAAATCATCCACGCGACCTAAAAACAAAATGAAAGTTTCAAATTAGTCATAAACCAAGTACGTAGTTCTTCGTGAATAAAAATACCATTTAAAAAAGTATCAAAGTCGGTCACTCAACTTACCGCAATGCGAAATAATTTCATCCAGTATCCGTTTCTTTTTCAAGAATGTATCATTTTCATCGCTTCTAACTTGATTGTGGTTACAAATCATTGTAAATAACATGCTTCTAACACTGCTTTTAATCGGTTTACTCATTGTATTTCGTTTTAACCGTTTTCAACTTCCAAATCAAAGGCACAGTGACAGGGCAACTACAAATAATTTGACAGCAAGTACGTCAGCCAATAGTTGCCATATGAAGAATTTTAAAAAATGGCTTGTGACACGACTCGCTGGTCAGACTCTAATACCAGACGCATGATTTAATATGTTCTCGAGTGCGCCAGCCCTAGCGCTAGGGCGTGGCCTCCGAAAGAGCGCGTTGCATGTGATAGAAAGAGATGGCCACTTTGGGAGCGTACGGTGCAACAAAACCGGTTTTTTGTTAGCAGTCGGCCTTCTGTACGTTAGTACTATTACTTATTCTGTGCCGTTAGTGAGATTTTCTGCTCGCTACGCGGGGAGAAGAGAAAATCTCACTTCCTGGCCTTGGCAAGACGTAAAACTTTAGACAAACCACGGGCTGTTAATTCGTAAAGCCAAACAAGCACCTGTGATCTGGGCATAAACGAATTCACCGCCCTAGATTAGTAATGTACTATTTTATTCCAACATTTCCACAGCCACAGGATCCGGATTTTCCGCACATAACATTCTAGTAACTTAAAAATTAAATAGGTAAAGAGATTCTACCTAGTCCGTTAATATTCGTCTGTGCGTACTTACTTTTTAAAGTTTTTACCCAACCTCAAAAAGGAGGACATTGACAAAATCTTTTTTTGTACCTATTTATAAATATACAAATAAATTACTTACTTAGCTTCTGTCCGCGACTTCCTCCGCGTGGAATTCCTTTATCGCGTTCCCACGGGAACTACAGGCGTTTTTCCAGGATAAAAAGTAGTCTCCAACTCGGACTCCAACCTCCAACCCGTACCTCCGTGCCAAATTTCATCTCAATCGGTGAGGCGGTAAGGAGAAGAGGTAAGTAACAGACGGAGAGACAAATCAGACAAGGTTACTATTTCGCGTAAGTAGTATGTGGTCCTTTTATTCTTACATCTCACACGTGCTAATTCTGGAAGGATCTTCCCGTAGGGGTTGGGTTTTCGTGTGCCCAAGTGGTGCCAGTCCTTATGGATTCATCCGGGGGAACGGGAGTTCTTGGTGCCGGTGCACCCTGGGCATCGGCGTACAATTTCCCGCTTGCGGGCTATTGAACGCTGATGGCGAATACCCGATAAATGATTTTGGTTGGTTTGGTGGGTTTTGATTTAAGCAAAGGGCGTTGCAGAGGAGACGAAGTGGGGACGTTGCCCTTTTCAGGGCCCCGGTCATTTGCTGACTGGGGCGGCACTTGGAGGTTGCGGCCCGTAAGGGTTGCTTTTGTGGGGTGGGGTTGCGGCGGAAGACGAGTGTCGGTATTACGACGCGCCGTTCTACCTCTTCCACAACCCGACCTGAGGTGCAGCAGCACCGACAGGAGGGGAAGGAGTTTTCCCCAGAACCCAACCCCTAGTGGATTGCTGCTGAGGAACCGGGTGGTGTGATGACCTTGAGCAATTGAGGCAGACAGCTGTCTCAGCGGACAATGTCTGTTTGCATTGGAGGGAGCGAGAAGCACGGCCGCGGCTTATGGGCGATATATGTAGAAAATCAGAAAAATTAAGATTAAAAAATTCCACATTGCATGAACAATATAAAGTGCTAATTTTTTTGGTATGAGTATTACGGAAAAGTGTATTTAACTATAGAAATCTGCGTTAAAAAATAAACTTATAGAACCGTTTAAAAGAA
This sequence comes from Aethes cnicana, assembly GCA_963971205.1. NCBI lineage: Eukaryota > Metazoa > Arthropoda > Insecta > Lepidoptera > Tortricidae > Aethes > Aethes cnicana. Next base: position 10,474,644 of record OZ020282.1, read on the forward strand.
GAAGAAGAAGATTACGATTTTTTTTCATGGAACCGATTTCATGAAATCCTTTTTACGAAATAGCAAGTTTTTTATTAGGTATATACACGGTGGGTCAGAAAATATGGCAAATAATTAACCCACAGCATCGGCTATCGATTCTAAGTATATTGTATAGGTCTTGATTTTTTTTTGAGTTGGTAAAAAAATAAATTGTACCTATATGAGATTGGTTGTGTGAGCGACGCCTGAATCCTATACAATTTTTTTTTACCAACTCGAAAAAAAATAAAGACTTATACAATATTCTTAGAATCGATAGCCGATACTGTGAGTTAATTATTTGCCATATTTTCTGACCCACCATGTATAGTGAATATTAACATATATTTTACTCGGCTTACAAATTCAAATAGTTTTCGTTTAAATTCTGTTTAAATAAAGTCAATTTACGTCTTGTCAGCGAACGCCTTAAGTTGGTGTATTTTAGGAAGTATATCAGAACACAACTTAGAAGGCGCGCGGAGAAGCACTTAAGCCGTTGACGCAGAGTCTGTTATTGCTTAATCCGCGCACCTTCTAAGTTGTGTCGTGGTATAAGTAGGTGTACACCGAGAATTACAAAGTCGACATTGCACCAGTGGTTCTGTAAGCAGTGTAAGCACTGACATCACTACTACTATTACAGCCTATTTGCGTCCCACTGCTGGGCACAGGCCTCCCCTCATCATGAGAGGGTTTGGGCTATACCTATAGCAGCCCAAACCAGCTGCCCTGATTGATGATCGTTTGTCGGCTTAAGGTAATATTTTCACGACATTTGTTATGCTAGTATTTCTATTGCTGACATATAAATTACGTTATGTGTTTTGGGATGTAGGTTCATAGTCTGCATTTTTATGAGGCAGACTATGACCTGCATATATATAGATATACCTACCTATAGGTAAATTTAGATTTTCCCGGCATGTAGAGGTAGAGGGCGGGGGGAGGTAAAGGTGAAAAGAATTGAAGGAGAGGCACTGGCATGAAAATAGGCGTAAACGGCTTAAGATGTTACAGGAGGTAATCGTGATCATGGATAAAAAAAAATAATGATATGCCTCTTGATAGATAGTCTAGAGTATCAAGAAATTCAGTTCAGAATACGAGTGGATACTCTGTATTCTCAGATAGACAAACTAAATTGTACAATACAAAGCAATTGTCCTCACACGACAGTAATTGCGAACAACAATTGAATCGGGACCTATCCGTCGAGAAAATGGAGTAAGTGTACGTGACTGCCTCGCTCACTATCCTACTAAATCAACCAAACTCTATTATCTCCTATCGCGAATTCGCGACATCGACTGAAACAATTAAGATGTTATGCTACTAAATGACAGCTACTCAACTTGGTTGTAAGTGAAGTACAATTAACGACTCGCGCATTCAGTCGGGTTACACGAGTTGTAGCGTAAGCTACACAGCTGTAGCCGCGCGTAGTAGCTACGACGTAGCGTAGCATGCCTGACAGCTATCGATTAGTGCCCCGGAATTACACGAAGGCGACCGATCACACACGAGCGCTCCCGACGAAGCCCGAGCGTCCATACATCTAGCGGAAGCAATGAAATGTACAGAAAGATATGAACCGGAAAAATTGTCGTCTTTTTCTTCGCGTCGCGTCTTATCCGGGTCCCGAGGTTCCCTTTGTCGGTTTTCCTTTCAACGCGCATTTTCGTTTGGGCTACAAATGGATTTTGCATGCGAGCTTTCAAAACTAAATAGCTCTTTAGTTGCTGAATAGTAAATGGTTTCGTTTCGTCTTACAAAATAGGGTTAAACGCTATTTGAACTACAACTTAAAGAGCTCTTGAATGGGAGGGCGTCATTAAACTTGAAGTTAATTGGCTGTAGGTAGGAAGAGTGCTCGAGGATGTCGCCGGTAACGTTACGACCGCAGTCGGCGAGGGCTGGAGGCGATTTAACGTATTGTACCACGGGGCGCCTCCCCCGACCTCCCCCTAAAGCCTCCCATAGCTCAACGGAATAGTCGCTCGTTCAACGCACGCTAGCAACGCCGGCCGGCATCGATTTTAATTCACAAAAAAATCCAAATTCGAATTAATCGCTCGCGAATTTTCTTCTTCATAGAAGAAACAATCTACGATTTTGTGGGGAAGTCTAGGAGTGGATTCGTTGGGAATTCCGTGAGGTATTTTGACGTGAACGCTTGCGGCTAACTTCAGGGTGCTCTAATGGGGTGATGGATAGTGTTATCGGTTGTTGTTCGCGGTGAAACATGCTTCAATCGTGTTCATAGTATTCGCTTTAGTGGAAAACCCGATACGTGCAATCTATACGGTGTGTTGTGATTTTACGTGAACGAGTTCGATGCGCCTTTTGTATCGGATGCACTGAGATATAACAGTGTTTTTGTTACATATTAGTATTTAAAAATTTACTTTGAAGTTAAGCAATGTTTAAGTATCCTAGAGTGAACCTTTTTAGCTGAGTGAGTGTTTACGATCCTGAAATTTTAAGGTAAGTTAGCGCACGATGAACTTTTACTAATTTTGGTGCTAAAGCTAAGCAGGCCAAGTAGGTAAGTAATTGCACATATACTCGGTACCTTTATTCAAGTCACGAGTTTTAGAAGTAATATTGTAGAAGGTTTACACGTAGATATTTAGGATGTAGGATGTAAGTGTTAGGTAAATTTTAATAGGTAGGTAATAGAAATGTTCTACATAATAAAAATAAATGTAAGTTGGTATTCTTAAGATTGGTGATATTAATTTGTGTTTAGGTAAATATTTAAATTAAAAACTATAATACCAATATTTCTGCACAAATTGACAAAAATGACAACAAATTTAACCGTCATTTGAAAATAATAAAATTAAACAACAGCTAAAAAATAATAAGATGAACAAGCATATAAATATCCAGGCGAACTGTACCTACATAAATGTCACAGAAACCACTGCAATAAACTTCCCGAAAATGTAAACACAGACGTCTAACGTTGACAGAAGCGCCATCTTTGGAAAAGTAGGCGTAGCAATTAGTTTACGCATTTGCCGCTGCGAGCAGCGCCAAAGTGTCAGCCGGCAACACTGCAGTCACGCCGCGTTGACGCGCGCCTCTACCCGCGTAGGCGTAGATCGCTTCGTGATAAACAATATTATGTTTTCATTCTTATCAACACAAGATCCAAGTCAAAGGAAGTGCTTGTAAAAATATTTGACCCGAAGTCCATTCAGTGTTTGGTTGTGAATTAAATGGTAGTGCGCCTGTGTGTGTGTTTTGTTGGTGCCGAGGATTTTGAAGGAGTCAGCCGACTGTTGCCGGCATGAGGAAAATAAACGGTGAGCACCCAAGATGCTGAGAAAGGTCATGCGATACTTTAAGCATGCGAGTTTCTACGATAACCGCGACATGTAGATAAGAACTTTATTGACTTAAGTAACCCGGTTTTGAAGGCAGATAGATTGGGCAAACGCGCAAAATATTGTTATTCTACGCCGGCTGTGAAGTAGTCGCAGAGCTCCATTGAAAGCGATAGGGCGATAAATGCCAACCGCTCGGGGGTCGCTTTACCTTTAATAATAATTGTAGGGGCCAGACACGCTGCAACTTCCGCTACAAGTTTCAATGAACTCCTCATATTCCTTGTTGATCAAAATGAAATGGTACTCAAATCTCAATGAAGCAATCAAGACTGTTGCAACTTTGAATTGAGAAGAAAGTCACGACGCTTGGAAGCCGAAGATAAAAAGTTATTATGTCTCGAAATAGCGTTGCTCAACACAACGACCGAAATCATTAACCGTAGCAGATCCCATACAAATGGCCCATAAACGTAATCCGACAATGTTTGATGGGTCGCCGGCCGCCGCGTTACGAAAACCAGTCTACATTGACAGTGATGAGGTCGAGAAGACATCAACACCGCAGAAATACTTACTAAATGTAACTAATCACAAGCTAATTACTTAAAACACCTTGGAATTAATCACAAAATTACCTTGAATGTTGATTCAGATTTAAAATTGTAGACTCCACGAGAACCGACGCATTGGGAGGCCCGCTCGCGAGATTGATTGTTAAATTATTGCGACAGACACCGCAACACATCTATTTGTTTTAATACTAGTATACAAACGGTGTCTTTTGATGGTGAATATATATGCTTTGTTGTAATAATTTTCAATCCGAACGCCTCGGCTCCCACAATAAACAGCTATGAAGGGAATTCGCGTTAATAAGCCTGAGGTAACGTATTCTTGGGCGGTTAGTTGTTTTACGATCCCGAGATATGATGAGGCAGAGGTCGACGGCCGAAGCTTAGTTAATATGCCTGCACGGTGCGGAGAAAATCAAATAAACACTCGTTTCATCTCCGGTTTATCGGCGATGCACTCTGTAGCCTTGCACTTCGTCCGTGCGCCGTCGTCACGGCCATTACTCAGACATCGGAGTCCAACAATCCCTTCCTATACTCATACGTATAAATAATGCATCGAAAAACTTGTTATAGGAAGTTTTTGTCCGCCTCGCGGTGTTTTAATTAAAAGATTAAATATCTGTTGCAATTTATCACGCGTTAATTGAGATATAGCCAACATTACTTCAAAAAATATCGGCTCATTAACAAGACACTGAATTGTTTCCCACTTCCCATCATTATACAACTCTGGAGGGATCGGCCTGAGTACTTCACAAAATTAATCCTTCTCAAGCCTTGGCATGCCCGTAAGCTCATTGTTCCGTCAGTTTTGGTTTGGTTTGTCCACATGTTTAACTATTCATTAGTAAAACAATTTGAAGCAATCATACGTCGAACGGACGGACGATAATGTCTCTATTGATTTTGCCAGCAGTTCGGAACAGCACTTCAATATTGACAATGAGAGGTAGTTTAGACGCCATTACGTGCCGCGGGAGTTGATGAGCTCCTACGTGACACCCAGTTCATTGCTCCAGTTTTTTGCGAATTGATCTTGTGAATGAGTTTGCAGACCTTGGAAGACGCACGATATATAGCTGTAATAAAAACAAAGCGTGTCAAAATATTGCTACTACTTGGGTGGTTACAAGTTAGAAGTATCAGTTACATAGTCAGTGGCAACAACGTCAAATCGAATGATTGTCAATTCGGATTCGTAAATCAGTCAATGTGAAATCAATGAGTAACAAGCGTTAGCGCAGTGTCGCATGAATGCTGGATGTCAATACGCCACATTAGCAGTAGTTACGCGGCGCACGTGAATGCCATGCTGATTGAAATCGCGCGTTTGTCACAAATTGTCGCTCCAATTCGAAGGTGACGCGAATACAGATCGGCGAGGTCAGATGGAAAGTTTTCTGAAAATGGTAGACCAAGACTCGTAGAAACTTAAGCGAACCTGCGAAGTAATAAACATCGTATAAAATGAAAGATATAATAGAAAAGACGTTATTGCATGTATCCAATCATTTTCTACAGGCAGTTAAAAATCATAAGTAAGTCTATCAAAACCTAGATCACATTCCAAGGTGTCTGCACGTTCATTACTTCCGTTTACGGGGAATTTAATCCTGTATTTCGCCTGTTAATGAAGTTAGCGTCATTTATATTCTGAATCTAAAGCGCAGGTAAACTGCTCGGCTCAGTTGCCTCCGCGGGGTGGTGTGATATATTCAGGGCCCATTTAAATATTCCCAGGGGTGATAAGGGGAAGGGATGCGTGCTGGTTAATCAAGTAACGTGATCCATTTATTTGGAGCACTCTTGATATGGTGTCACTGAACCTTGGAATATTGTAAGGGAGATTTAGGCGGAAGTGGATATAACAGATAATACGTTTCTATTAAGGATGCTCGAAAATGATTCAATTCGAGCTACTGAATGAATTGAAGATCGAGTTCAATTAATGACGCAATAGATTGCTACATTAAAGACTAGTTTTACTACTGTTTTGTCTAGAAATATTGTTGCATTGTAATGTGTTCTACAACCTATTATTTAGGTCTCTTTATTCTAGTCTTGAAGACCTTCTTTACACTGTATTATAACTGATACAGCTAGTTTTCAAGTTTTTCTTATCAAAAAACATAACTTATATGACAATGTAAAGACAAAATGTTTTTTTGTGAGAGGCATCACATTGTTGTGCACTTATGTACCCACACTTTGTAGAAGAAATCTGGCGGGACTTTGGTATCAAAGATTTTATAGAAATTTCATTCAATTCAAGCCAAGCTGAACTTCGAATTCGATCGATGGCAATGCAGTGAAATGGTGAACAGGCGGGTGCAGCGTTTTGCCGCGTTTTACAGCATTCGATCTATTTACGGTTTATGAACGGCGGTAAAGCTGGCGCGTTGAACCGTGGCCGTGCCTGCATGTGAATCGACACTTTTGGGAAACTAAACATCAATAATACTCAATTTATTTGTAAAATTATTCAAGAAGAAGAAAATAAGGATCAGAATATTCAGCAAAACATACATCAAGAACAGAACATGAAACAATATAAGTTGGCAAGCTAGACTGAAAAGGAAGACCAGTGGAGTTGCCTAAACGCTGGTCTTCTAGGGAGGATCTTAAGTTAGTAAAAACATGTCCCAAATTTCGATCGCATGAGTTCCAGTTGGAAGCATCACAAGATGACTAGAATTGCATATAATGTCTTGTGACTTGTTTATCTATGACCACTATCTACAATGACCTTGAAACATACGATCGAAATAAAAGTAGAATAATGTGAAAACGAGTATATCGGTTTAAAGGATTGCTATTTTAAAACGACTCTCCTTCGTGACGCTTGATCAAGTCAAGACTATGTATAATCATTATGTTAATACAGTCTGTTGTGGCTTTCCAATTTTGAATTACATTGGCGACAGGAAACGTTTTACTATTTATTCAAACACGATTCTGGGTCTACTCTATAAACAAGAGCCTATTTAAGTTGTGTTTCCTCTACTTTATCGACACGACGATGGTTATGTGCTTATAAATCTAGAAAGATTAACTTTCTTCTCCTTTAAAAGGGTGTCGCTATATGCGTGCCAGGTACCAAAAGTATCATTTCTAGCCTGAATTCGTTGACATGATTTCGGAGTAGATTTGTTTGAATTGCGATGAGTTGGAAGCAAATTTCTTCATTCATTCAATAGTTTAATGCGAAAGCATTCTCATTATTTTATTTTTACCTTTCGACGCTTAAACCGCTAAACCGAGTGCAACTGACACAAAAATTTGGTATGGAAATTTGGTGGTGAACTGACATAACTAGTATAGTTTCTGTCGAGAAAACATCCCAATGAGATATGAAATTCCACATAAGGCGAAATCGGTAGTTGAAGCTGGCATTCTGATAAATCCTTTTTTTATAAGTTTTCAACGCATGCCTTACATATATTAACGCGCTGCTATTTTCAATACGAAACGAATGTTGACAAGTCGCGTAAATTTCAAACGTTTCTGTTATTATGGACGAACGAAATGAGCTTGCTTCTGTTCAGGTCACGATTTCACAAACAGTTATAATTATAACGTTACAGTACCGCTAACGTTTACTGAAGTAGATGGAGTTAGACTAATAAATGTTGGAACTGAAGTGGGTACCTACCGTCGTTAATGGTTTAGGACTTTGCTTATAGGTACTGGTTGTTTTTAAAAAGCTTTAACTTCTACAATCATCCTGCCGACAATACATATACTTACAGAAAATCTTACAATATGTAGACTCGAAAAGAACGTCTTTGAAATGTTGTCATTTTCAATAATGATAGCAAAATGTTTTGCACAAGAAAGGAAAATAAGTTGCCGCTCTATAGTCAGACCAACATTTGTATCGTGAATAGATCTAGCGCCATCTATTGAAGTGTCAGGGAAGCCATATTGATCGTATCATCGCCATATTGTCAGATGACGCTCGTAAAGTATGGGCCTCGTAAAATGAAGATACCTGAATCCAGCGCCTCGTTTGATTAAGATTGCAAAGTATCGGATTATTATAGAATGCAATGACAATATGATGCTGCAAAATGATCGTCCATATTTCGTGTTCAATTTAGCATTTTGAAACAGTTTGACTTCTTATTTATACGTAGGTATGTTGACGGTTTTCAAAAAGGTGGTGTTAAGGTTTTTTTATCATCATTAATGGAGATGGTATTTTTTTTGTGAAGTTCTGTTTATTTTTGCCTACTAAAGAATCTGATCCTTGTTCGTAAAAAAACAATGTTCACTCTGTTATTAGAAAGTTAAGGAGGCGTTCAATGTTATCTGTACCATTTCCTCGACGCTTTTACTTACGCAACTAAAGTCATTAACACAGTTAATCCTTAACTAACACTGAGCCCTGATAATCGGTTAAACCGTTCCAAATCCAGTTTAACCAACAAATTATCACTTGGCATTCCCGGAGCGGTCTAAGGAAGTGACGTCATAAAGAATGGCCCCACGCGCGTTTCCGCCACGCGGCCTTCACCTAAAAGGTTGTTGATAGCTCTTGTTTAAAATTAGAACCGACTGACTTTGGAACGTGTTTTTGCAACGTACCTATGCCTGGATGGAACCAGTTTTCTTGAATATTTTACTTTTTTTGTTGTTCAGTCGACAGTCTTACAGCGACACGTTTATTAATTGTGTCTCAATTAGGCATTGTGCAAAACCTCTAGGATGCCACTAGGTTAGTTATTTTGACGGTGTGCTTTTTATTTTTTACTAGGTTATAGCAGAGACAATGTAAGTACGAGTATATAGTCAATTTCCTTACATTACGGCGTATCGGAAATGGCCAGGGAGCTTCAAATTTTCATACTTCGCCTGTACAGTCTAGATGTAGCTCGTGGAGTTCAAATTTGTATACAGGCTATCTAGGCAGCGCCATCTATTATCGCATTTAACACCTTATTTCAGATTGTTTGAAGGTTGTCATTCTACTCATACTTTAGTTATGAAAAATCGATCTTTCTGCATTGGCCCTTAAATTAATACATTCATAAACATGCAGAAAGTAACCAGTTATTATTTTTGAACGGAATAAACTTACGATTTTGGACAAAGCACCAAATTCAGAAGATTTTTTTACATATTTGTCTTTTTAAACGTAAAAACAAAGGTTCATTCTGAACCCCGGACGCAAAAACGAATTGTTTGGGTGGAAGGGCAAAACACGAATTTGAATTTCGTAACGGATTGAAAGCGAGTTTCCGAATAATTTGACAAAAAACGTCGCATCGACAAAAGAGGGGCGGGAAAAAGCGCCTTTGTTATACCCCCGAAGTATCCCTGGAATGATGAGCGGATAAGACCCGGACTGACTTTGATTTAAGAATTCCTATCCCGTCGCACCTTGATTCATCAAAATTGAATCCTATATCGTAATGCATTAAATTTAGAATAGATTCCTTTTTTGTGGCCTTAGGTATCGCGGACGTGAAACATGTCAGTTTTAAATTTGGGTGTGCAAAAGGGACAGATCTACTAGATGACATATTGCTAGCATAAGTCGTAAACTAGTACTATTTATGTTTATGTCTAATCTAATCTAACGAAGAATTGCTTAAACTAAGTGACAGTGGGCGGAACGCTATGCTTGCAGAATTGATTCCGACTGAGCTAGAAACTTCTATTACGCCGGTCACCTGCCGGTAAACGCGATGTTAATAGACTTCCAAAAAAATCGAGACAGGCCCCTGTCCAGCTTTGGCCGTCTTTTAACTGACCTATCAGATGTATGACAGTAGATGTCGCGAAACTCGCGATTATAAAGCACTATCGGTTCTCAGGAGAGTCAGGAGAGAAGCCGGATTAGCGATGTATCCTCAAGTTAATACTCGATCGCTTCATTAATACAGACGAAGTTTGGCGTCGCACATCCTTGTTACTTCAGTGGCTTAGAATATCAGCACGCAAACTAAGAACACACAATTAAATTATACTGAGAAATTGTTGATGGAACATGATACTTTAGAAAGTCAGTTTGCCAGTTTGGTATGATTGGAAACATTTTTATTGCTCCATCCTCATGCCAACTTAAATATACATCAAAAGTGTTTTTAACATTTTTCTAGCATAAGAAAGAAAAATCGAGACAAAGGATTACCCATTCACATTATTTATCATTAGACTTGAAAATACAAAACAAATTGGTTAGGTAAAGCTATTATAGAATGTTCTCGAGAAAAAAATGTTGAGTTTCATCTGTTAGGTTAAATATTTATAAAAAAGTAATGCGATACCTACGTACTGTGGCATTGTTTATTTATATTGTGCCTAAATAGATGTATAATTCCTAACTAAAACAAGTTGAAAGTGAATAATTGTTAAGTTTGCGTTTTTTCATATACTTAATAGTGAAGTGAACCATACGAATAAAATTGACATGGACAGTGTCGTCCTCTTGTTTTTGTAAGATATGTTCTGCTGCTGGCAAAACTTGAATATATTAAACTTAACTTGAGAATTGAAGTCATCTATAGTTCTGTATTAAAATGTTGGTTTCAAGTACACCTAACGAGACCTTTGTTTATGTTCAGTGATCAGTTCGCGAGGCACCTTTTTCACCTGAGTCAAGACATCCTGTTATTTTACCCTCTTAACCGCCACAGCTGGACATAGCCGACAGAGCCTACAGCGTAAAATATACTTTAAATCATGCTCGTATAGTTAAAATTGGCGCTACTTTTACAATTCCCTTGGCGTTTAAAGGGTTAAACTTACATTGTTAGCTGCACCACGGTAGCGCTCGCAGTTCCGTGACTCACGAGTCTTCTGTTGATCAGAGCCATACAAAATACTTATTTATTTGTCGGACATGACTTTCTGGAAATGCCTTTTCGATTTCCCTATAGAAGTCTTGCTATGAGACAATAAGAGCAATGCGCATCAGCAGAAGATGTTCAGAGATTTGGGATTTGGGAGAAATAAGTAATAGCTACAAACCACAGAGCGGTCAGCGACTTAAGGTCAAGCTTAGGTTCACATTCAGATAGGTACCTATCCTGAATTACCACGACATCTATTTATATGGATGGATGAAGTAGGTAAGTACTTTTAACAAAATATGACAAGGAAGACGAAATGTTACGGTGGTACGTATGAAAGAACAAATAGGCACCAAAAACATACCCCTGAACAATTCTACTTTTCGTCCGCAAGTTACTCAAACATGGCAAATCATCTCGAAGCAACATCATAATGAGATGGCTTTGTGATGCTCTAACGAAGCATACGATCTACACAAATCCTCCTCCATATTTCAATTCCAGAACGTGAACCATTCATTTAAACTATAACTTCTTTAAAGATCGCTTTTATAAATGAGAAGTCCCAACAACTCCAAGTAATGGTCACGTAGGAGTAGGCAAATATTACAATAGCTATGTTTCAACCAACAATCCTATAGAACTAGAGGCTGGTGGGAAACTGCAAGCATGCTCGCTCGCAGAGCTAGGTATTTAGTCAACAACATAAAAAAGGTGTATCAGCAAAATATGATCATTTTCTTTTCAAACCCTATCGAATTGTTTCAAGGTTTAAATTTATAGTTTATTTATTATTATAGTTGCAAATGAGTGTCGCTCACTTGGTGCTTTATAGTTGATAAGTTTTATATTGTCAAAGGCTCATGGGCAGGAATAGAATCCTATAGTACCCCAGTTCGATGGATAGAAATAAGAAATCATTCTTGAAAAATAGTAGTTACTATCTACTAAATTGAACCTTTTCTGATAATAGTTAATTAAAGTCTAAAATCACAAGTAGGTACGTTGAATTCAATCTTGAGTTCAACTCTGATCATTGAACTTTGTATCCCAAAACTAAATACCTAGTACTGATTAAGTGTTAATTTTCATGCTATCATGATGTAAATTTAACGAGCTGGAACTAGAATAAATAAGTCATAATGAGTTTTTTTCTCATTGTCAGGAACTATGGAGGTATAAGGTTCACACAAGGTTTGCGTGGGTGAAGCGACAAGTACTCAGTGAGTGTCTACGCCATAGACGTAAATATAATATAGACCCGGTCTAACGTACACGTAATATGTCCCCACTTCCACGGTGTCCAATCCAAAGTTCTGTCACCGAGCGTGCGTTACAATAAGCGTTTTTAAAAAAACTTTTTTCGAAACTGTTTCTCAGTATCTAAAAACTCGTCTCGTTGTTGAAAAAATGTGACCCAGCTTTAGTGTCACGATATAAGTTTAACTTTGTATTGGACACCAATGAAGTGGGGAAATATGACATGTATCTACGTTAGGCCGGGTCCATACGAAGTATTATTTATGTATATGGTCTACGCAGATTTTTATACGCCTTTCTGCTACAACAAAATACTGATGTTTTTATAAACACTACATAACTTAAAGCCGTTGTCCCTTACGCACCATTATAAGTAGGTACTTAGATAAATAAAGAGACAAGGTAAATTATACATATAGACTGAGAATTTCCTTACATTTTGTATTTGTGGCGTTGAAATTTTCATACACCTTGGCTAGGCAGCGACATCTATTATCACATTTAACACTAATTTCGCGTTTACGCTGATTTGTGTAAGGGGTGTTATTCTAGGTTTACCTTAATTTTTCCCGCTCTCGCTCACACCTTGGGTCCTCTCTGAAGACAATGGCTGCCCCGTCAGTTCAAGATCACGACCGGGTCGCTCTCCTATGCAAAGCTGGAAATTAATATTCAGTTTAATGGAAAACCAGTCTAACGGTGGGCACGAGCGGTGCAGGTAACTGTAAACCTATGTTAATTTTCATTGGAAATATCGACTATGATAAAAATGCAGTTTGGTAGTCACCATGAAAACAATAGCTTGACAAATGAAAGGGTCCACAACTCCACATTCATTAATTGGATTTTAAATAAACTTGGGCTCGTTTGTGACTTAGGTAACTGTAACTGGCCATCTTAATAAAGAAAAAGAAACATTGTTTCATTATTCATGCCTGAATTGCCCGTTGATTTCAGAAAGGTTTTTGTAATTAGGTTTAATACGGTTTTTAAAGGTTTCAGTGGCATAATACTACTAATAAGAGTAGGTACATTACTAATAAAAGTGTTTTTACTAAATAAAATAAATAATCCACCTTCCGCGATTAATGTTGTTTACGTAAGTGATTCTTTTCGCTTTGCCTGTGTTTTATCAATGTTTTGGCTTTAGTTTTCTTGAACTCTAACCTATCCTCGTGTATGATTTAAAATATACTTTAGAATACCTATCGAAAACAAGTCTAGAATGTCATGAAGATTACAGAATTCCATGTCATGGCCCATTTTAAAGACGGTGTTCCGCGTCTTGTTTGATGCGATGGCATGCTACGAATTGGTTTGGTAGTGATGATGACTACGATGATGATGCTGAAGCTATTGATGATGATTACGATGATGATAGTGACGATGAAAATAAATGCCAAGTAAGCAATCAGACAGCCCTTTCTAATTCATATACGATCGTATCAATACGAAGGCCATCACGAGCTCTAAATAGAAGGCGGTTCTGACAACGATATGATCAACCTCTTTATGTGATTAAGTAATACCTATGGGTACTCTTGAACGAAAACGTGTATGGAAGTTTGAAACAATCCTAAATATTTCCTTGATATCGGCCGGGGCGCTTAGGTCGACTGCTAAAACTTCTGACTGTTCTCCATGATACAATAATTATATACTTCGCCAGGTATGCTGCTCCGCTATTTTTTAGTAGGTGTGGGTGACACCGGAACGTCGTTCACTACCGTGTGTTGCAAGTGGTATATTAAAATAATCCCCGACCCATGTATACTGTAACTCCTGTGAGTGTTTCATTAAATTATTCCGTTCATTCGTTTTTAACTTGTATTTTGTATTCTTAAACAAGTAAGTGAATGAAAATTGTAATGCGCAAATAATTTATTTTGCATTATAACGGCAGAAAATATTTCCTTCATTTTTGTTGTATTGCAATAAGTAAAGTGGCAACTTGAATTTGACGCTCCGGTGTCACAACCCGGAGTAGCAGACCTTGTTTTCTTAGACCGTGCTCTTCTCTATATTTGTCAAGTAATATTTGTTTGTGTTCCATATCTTTTGTTTTGTGTGCTACTTATTAGAACTACAGGAAACATATCCTGTTTCCTGTAGTTCTTAACTAGTATACTTAAGTATGTGAGCTATATCAGCTACTAGCTTTTCCCCGCGACTTCGTATGTGCAGAAATATAAAAATGAAAAATGCCGTTATTTTCCGTTCCCGTGGGAATTTCGGAAAATCCTCTCTTAGTGCTCCCCTACGTTCCCTAAGGAACCTGCATGCCAAATTTCAGCTCTCTACGACCAGTAGTTTTGGCTCTGCGTTGATCGATCAGTCAGTCAGTCAGTTTCTGGTTTTATATAGAAGAGAAGGGTCTAGGAAACCGGATCTGCATTGTCCTAGTCAAAATGAACATTAATAAAAAAAACAATTAATATATCCGTGATAATGCTACGAGTAATTAATGTAATGGGTTACTACCCTCACGTAATCAAAACCTTTCAATTCCATGATCACACACGATGTCTGAATATCTTTCACTCGAACCCATATCTTTCACACTAAATCAAAAGGCGTTATAACAACCACATAATCAATCATCGGTCACCAAGCATCATTAATAAATAAAGACTAAAACATCCTTTACCGTTAAAAAGTAAGGCTCTTTTTGGGTTACAACGAACCGGAAGCGTGAAACACTTTTGTGCGCGAGCACACAGTTGTCAGTGTCACTTTTGAGCGCGTGAGTCACGAAGCATCGCATGAAGGATCGTTGGTCCGCGCAAAGTTTCGAGCTTAATACAGTGAGGGTAATACCATAATTGATTGAACAGATTTAGTTATTAATGCTGATATATTGCCTGATTTTACGTTAGGTGCTTTCGAAAATATCCGCTTCAGTTTTAGTCAAACTGTGAAATGAAATGAAATAGTTTATTTGCTTGAGACATGGTAAAATAAGATGATAAGAAAAAAATGCAAGTATCAGCACATCTCAACAAAAAGTAGTCATGCAAAAATTATTATACACGAGAAATTCTTAAATTATTACAACAATTTGAATACACATGTCAACAATTTGATTTGAATGTCAAAAAAAAAACCTAAACTTAATCTATATTTTATCAAAAAAGTCATTTAACGAATAAAAGCTATTATCGGAGAGCCATTTGTGCAATGCAATGGTAACCGCGGTTGTGCTCGCAAGAAGGTAAGTAGATAAGTACGGTAATTTAACAATGAGAAGAGAGTAACGGATTACTTTCGCATTCAGATATCAGTATGGATTTTGCCCGCTTGTTTGTAAAGTATACATTACATAAGAAAGAGCTCGAATTTGTCACTGCCTGTGTCGTACAAATGGGTTGTGTTGTTTTAGTGTTAATATTCAGGTCGGAGGCAGTAATTTCAGGCGCGTCCTACGCCACGTTGACAACTGACATACGCGTGACTACTACAGAATAATCGTTATTATTTCGTGGTTATGTAAACCTAAACCTTGTTATTTATGTCAGTTTTCAGCCTAAAAACGTAAAGATAGACATAGACATAGACATTTATTTCTCAATATCAAATTACAGCATAGTTTACATGTCAAAATAAGAGAATTTCACATTGAGATCGTCAGAAAGAATACAAAATAAAAATAAAATGAAAATCAGGAATAAAATGTTTCACCGTTAGGATCGTCTTTAAATCTTGCTGAAGAAGAGGATGGTAGACGCTGGAGGAGGCCTTTGCCAACAGGCAAACTGACGACCAGAAGATAAAAAGATGGCAAATGCAAGACCACAAATGAATGTCAGAAATGAGGCTATTCAGATTCAGACAGGTATTATGCTAAAAAGGCATGATAAAATCTGCTGTTGTTACGTCCAACAAGCTTGTATCTGTGACTTCGTCATCATTTCATACCAAACTTCGCCTTTTAACCCACTTAATGGGATGATTTCTGGGGAAAAAGGTATTGTATGTTTTAATCCGGGTTCTAAATCAGATGTGTACCAAATTTCATCTGAATCCATTAACCCATTTTAGCGTCATTGAGTAACAGAGATCCACAGACTTTTTTTTTCCAATAAAAATATGGCGCTAGTGGTAGTTCACGCTAACATAGACATAGACATAGACATATATTTCTCAATATCAAATTACAGCATATTTTACATGTCAAAATAAGAGAATTTCACATTGAGATCGTCAGAAAGAATACAAAATAAAAATAAAATGAAAATCAGGAATAAAATGTTTCACCGTTAGGATCGTCTTTAAATCTTGCTGTATTCTTCAAGAGGCTTTAAAGTTTACTTTAAGTATCCTGTAAGACAATTTGGAACATGGCAGTTTCTTACGAATATATTGGAACCGATTATGAATGATGCTGCTTTTGATGGAAACTACGGAAAGGTGACAATTTATGTAAAATTTCATTTTTATATACCCAGAAAAATTATATTGGTTTGTGTTATTTAGTTAGTGTCAGTAGATTCTTGGATAATTATATCTCAAGCACCTAGATGCTAAGCATAAGTACAAATAGCGGGGAGTGATTCTCCGCTTCGTAACTGAAATTGCAAATTTGAATAAAACTAATTAAGTGTAAACATTACTAAAGTGCATTTCTTTGACAACTAGGTCAAGATGAGTAATCCAGTCAGATTAGCAACGATCATTGTTACTGATGCAAGTAGTTCCGTCTTCAGACGTCTCAATTCAAATGAGTGGATGTTTCATTACAATCCGTCTGTGTTAGACGATATGGTTGGATTTCGAGTATCATTTTCTATTGTTTTGTATTGTGCAATTGCAAAATTAGGCCATGTTGAAATGAAAGCGAAGACGTCGATCAATCGTTGAATTACGTTGAATGGAACGAATTTATACTATTCAGAGTGGATTGGTTCCAATTATAACGAAGTTAACAAATAAACTCATTTATTGCAAATTGTATTACCTACTTCCTGAATGTGAAATAAAGTTTAGAAAAATAGATAGTAAATCAATAAACTAAAAAATAAGTAAAGCTAATTATTAGGCAGGTTCATTAAGATTCGCTAACTGAGAACAGTTAGAGCTCTGATTACGGGGATTAAAGTAACTACTAAATACAGGGTTAGTAATCTGTGATTAGTGTTTCTAAGAAAGTAAAACGACGGAATCCCTTTGGGTCAAGTTTTTTTTTTAAATACTGTCAGCGGCATCAGTGCTTCGCAACGCAATTACTTATGTCGTGCTATGTCAATGTATGCTTCTATAATTATGTAGGTAGGTTAGTCACTTATTTAGATATTTTTTTTCCAAGTAGGTAAACTTTTTTTATTTTTTTAACCGTCACGGTTTTTTCTCACGAAGCAAATACGACACCTTCATTAGTGCTAGTGTTTCTTTTTATTTTAATCGCCAAGTGCTAATTGAAATATATATAATACATTTTTGTTCAGCCCGAATATTATATTCGGACCCGATCTCACGCCATTAGGGTACTTTGCCAAAAAGGATTTTCCCATAAAGCTCGAATTCAGATATTGATAAAACCGGATCAAACCGGTTTAATTAATTATCATTTAAAAATCGGTATATGATTCTCATCCTGTTTGCTAATTAATAATTTGTATTTACCCATGTCACCGCGCCAGGTCTCATCTCCAAACGAAAATAGACCTAAGTTTAGTTGAACAAAGTTGATAATGGGAATCTGATTTGATCCCATATCGGAGCCACTGGCAAACAGAGGGTTAATTAACTCTATTCGCAGGTAAGCAGATTAACACCGTTTATCTGCTTTTAATTTTTCGCGAATCGGTGTTTTGTATGAGGTTTTTGAGTAGGTTTCAGAGGAATCTTTGATTTTGGTAGATACCTTTTGATCGCTTAGCGAAATAATATCCATTCTATATTATGTTACGCTTACGTAAGCACCTACAGGATCATTGATATTTATTTATTTATTTATGCTGATATATGTAGTACGTTCGTATGGAGTACATTTTGTTTTATGACATGAAATTGAATACATATTGTATTCAATGTGTTAAATTTCTAACTTAAATTGTCTTTTTTTTGAGTACCTACCTGCGGTAGCGGAGTGTTAACTAGATATTTGAATTACTAAGATTATTAAGTAATTAAGTTAAGAGTCTCATTATACGGAAAAAATCGCGAGACATCTACTTACTTAACTTCTATTAAACACATTGAGAATTCCAAAAATAATAATACCTAATTGACTATTAACGATTTCCAAAAAAACTGTAACTGGAAGAGTAGTCTTCAAAAGTTTCAAAACCTTATTTAAATTGAAATTTTTAATAAGCCCCAAATTTCGCGGACGCTGTTTGTCGCTTGGCAACTTATCGCAACTTTGGTAATCGCCTCCTCTGCGGACAACGCAATATAAGAGTTCCGCAAATAATTCCCAAACCAAATTCCATCTTTGACTTAGCAATCATCTTTTGATCAACTCAATTGGAACCCTACCACCCGGATTTCAAGGTGCGCTATTATTTGCCACGACGCTCGTATCTAAAGTACTTAATGTTTTCAATTCTGTATAATCGGTTTAGAATTTCCAGAGTTTCGCCTGGGTAATTGGATTGGGGGTGGGCGGATTTTTAAAGGACCCCTGGTTGCAACTCTATCAGCATCGTGTTTTGGTATTGAAAAATTGGGTGGGGCTGTGTCGGGGCACACGGCCGGGCCATTGGTTTTAACGTGAAACGCATACGCATAGCAAACGATAAAAATGTAATCAAAACAGGTTCATCAATTCGGATTTACGGAATGGGCCGCCGCGGATCTAGGATTGTTATGTTAGCCCCACTTGTATCAAGCCGCTAACCTCGGGTTAGTTTCTTAACCCACGTCAAATTCATACAAATAAATCTAAGTTAGCGGTTAACTCGAAGTTAACAGTTTGGTGCAAGTGGGCCTTAGTTCAATTCAATTCAATTCAATCATTTATTCAGCAAATTTGCCACATAGGCACTTTTACACGTCAGAAAAAGAATTTACCAGCGCTTCCTAGACCAATTGCTTGAGAAGAAGCGCCGCAACAAACTCAAGCGGGCCTTTTTTCAAAATTTCCACATAGTTACAAAATTTACATTTACATTACTTGTATAAAATAGTATACATACCTACCTATAGGTATATAACGACTAAAATTACATTGAAGGGATGTATAGTCCCTAACTTAAACTTAAATTAGAGATGTATAGTCTCCAAGGGACCAGAAAAAAAATATTATGAAGATGGCCTCCATTGTCAAATAAATATAAATTTCATAGATATCGACCGTCTCAATATGTCAATAAATAATGAAATACATCATGTATAAAAGAGTTCATTAATACATGTCAATAAGAACATGATGAGGTCTCTCGCTTAAAATGTTTGACTTAGTAATATATTTAAAGCTAATGATTATTTTTAAACGTCCTTGCAAGCATGAACAGACCGGACCCCACAGACAGTAGTAGTCTAGGATAGTTAGTAGAAACTAAGTTATCTTTTATTGGAATACTTTTCTCTCTCCTCTGATACTGCCGCCACATGTGCCCACTAGATCCGGGGCTGCTACGAAGCCTCAGACAGCCACACGGATAATGTAGGAACACTATGCTATACTTACACACACATCAAAATTACAACAGCCCTCTTCTTTTTACGTCGGTCAGGGGTTAAAATCATTGACCTATAATAAGTAATAACATATGGACGAACAGGCCTAGCAGAATATGTCAAAATTATATGGAGCAAACTGACATTAGAAAGTAAGTTCCAATATGCTAGTAACGCCTCTTTATAACGAAGGCCAAACGGGTGCCCTTGCACCGGTGCTTTGGAAAATGGGCCTTCAATGATTAGTTTTAGTACGTACAGTCAGCAGCAGAAGTAGATAAGCTGTCCAGGTGTTCAAAATGACCTACACACGACCTTATTCTTAAGACGTTAAGGGCATTTTGAATACCTGGACAGCTTATCTACTTCTGCTGCTGACTGTACCTATTTATATAATATTTTATACGCGAAATGCAAATGTAAATTGTATGTGGAATTTTTGAAAAAAGGCCTCCTGCTGAGTTTGTTGCGGCGCTTCTTCTCAAGCAATGGGTCTAGGAAGCGCTGGTAAATTAATTTTCTGACGTGTAAAGTGCCCCTAAGTGGCCAATTTGCTGAATAAATGATTGAATTGAATTGAAATTGAATTTGATAATTATAGACTTCATATATCAGGCAAATTTGCCATACTTTGAAATAAGTAGCTCTACTCCAAGTCTCGCTATTGTTTTTATTCTTCATTAAAAACGCTCCATACTTCAGTATGAAGCTACTCAGCCCCGACATATCCATTCATTAGGTCCCCACCGCCTCTCCTGTCTACATACTCGTACAGCTTTACACAACTTAGAAGACGCGTGGATTAAGCAATATTAGACTCTACGTCAAGGGCTTAAGTGCTTCGCCACGCGCCTTCTAAGTTGTGTCGTACTTTACAGATTAGTCCTTCGCGAACTTTCTATGGCGACACGTCTCGCCAACATTTTTTAGAAACTCCGATCTTTAATATTGCAGGGGCGCAGATGTCGAAAACCTTTTACCCATTTGGCACATCACAAGGGTCGATTGAACGCAGTATTTGTGAACGCGTTTTGATGTATTACGGGAAACGGTCTTTTAAATACACTGAGGCAGTTTCGTACAATATAATGTAAGGGTTAAAATAGCGTTCAACTTTAGTCATTAAAACTCGTTAAAATGTAATAAAGCCATAATGAAGCGTAATTAAAAAGAGTCAAGTGAAAGCGGCAGCAACGATTGAATTAAAAACTCCCTGACGAAGTAGAAAAAAACGCGTTCAATTTCTATCGAAGGATATCCGCTGTAGTGATTGACAGTAAATTGCGGAGCGTTCTCGATACGGTTCTATCGATAAAACGAGTTGGAACTTATTTAATGAAAAATAAGAGCTTTCTGTCACACTTGTCGAAAATATTGTTATCAATTTGTACATAGGAAAGGGAAGTATCGAGAAGTTAAAAGATCTGTGCGATTCACAGCCCGTTCGTTCACCTCCGTCGTGTTGGTAACTCGTGCTGCCGCGAAATCGTATATCACACCAGCATGATGTATGGCCAGACTTCTTTAAATATAGCTTTGATGTTAAAATTATGATCTCAACGTTCCAAAAAATCAGCAAGGGAACTCTTCACGTTTCTATTAGTAAAATAACCCTCTCAGACGAGAAGTCTCTAGGGTTACAGTGGAACTTTTGAAATATTACTACAGAGTCGCTTCAAAGGGGCAATTGTCTGTAATGGCAGCAGGTTTGAAATATTCAGGAGTATCCCAACTTAATTAGGGTACTTTTGTAAAGGAAGAGAATTTATGAAGGCTGGGTCGTGAGGCTAAAGTCATGGCCGTGATAATCCGGCGGAGTAGAGAGGCGGTGTGACGTATGGCGGGGGCCCAGAACGGCCGGCGTCGCTTTTCGGCCGGGTTGCTCCACCGGCGCCATGCCGTCTAGGGTTGACCGCACCCGGATATCCATTTTCGGGACTCCCTCGCATTAGAATAAAGTGTGTATGTTTTTTAACATGCAACCTTGTTTTGGTTTTCTGTGATTTCAATTGCGGCAGTCTTATTCCGCGACCGCATCAGAAAGGTGATTGCCCCTGTTTATTTTAGCTTAATAAAGAATGTGTTGGTCTCGTAACCTACATTTTGTAGCAATTTGCCGAAAACATCGTTTTTATGGACATGTTAATTAAGCATTTAAATTTAAATTGACTGCAATGACGCCGTTCCATTTTAGGAACCAATTTCGTCATTCGCTATTGAAACTACTTACCTACCCATGTTTGGACTTACTTTCGTGCTAATTGTATGAATCAGTTGTTTTATAAATCATTAAGTATAATCTAATTAAATCTAGCATAACTTTTGACTTCCATTTAATTGCTCGTGTCAGTCAAATTACTGCTTACGCAGGTAATCAGTCGCCATTCGTGACCAATTACCCATTTCCCTTCACTATATATTATAGTCATAGAAAAATTAATGTAAACATAGAATGACAACTCAAACTCAGCCCACGCCCGAAATAAGTGTTGAATGCGATGATAGATGTCGCTGCCTGGCTAGGTAGCCTGTATGAAAATTTGCAGCGCCCCCTAGCAGCCCCCCTATTTTGCTCGAATACAGAGCTTTTCCGATGTACGCCGCAACGTAAGCAGATTGTCACTCTATAATAAAATTACCTTGTCTCTGCTGCTATAGCTAAATATGTACCTGTCGATACTCGATACCCAGAACATCTCTAGCGTAGCAATTGTCCCATCTATAGTGAGTTATAGGCAGGGCTGTCGCAGTCCATTTCCTTCGGAGCCGCCCGCTGACGTGCGAAGGTATACCCATTTTATTTCTGATGGCTTTCAGGAGGTTCTGGTACCGAGAAATGCTGGTGACGCGATTATATGGCATAGTAGGATTAATTTTTCAGGGTGAAACAATTTTATGAAAATTAGAATCGCGCTGTACCTAGAATACAAGATGAGACCATCAATTTATTTAAACCTGTCGGTATCCTGCCGGTCTGTCAGTAACAGAACTAAAAAGTGATATTCCATTTCTCTTGTGTTTTTCTAGAATGTCAAAGAGTTATTCAGTGTCGCAAAATGTTATTTCTTTTGTGCTCCTTTTGCTGTCTTCGTCATTAAATTATTAAATACCTTCTAATTCCAGTTCTGACGGGCATAGCCTTCAGACTGATCACCTAATCGTGTAATCGGGAGTAATAATGATATATCTAAAGTAGTAAAGTGGAGGTTAGTAACTTATGGCAAGATTTGCAAGCTGATCAGATGGATCTGTAAACTGTAAACGATTAGCGTTCTGGTACAGATGTCAGCTCCTTCATTCATCATGATGTACTAGACATAGGTCTGAAGAGCAAGTCTAGTCCAGCAGCGGACGTCTTTTGGCTGACATGCAGATGATACATAGATGACCTCCTTATTCGGATTTTAGACAATTTTTTTATCTAAATTCAATCAACAGATGTCAAGGAAATACGAAAATCAGCAATTATTTCAATGTGAATGAACTGAAGTTGAAAAAGATGCAATAAAAAAGTTGTTAAATGGAAATTTCCCCCGTACATTCCAGAAACCTGCGGAGTTTGCCGTGACAAAATATTTAATGAGTGTGGCGGGACAAGATTTATTTTTGGTTCTATCCTCCTTGTGCAAACGTTTTCATTACTTTAACGGTTTTTTGTTTCTTCCCTGAAATTTGTTACGACGCGTCTGTAAGTATGAATTCTTAATTTGACAAAAACTTGCATTTTAAATGGAAAAATCTATATTTACTTATGCTAGCTAGTTATGTTGTGTTTGCTAGTGGTAGGCCCTGGTGCTAGGTCCGTCCGGGATGGTACCACCGTCTTTCCCCGCTAATCTGCCGCCAAATAGCAGTGCTCGCACTGTTGCGTTCCGGTAAAGTTAGAGCAGCCGGTAAAATTTCTGGTACAGAACAATTCCATCTTAGGCATCAGGGTACGTAACGCGTTCGAGATCTTATGGTTTCTAAATGGGGGATCATAGGATTTCGGTGTCCATGGGCCGCAGTGACCATCACTTACCATCAGGTGAGCTGTACGCTCGTTTGCCTATAGCAATGACATGAAAAAAAAGTAAATAGATGTTTTTTTTTTGTAAGCAAGAACAATAAATGTACTAATGGAGGGTATAAAATTCAAAAATGGTAAGAAATAGGAAAACTATTAGACCAACTCAGGTACAGTCGAGTTCATTCATATGTGTACACTTTTGGACCTCATTACAACGTGGTAAGGTGCAAAAGTGTGTATATATTGGCGAACTCGACTGTACAAAAGGATGGTGCTGTGCTCATCTAGCATCATAATGCTAGATGAGCACCGATGAGATAAATAATCCATTTCAAATGAGATCCAGGTTCTTAATCAATGGTCACTTAATTAAATAATACTTACTTATTATCATTTCAAGTCTTACCAAACTTAATAATAAAGATAAGAGTGGGAAAAGGTTTTTCAGTATCGTACATAACGCACATTACTGCACTACAAAGGAACATACTGCTTCCAAACGATTAGGCTCTACGGAAAATTTGGAAGGTGACCTATAAATCACTTAACTTTGTAACCGTTGCGTCAAAGCTAAATTTGGTATGCGGTTACACATTTAAACAAGCAACATTCTGATAAAAGAATGCTCTACATCGAATATGAAGTACATTCACAACATAATACAACCAAAACATCTGTTCGTCGTGACACAATTCGTCGACAGGTGTTTCTCGAAGGTTCCACGGGCGGTGTTTTAACGTTGAATTATATATTAGGGGCTAAAACATATCACGAGGGATTACCGGCGTTTGTCGGAAAATGTTTAGGAACCCTGACATTGAATTGGACTGATTTAGTACCTATTGTGCCATGTTTTGTTTGTAAACACAAAAAAGAGGTAGGATCTATACAGATGTACTTACTTATTTCTATACAGGGTCAGAGTTAGTGAAAAAAATATTGCCCAGTATGGGATTTATTTATGGTGTGAGCAATACTTACCTGAAACCAATACATTTTTTATCTTCTCAAAAAAGCCTAAAAACAGGCTTAGAACCGTTAGCTGATTATGTAGGTAAAATATCGTCACAACGAACTTTTTGTTTTGGATTCACCCATTTGTCAATCAATTGCCGAAAATATTTATTTACATCTGTGGTAATACATACCTCTATCATTGAAGTGTGACCGATTAAAATCTTTAAAAATTTAATTACTGTTTTGTGCCAAGAATAATAAAGTATGGTCTGATTGTATTGCATTACTTAAGGGGTTTTATGGCTAAACCCTCTCCATACGCTAAAACAAATGTTAGTAATGTATTCATAAACCCATATTTTCTTGGTCGACTATTTTCAACCGCTGGGAACGTCCGAGAAATGTTTTTTTTTTTTCATGTATTTAAACAACAGCCAAGTTGTTTGTGGTAGGATTAGCGTGTTTGTGTTTCTCATGTGAATCTGGAGAAACGCTTAAAGTTAGGCTCGGCGTTTGTCGACTTCATACAAACGTTCATTCCCTAAATAGATTTTGCCTGCGGAGTAGAGTTCGCATGAAATTTGTCTAAGGGCCGGTTCCTATATCCACGTAACGCCTCGTTTTGCCTACGGACGGTTAAAATTTGACAGATTCTCTATGGAACAAATGTCAAAAATCAACCGTCCGTAGGCAAAACGAGGCGTTTCGTGGATATAGGAACCGGGCCTAAGACGTCCCCGCGGGAACCATGCGTTTTTGAACTTGAAGAAATTTCATACAAATCCTATCACCTTACTTAGCGCTTTTGCTTAATATCTTCTTATAGTATTGTAGTTTTAGTTACACTCGCCGTTAGTATTTATAAAAGATTCGCTGTCAAGCCTAGCAAGCCTTTTTTCTTCATGGCAATAAAAAAACTAGCAAGATACCCTTTCGTTTGACCTACAGATGCAGACGGTGACGAAAACTTCTAGGAAGATAATCATTGTTATAAGTGTAAAATCGTGGGAATATCCGGATAAAAAGTAGCCTACCTATTTTTAAATCAGAAAATTTTCTAACTGGAAACTAATATTCAACACGTTCATAGCGAGTTCGCGCGCCAACCGTTTTCCTCTGACTGACACTTGGGTAGTGAGGGACACGTAACGTAACTGTCAAAATCGGTTCGTCTCGTAGGGTTGTGAAATCTGTTGCGGTTAATCGATTCTTAACACTATGTATTATTCCTGTGTAGGTAGGTCCCGTAGTCCCGTATACACGGTGGGTCAGAAAATATGGCAAATAATTAACCCACAGTATCGGCTATCGATTCTAAGTATATTGTATAGGTCTTTAATTTTTTTTGAGTTGGTAAAAAAAACAATTGTATATGGGATTTGTTGTGTGAGCGACGCCTGAATCCTATACAATTTTTTTTTTAACCAACTCAAAAAAAATTAAAGACCTATACAATATACTTAGAATCGATAGCCGATACTGTGGGTTAATTATTTGCCATATTTTCTGATCCACCATGTATATTTCCAGAGTAGGCATGTTCCACAAGTACACTCTCTGCCAAATTGCAGCATTGTAAGACTATAGTAGTTTCGGCTGTGCATTGTCTGTTCAGTCAATCAAATAGTCAGTAACGAAAGACTTTTATATATACTTATTGATATGCGTATATTTGTTACATGCATCACCACAACAAACTAGATCGAACTTTTGGAAGGGGTGTTTTTTTTTAGTTTTTTTTTTGTAAATATTATTTTTATAATTTTAAAGGAGCGCGTGAAATGAAATAAAACCTTAATATAAACTAATCCTTATGTTTATTGTTACTTAGCCAATGTTTATTTATTCATAATATATTCATTGTTAAATTCGGTTTTACCTATTTGTGTTCATAGGTTACACAATAGGTATATGTCGGCAATATCATACATATACATACTTAGATAGAAAAACAAATGTATATTATTAGTTTGATATCTGTATCATAATTATACCTACCTAGTACTTAGATGAGATGATGCATTATTTATTAACCTTTAATTCGACACTTAAATTCGATCTTAGCTTGCAACAATCACATTTTTCTGCAACATGTGTACTACTTATACTAACTAACAGACACCGGGCATCTGTATAACTCTCATATACCTAAGTATGAAACACGATATCTGTTTGCGTCATTGTAAAATAGGTCACATTCCTCCACTCGAAAGTCTTAAAAAGATACTTATCGTTCATAAATTTTCATTGGTCCATTCATCAAAATATTTGACAATGATAAATTGTTTTAATATTTTTTCAATTGCACTTCATTGGGACCGCATCGTTAGAAAGCTATTAAATGTTAAATATTTAGAGACTAAAATTTAATGAGGTTGGACGATCATTAATATTTAGTAATCGTCAAATGACATTTACGAGTATAAACAGTATTTGCAACCAATCGAGTTTTAGAACAAAGATTTATTTATTTATAAAAGTTTAACATGACCTTACAGCTAACGCCAATGCGTCATGAAACCAAGTAAAAACTATTTAGGCGACGAAACGGCGTGGCTCCGCTGCGTCGTCATCTCCGGTGTAGGATCCGGTAGGTTGCCCCGGAACCGTCGAAACACGACACCCTTCGGCCAGAAGTCAGCACTCTCGATGTTCTCCAGCAGCGGCCGCGGCACGCGCACCACAAAAGAGCTGAAGTGCACGTAGTGGCGCAAACGCAGCGGGAACACCCTCAGGGAGAAGCCGGTCTTCTGGCGAACATACTCCGCCAAATCATCAGCCGTGGCGGAGTAATGCAGGCGCGAAACATATAGCGCCTTGCTCGGTGTGGCAACGTGCAGACCAGAACCAACCGGTTCTGCAGTACCACCTTGGCTCTTGCGCGGCTTGCGCTTCCTCGACACCGTAGTGAAACCCTCCTTGTCCACATTGGTGTTAGGGGGCTCCTTTGGAGGAACCCGAACTTCACGCGCTATTGAGGGCACGACACTCCGGTTGGCTGCGACAGGCCGACCAGCTACGGCATCTGCATAGTCTGAAGATGTCGTCGATAGGTATTTAAGTAAAAATTTACAAAATTAGAAATCCTACGTTCCCAACCAAATGTAAGTACCTACTTACCCACCAGTTCCGGTTTGAAACATCAACTCTAAATAAATAGAAAAATATTTATAAAACAGTGTACAAAAATTGCAAGAATTAACTAGCTAACCTACTACTAAGTACTAATTAAGTATTTCAGAGAAACATTTCGTTTTTTGTTTAAAAACTAAATTACTATTAATTATATTTCTAATGCTGAACAAACTCAACCCTGAAGAACGAAACAGATACCTTCAAACTAAGGGCAGTTACAGTTGGAATGAAACGCCCAGACGACAAACGGCTGGCCTCGACCTTCCTCGTTTAATTAAAACTAAGAAGCTGGCCGTAAACAATTCATCCGCCATTAGGTCCAGTAAATTAAATTCTAAACACCGATTTCAGTTACATTTGGAACAAGCGTTCGATTACTGTCATTGTTTGTATAAAGAACTAACTTACTTGATTAGACGGACAGCGTTATTGGATAGGTACCATATGGATTTAATGGACACACAAACACATTCAGCGCTCCCTAATCAGCAATTCTTTTTAGAAGGATTGACTCACATACCTTAAATCATGTTAATATGCTGTCTGTCACTGAAACTCACTTCATACATATAATATTGATAGCTTACTGTAGTATGAATAAACCATTTCCTTGCTGCTATTAGCAGCATCTTCAAGTCATTTATCCACTTTAAAATAATTGCTTACAACCAGTTTTATTTTTCCTCTCGCCTATCCCACGTCAAAATGTAGTATGTGTTGATCAATCCCTAATGCACATAAGTCATTTTGTTTTGGCGCGGCGCGCGTGCCATGCCAACCCTCTTCGGAGAATCACGTACCGTCGCGACCGCTTCCAAAAATGGCGCGGCGACCATCCAGTCCTTAGCGAATTCACCAACTTTTATTTTGCCGTTGGAATTTTACTGAACTACCTACGCGTCGTACGTTATCTTTAGTATATTGTAGGAAAGAGGCGCCGCGATTAGCTGAAGTGTTAAGTTTGTGGCACTGTACCTGTTCCCTTCGCGGTCACGGCTGCGCTTGCGATGGTTCCGTGACAGTGTGGTTAGAAAAATAGTTAGCAGGGAATTTAGCGCGGATTCTAAACATTCAGTGTAATCATAGCATTAGCCGCTGTTATCAGTTTTTATGGAACATTTTTCTGCCTTTACCAACGGTTTCAGTAAGCAGTTATGTGATGTGATACGACGGAGGTAATTTTTCAAGTTATTTATTGAGTGTAGTGCCTACGACCAATCAGATAAATGTCACAGTGATATCCCACAACGCTGTAAATTATTCATAGAAATTACTGGTAAGCATGCGAACCTACTTATATTAATAAAAAAAAAACAAAAGAGGCGTTGTTTGCGTTCCGTCATTGACATGCGTACCTAAGGTATATTTCAAATGGTGCGTGTTTTGTTTTGCGAAAACACCTCAAAGTCGTTGGTAGGGTTGTCACGAAATGTTTTCCCGCCAAAAATAACGGCTTAACGTGTGTGTCGCACATGATGTCGACGCAATTCTGAAAAGACGGATGTACCTTCAATTTAGCTGCTTCATACGTGGTTTGGGATTAGGAAAAAACATGACGTTTCGTGACATCGCGCTCTTATAAAAATTTACGATCATTTTCCCCCGTGATACTGTTGGTACGCATGAACAGAATTTGTTAGGTAGTGTATGCGGTTTGTTTGGTCGAAGCTGAATAAGTATATTACTTATGTGAGAAAGAGACACTTCTTTTACTTCAGAAAAGGAGGAGCAAAATATTAAAAATTAAAAAAACAAAAAACCCGACTGCGTAAAAAACTAAAAAGAAAAAAACAAGATTACTTAGTTCAGTAGTAGCTAGGATTATGTTAAGTAATATTTACCGTAGCCATCAGATATATGGTAGCGAACAATGTGATCATAAATATCTGGACACGATCTTACTGTCAAGACGTTAGACTACATGCTCAGATATTTCTGATCATTCTTGCTTGCTCATATTACGTCTAATGGCGATCGTACCTACTGAGAAAATACACCATGGAAATAATTTCATGTTCGACACTAACATAAATCAAATATTGATTGCTATTGAGGAATCTAAAGATGCCTACTATCGGGACCCATTATTTGTAACATTTTACCCTAGATTTTAAATGGGTCCCGACTGTAGGCATCTTTAGATTCCTCAATAGCAATCAATATTTGATTTATGTTAGTGTCGAACATGAAATTATTTCCATGGTGTATTTTCTCAGTAGGTACGATCGCCATTAGACGTAATATGAGCAAGCAAGAATGATCAGAAATATCTGAGCATGTAGTCTAACGTCTTGACAGTAAGATCGTGTCCAGATATTTATGATCACATTGTTCGCTACCATATATCTGATGGCTACGGTAAATATTACTTAACATAATCCTAGCTACTACTGAACTAAGTAATCTTGTTTTTTTCTTTTTAGTTTTTTACGCAGTCGGGTTTTTTGTTTTTTTAAATTAACTTTTTTTATTTTACTATTTTTAGTTAGGGATTATCAGACCGTAAATTCCGCAATATTGTCATTTCATGGAGAGAGTTGCTATCGTGGGGATTATTAAGTAGCTTGCGATGATCTAAATTACTGATTATTAATCCCTCTAGAGACCTAACCCGGCTCAAAGCTACATAAGCCTGACCCTTCGCAAAAATGCGTGTACCTAAATCAACCACAGCTCGGTCCCAGGTAGTTCCTTGTAGCTTATGTACAGTAACACCCCAGCACAATATCTAGCGACCAAGCTTTGCTCGACACCGAGTTTTCTCAGGTACCTATTCCAAATTTCATCCAAAACGTTAGAGGCGATTCTGAAATCGCTTGTATAAATAAATAAACATACAAGATTAGGCGCGTTTACAGTACAAGATCTACAAGTTGAAATCAAAGACGTGAATGCATATGAGTTTATCTGGGATAAAAAGTAGCTTATGTCTTTTTTCCGAAATCCAACTATCTCCGTACAAAATTTAATCTAAATCGGGCACGAAGTTATCATCGAGTACGGAAAGTCTAAATCTGCGCGAGACGAAGTCGCGGGCAACGGCTAGTCTATATTATATATTATATACTAGCTGTTTCCCGCGACTTAGTACGCGCGTGAACATCAAAATGTAAAAAATCCGTTCCCGTGGGAATTTCGAGCAATCCTCTCTTAGTGCACCCCTACACTCCTCAAGGAACCTACATGCTAACTTTCTGATATCTACAACCGGTGGTTTGGCCTGTGCGTTGTTACATCAGTCAATCAGTTTTGCCTTTTAAATTTTCAGAACTATTATTTTATATATTATTATTATTATAATATTATAAATGCGAAAGTATGATGAAGTAATTCTAACGTATACTTGCGTCCGGTACCTGTAAGCTACCGAAGCTTGCCAAGCTTGTAAACGCACCATTACCATTACGTAAGATCATAATCAGTCACTGAGAAAAGCACCAACAGAAAAATATTTGCGATTGCAGCGCCACCTACCGGGTCCAATTGTGTTTTAAATTAATCCAGGAAGCCATTCAAATAAGCACACAAGTTTCATCCAAATCAGTCTAGTCGTTTAGGAGGAGCAGGGTTGCAAACACACGTAAGAAGAATTATAATTATACCTAAGTACCTATATTAAAATTTATAACTTGAGATTGCACTTTATTTATGCATATACTTTACCTGCTTTCCAACAGGCGAGCCGACGGAACACATTTCAAAACTCACTATCCATCAGGTGGGCCAAAATTATTAATTTACTAATTATAAAAATGATAGAAACTCATATCGGACGGATCAGTCATCCGTCGGCCGCACGCGTCAGTCGCAACCCACGAAAACGTCTCCATAATTCCCATACTACACCGGCCGCATCGCCGGCACGCGTCAGCCGCAGCCGCAAGCCGCAGCGATCGATCGGAGACATCCAAAACCGACCTTAACCCGGCTCAAAACGCTGGCTCTATTAAAATTCTTCAAGTCAACCGATAGATGGCGCTACATTAGAGTATTAGGTAGCTATTTTATTTATTTACGAGCGCTGAGTACTGACTAGTGTAATTGGTACCTATAATCAATAGGTTATATTTTACTGTATTAAGTAGGTAAATAACACTATTGACACTTTAAATGTAATAACGAAACTAAAAGTCTTCAAGTCAACGGATAGATGACGCTACTGGTACACTACATTGCACATGCGTACGTACTTGATTGAAGTTTGAGATTTATGAAAAACATTATTATTATTTTATAGTCGTCGTGACCTGCTTGAAGACTCGTTGATCTAGATTATTTCCTGTGTTGCTAATTCGAACGTATTTACTACTGGGTGGATATACTCGTAAGTACCTACTTTACGTGGTTAGTAAAGGAACTTTGAATCGTTATAAATCATAAACGGTACTTTTGTCTGAAAAATGGTCAAAGAAACCTAATAATGATTTTTAAATACCTATTCAACGATACCTCACATGCCATAGTTGGTTGACTTTTATTTTTTTATTTTGTACAATATGGCGTCTGGTGGCCGCCATTTTGAATTTTGATTAATTTCATATCTTCAGTGACACTCGCGCGATTCAGACGAATCGATTGACGTATGATTCATTAAAATCGACCCACGCGTTTGATCTCTAGTGTGCCACAAAGGAACAAACATACATACATACAAACATACATACATACATACATACATAGACAGGTAAACACATAACCCTCCTTTGCGGTGCGCAGTCGGGTAAAAATACAGACAATGAAGCAGCTTAGTGAGACGACTTTTAGACAAAGCCTCAAAAAGAAACCTTAAATGCATCGTAAGTACCTACTCACATCATATAAAGTCACTGGACTCGAAGTCATTGTTTTTTTTTCTTCTTATTACAAAACCAAAGCTCCATTAAAAGCATCAATCTCAATGTAAAGAAAGAACTTTATTACATGAAATCTTACGCCCGAAACATTTCAATAGAACCTAAGTAAGTAATCTTAATACTTCAAAAGAGTTCTGAAACTTCCCTCGATCGTATCTTATTATCTCAGCGGCTTTGGTTTAGTCCAGATCCGATATCCATTTTATGGACCAAGGTCAAACTTAAAACTGACCTCTGCGAGGAGAACTCTGATAAGGCTTGGGTTAGTGAGTTTAAAACTGTATTGAAACTTTCGTAGAAGTTGGATGATGGGTCCCCTCTGATTTCAAAAGGCTTGAGTCAAGGTTGAACTACTTACCTAATCATGGATAGAAAAAGTGCTGAAGTGAGAGTTTCAGCGTCATATCATTATTTTATTTTATCTCACCATCATCATCATCATTTCAACCGAAAGACGTCCGCTGCTGGACATAGGCCTCCCCAAGGCTCGCCACTCAGACCGGTCCTGCGCTACTTGCTTCCACCGGTTTCCCGCGACCCTCACGAGGTCGTCGCTCCATCTTGTTGGAGACCTACCGACAGCTCGTCTCCCGGTTCGCGGACGCCACTCGAGAACTTTCCGGCCTCATCGGCCATCAGTCCTGCGAGCAATGTGCCCCGCCCACTGCCACTTAAGGCTCGCAAATCTTCGTTCTTTATTTTATCTATTCTATACTAATAGGTAGGTAGGACAACATTATCACGCGGCTCAACATATTTTTATCCCGGAAAAATGCATAGTTCCCGCGGGAACGCTGTTACCAAAGTCCACGCAGAAGAAGCCGTGGGCAGAAGCTAGTATACCAAATAACTAAAACTTTCTTCCTGCGACGCGACAGTTTCTAAGCATGCCCCCCACCCCGTTTCCGTCACCTTCAGGGATAATTTCCGGGATTTAAACTATCCACTGTAAACGTTTTAACGTTGAGAGATATTTCCTGCATCTTAATATTATTGTGGATGCTATCTGAGACAAACTGCTTTTTTTAAATAAGGAAGGTATAAATGTAACAACTTAAGGAAGTGCCGATGTGAACTTACCTAAGCGATACAACGAACGGGTTTTTTTATTTAATTTTTACGATTATGCTCAGTTCAGTACCTACTTCATCATCATCATTTCAGCCGAAAGACGTCCACTGCTGGACATAGGCCTCCCCCAAGGCTCGCCACTCAGACCGGTCCTGTGCTACTTGCTTCCACCGTTTTCCCGCGACCTTCACGAGGTCGTCGCTCCATCTTGTTGGAGGCCTCCCGACAGCTCTTCTCCCGGTTCGCGGACGCCACTCGAGAACTTTCCAGCCCCATCGGCCATCAGTCCTGCGAGCAATGTGCCCCGCCCACCAGTGGCGGACTAAGGGGGGGGCGGCGGGGGCGGTCCGCCCCGGGCCCCCGGCCCTAGGGGGCCTCCAAATCACCAAATAATATAATACTCAAGGCAAAAAACACTTGAAAAAATAGTTTCGACCAGGCAGCGGCATAACTCTACCACCTCACGCTCGAGGCCCCGAGGCAAATCTTTCGTACCTATAGGGCCCCAGCCCCGTTAATTTACAAAATAGCATAACTGAAAATTTTGGATTTTCCTTTCTTTCCTCGCGGCCTCTTGGGCCGGGGCCCCCTCAGGTCAACTCACTAGAGTTAGGGAATTTTGCCCGTTCTGCCACGCGCCACTGCCACCCTATTGTTACGCCAATGTTCTGGTTTCGACCTAGTTGACGTGAGGGCCCCCACAGTCCATTTCATAGATACTTAGTTATTGGTAAAACATCCCAACAACTCTAGGGTCCAAGCACTTGATTTTTTCGGAAACAAAGGAAACAAATCGTCATAATCTAAGGCTATTAGTAATAAGTCCAACGCTCGCGGTAATATGGACTCCGTGGGAATATAATGATAATACGTAAATGAATCCAGTAACAGTACATCAGCATGTGCGTCTAATCCAGTAGTTCTGATTTTTTTGCAGACTTGTTTATGATGTTGGCCTAATGTATAATCCAAGTTTGTGACCTCGAGCGTCGAAAGAAACTTTGTCAAAAATATAAAAAAACTGCGAAAATTTCGGCTGCTTTTTAGATTTTGGCGATTTTGACCCTAATGAACTAGTTTGATTAGTATCAAAAACTAGTCTTTGATTAGTAACTAAAAGTCTACTTTAAAAACGTCCTTAAAAAGTAGTCCTTTTCGGGACGATTTTAAAGAAGACTTTTAGTTAGACTTCAGCCCACTACTTCGCCCGCGTGGAATTCGGTTATCGCGCTCCTGCGGGAACTACGTGTTTTTCCGGGTTTAAAAGTAGCCTATGTCCTTCTAATCTGTTCTGATTTTTCATCCAAGTTTGTGACCTTGAGTACCGAACGCAACTTTGTCAAATATAAACAAAACCGAGAAAAATTCGGATACTTTTCAGATTTTGGCGAATTTGACCCTAAAGGACTAGTTTTTGATACTACCTTATCAGGAGATTTTTAAAGAAGACTATATTTGCTATTATATGAGACCATCATCAGGAACCTACGTGCTAAATTTCAGCTTAATACGACCATCAGTTTTGGCTGAGCGTTGTCCGCTAACTATAGGTGAAATGTGGCAGGAGTTCGATGGTTACCCCCAAAGTTCTTTTGGCGACTTTGGCGTGTGTGAAACTGCTGGTCGTAGGAAGCTGACATTTATTTTGTAGGTTCATTAAGAGGTGTAGAGTAAGAGAGGATTTTCAAAAATTCCTACGGGAACGTTATCATGCGCATACGAAATCGCCTTCAGAAGCTAGTAGGTTATAAAAATGCTACAAGTGAGTCCAATTCATGACCCCACACGAGCAACACTAGCACACTCTGACGGAGGTAATTGGCAACACATCCTGCTACAGCTGTTCGAGTGACTTCTAAAATATTGCGAAGTTCTGAAAAATGATGAATTCTGAAAAGCTTTATCTCCGAAACTATTGAGTACACAGAGACGGTTTTAGTCTCATATCATAGCAAATTTAGTCTTCTTTAAAAACTGAGAAGGTAGTATCAAAAACTAGCCCTTGTGATCAAAATCGCCAAAACCTGAAAACCAGCTGAATTTTTCTCTTGTTTTTTATTTTTGACAAAGTTGCGTTCGGCGCTCGAGGTCACAAACATGGATTTACATTAGGCCAACAACATAAAGAAGCCTGGATTTCGGACTTACTACTCCATATTTTCAAACGACATGGTTACTGGATCATTCCCCGAGACTAGAACTATCTCCATACCGGATTTCATCTAAATCGGTCCAGCGGTTGAAGTGTGAAGAGTTAACAAACAGAGTTATTTTCGCATTTATAATATTATAAAATGGACTAAGTAGATTCTGTCCACGACTTTGTCCGCGTAGGATTCGTTAGTAGCGCTCGCGTTTCCGCGGAAACTATAGATACGTTTTTCGAGATAAAAATTAGACTACGCCTATGTCCTTCATCGGGACTAGAATTATCTCCATCCATACCAAATTTCATCTGAATTGGTGAAGCAATTTGAGCGTGAAGACGCAACAGAGAGTCAAAGTTACTTTCGCTTCGCATTTATAATATTAAGTATGGATGTATAAATGCACACGAGCACTCGGGCCATCTGATGGTAAGCGAACAAATTTCAACTAAATGTGTTAGGTAGTCAGTGCACGGGAGCCTAACATACACTATTAACACATCTACACAGGCAAGGAGGGGGGCCCCATTTCGATTTTCCGCCCCGGGCCCCCGACAGTCTTAGTCCGCCACTGCCGCCCACTGCCACTTAAGGTTCGCAATTCTTCGGGCTATGTCGGTGACCCCAGTTCTACTGCGGATATCCTCATTTCTGATTCTATCACGCAGAGAAACCCCGAGCATAGCCCTTTCCATTGCCCTCTGAGTGACTTTGAGCCTTCTTATGAGACCCATCGTAAGCGCCCACGTCTCGGAACCATAAGTCATCACTGGCAACACACACTGGTCGAAAACTTTCGACTTGAGTACTTATATGAATTTAAATAAATAAATAAACATTTAGCCAATTAAAATTTAATACTTAGTTAATTCAGTCTCTTTTAACACACGTATATTCTTCTTATCATGGAACACAGCTCTGGGAGTACCTAAGACAATAACGCCTGAAGTTTAGCGCACACTTTTGAACACTTCGTTAGTCTTACTAATCCCTCTCCAAGGGACAATTAGTATCGCGTGGAGAGTCCGTAGTCCGTACACAACAGCGTGACTCTCATTGTTATAAAACGGGCCTTTGATATATTTTCATAGGTTATTTGAGTGCCTTTGTCTTCAATCTAATTCATGGTAATAAGTAAGATTGAATTAAGTAAGTAAGATAGAGCGACGACCTCGTGAAGGTCGCGGGAAACCGGTGGAAGCAAGTAGCACAGGACCGGTCTGAGTGGCGTGCCTTGGGGGAGGCCTATGTCGTATGACGTCCTTCGGCTGAAATGATGAAGTAAGATTTGCCGACATGCCTGATCACTGACAGACAGGATAAGTCACACTGATCTCTGCCCTTGATCGACCGGAGGCTCTACCTATTCGAAGTCTTAAATAGGGACAGGGAGATTCCCTATGTCTTCGCTCACGCATCAAGGCGCTCAAGTTGAACTTTAAATCTAGCTGCTTAAAGTTCGGTTGCAACGACGCGACGCGTGAGGGAAGCCATAGGGAACCTCCCTGTCTTTATTTACGACTTCGAATAACCCTGGTTTGCTTGTAAGCAAGACGGCTAGCTACTGTATCAAGAAAAGTGTCCAGATTACTCCTGCCTTTTACAACATCAATATTATGCATAAGTTCTCAGCTTCACCCCAAGGTTGTCTGATAGAAAATGCTTGTAGCATTAAGTCCGCCTTTTGTACACTGCATTTTTTTGTTTGTGCAATAAAGAGTTTCAATAAATAAATAAGTTCTATTACAGTCGACGTCAAAGAGATATTTACACCTTTGGACTTTAATACAACGGAATAGGGTGAAAAAGTGTAAACATCTCTTTGAAGTCGACCCTACATAATTGCTATGTGATATGAACTAATTAATCTCACACCATCAAGTCACGAAGCAAGAAATGCTTTCATAGAGTCAAAAGTTTTCCGAAAGCGTCTAAACCATTCTTAAACTTTCAAGATTTTTAAAATCAATTTGGAACTTTCAGGAAGTGACCAACGCTTAGTGAGTTCACTTACTAACACTATTCTACTTGGAATGCTTATTTAAAACCGTCTAAAGTTTTCCCTTGCTTGTGTAAAATGGTTAAATTAAGTTTTCCGTTGGGTTTAGAGAACCGTACCTTATTCTGATCTCAATGTTGCTCTGATATTTAATTAAACGTTCGCGAACGAAACATTTCAAGGGATTGATGTACACGTACCTATTTAAATTAGTAACCAGACGGACGAACTTTTATCTCCAACGCAAAATGAGGGTGCTATAGTTCGGAACCATTCGGAACAAATACTGAATCACGTTTGACAGGATCTAGTGATCGAAAGGATCTTAGTAATGTTTGAAGATACACCTATATAATATATAACAGTCACAGATAGTTAATGTTTATGATTTATGTTTATTGTTCTTTTGACTTACATGGTTACACTTCAAAAACATAATAAGAACTCAGCGTTCTTAAATCGCGGTCTTTTTTTGCCAGGCTGATGGATATTTGATTCAGCGCGTTTTCTAGTACGT
This sequence comes from Aethes cnicana, assembly GCA_963971205.1. Classification (NCBI taxonomy): domain Eukaryota; kingdom Metazoa; phylum Arthropoda; class Insecta; order Lepidoptera; family Tortricidae; genus Aethes; species Aethes cnicana. The sequence continues at coordinate 10,512,943 of OZ020282.1, forward strand.
ATAAGTACTTCCTTTTTTGCTGATCTCAACCTTTTTCCGATTGAATCGCCGCTCGGTATTTTCTATGGCAAAAGCAACTTAATATAATGGCAACACTGGATTCTGTTATTCGTATTCCAACCGCTGCGCCGAGAGAGCTTTGCGCGATTTGGATCGTAAGGTACATTCCTACCACTTTTTACTGTACTTTAGCACTTATGGAAGTAAGAATGTCATGTGCACGTGAATGTATGATTTAATTACTTACATATTGAAATTTTATATTTCAATTAACCATGTAGTCAGTAATTAACAATGTTGTTCTTCTTGTTATGTGAAACATAACTAGAGAGTAAATTGAAGATGTTTAATGCAATTAATAAACTGCTTTATACGATTTGCTAAAAACGTTATACCTACTTTTGATATTTTTATACTTGAATATTTCAAGCTTACAGTAAAATGTATCATAATACTTTTGAGCACATATTATTGCGCCATTTCCCAAGTGATAATTTCGAAAATGCATTATACTTCGCTGCACACACTGCGCCATTTTACCTACTTATCAAATTCTCATGTTTACCGTGAGCCGTGAGTAACAATTAAAAGCACGAAAACGGCACGACTGGCGTCATCGGTATCATGCCGACCCGCATACATCAATTAACGGCCAATAAAACTCTGATACCGCCGCCCGCCTGCGCATCACAAACTTGTAAAAAAATCTACAGCATGGCATCACGTATATGGAAGGATTCGTAACCATTTCACGTCATCGCAGATCCATTGCAGTTATTGTAGAGATCGCTATTAAGCGATAAGACCGCCTGCTGTATGCCATACTTTTTGTGTAATTACATTATTGTCTGTATTGTTCCTTGAATATGTGGTGTTCAATAATGTATATTGTATTATATTGTTATTGCATATGGTGTACAGTAGGTCATCATTCTCTTGCCCTTTTCCCACGTTATGTGGGGTCGGCCGGCACAACATTTTTTCTTCTTCCATTCGCTCCTATTATCAGTCATCTCTGTACTAACGTCTTTCATACACATATCATCTTTCACGCAATCCATCCACACCTTCCTAGGTCTACCTCTTCCTCTATATCCGTCCACATCCATAGGTACCTAACCTAATACTCTTCTAGTGATATGACTTTCATCCCTCTTCATCACATGCCCGAACCACATCAACCTTTTACTCCTCATCTTTTCTTTTATTGGTGCTACTTTCAAACTTCCCCTTATATACTAATTTCTAACCTTATCCATTCTAGTTACAACACACATCTATCTCAGCATTCGCATCTTAACCACGTGCAATTTCTTTTCATCCGTCTCTATCGTCGCCCAACATTCAGATCCATACATTACGACAGGTCTCACGATGGTCTTATAAATTTTCCCCTTTAGTTTTAGGGGTATTTGTGGGTCACTAATTGTCCCTGAGATCTGTCAGTAGGTATCATGATTCAATTGAAATTTTATTGTTTTCATTTCTAGTTTCCCTTATGCGGAACTGCAACTGTAGGTACCTACTTAAGTAAGGCGTATACTAAGGTGCCGTCGTTCTACCAACTTGAGTCGATTAATATTATTTAAATTAGTAAATACTGTTAGCGATATTTCTTAACAAGAACCTTTGTTATTGTATAATCATAGATATAACTTTAAGAACATCCCTAGTTTAACCGTAAAATCACAGCCCTAGTTTATGTATGGCAACTTTAGGACTGTCATAGAGCGCTCGGGCGCGTCAGAGAGAATCTTGGCTGGTCAATGGCGATCGATTGTATATTTGATTCTAGATTTGATATAAATATTGTAAATCCCGGTCATCAGTGTTTTTCGTGTAATAATACGTAGCTACATTTTTCAGAAGATGTGTAAATAATAGTATCCGGGCGACCGATCTTTAACCGGGTGTAAATAGCTATAAATGAGTTTTACCAGATATGAGACCTTAATCGTTGTTTCTGTGATCGTTTTTGTAAATATAAATTAATATACGAGATTAGCTTGTCAATTGTTATTCCAGGTACAGTTTTCTTGAAAACGCTTTTCAAAACATCGTTGCGGCAGGGCTGTCAAACGTCAGTTTTGTACATCCAAAAGCCTCTAAGTATTTCTTCCACTTGATCTAATCCCAACGTTTGAGCACCGCTGCGTGGATGCACGCGTAGGCAACATTCTCGATGATCGATCTGCGCCCGCGCCGAACGGCGGTGCGTCACGCGAACAAACAATTGAACATCACCGTCGTATACTTCCAGCTTCTGTGTGTGAATATATTTTTTGACGTTGCTGTAAAATGATACTGTTTGTTACGTTGTGTCATTTTCTTTTACTATTTTCAATTGAATCTCTAACGAAACATTTCTAGTTGGATTATTATTACGTAAGAAAATATCCTCGGAATCGACGTCCTTCTACAGACGTTAAAAAATCGTCTCAATTTTAGCTTTATGACTTATACTTCCGGTCTAAGAAAACAGGGTGCACAGCACATTGAAGTACCTACCTAATGCATTCAAGTATCTATAATAGGCGATTTTCCAACAGGAAATTCATGACTTCTTTTCCCTCCATTTGCATTTGTATTCATCGCTGATTTTTTATTAGAATTGTAAAAGATTAAATACATATCAGTAAAAATAAACGTATGATTTTATTCTAATAATGCGACCAGCCAGTGTCTTAGACCCCGACGTGAAATTTCCGTGATCGTTAAATTTTTACAAGTGAAACTTTTCAAAAACGTTCCTTTTTAGTTCACAATTCGAGTAATAAACTATTCGATTTATCTCCCCGACGCGTACCCTTTATTTAGTTAAATGGCGGTAGTTTCCAAGAAACTATTTACTGAGTACGGTCAAAGGACGCCCGGGAAAGTTGGACGGGAAAAGGGGGGGTTTCTTGCCCGTTATTAACTTCGATTATGTTCCGAACTTGAATGTGGAATATTAATTTGTGTGAGCTATTTGAATACGAAATTGGTATTTGCGGTGTAGTTATTGTTGGATACATTATTATAAAATTCTGATTTCATCGTTGTAGTAGGTACACTGCAGCTTTTTAGACTATGAATACACAATATAAACGTTAGTTAAAATGACTTGGTTGGTAAGTACGGAAAGCTTACTATATAATTAAATCTGTAAAAATATTTCGTCACCAGCGCCATCTATGTAGGTGCCAATCCGGCAACAATATGTGTACCAAACTTTCATTTCAGTCAAATCACGACTACTCGTACTAAGTGACGTACTTTACTAAGAAAATTCAGCAATTACTTACTCTAAATATACGAACGGAGAGCTTTTCAGGAAGTTAATAATAATAAAGCACCGCAAGCTCGACAAAAGGTTTTATATGCACCGGGCCTTATTGCAAAAAACCGCATTCGAGGAAATTCAAATGTTCTAGAATGAAACCGCGTAGGGAACGGGTACAAAATACAGTGAACTGACTGAAGGTATTGTTATTGGATCTAGCATTGTACCGCTAAGCCACTTCCTAAGTTACAATTTCCGGTAGCATCTAAAAATATACCTACTTCATTTTTTATGGACAAGGAAAGACGTTTTGACTGAAGGCCTTAATAAGAATAGGCAACAATTTTTCTTTTAAACTTTCATTACTAACGTCTCAGATTTTCATACAAAATGGATTCCATGAATGGTCTGGGCACTGAAAGCCTTAGCTCGTAATACCACTATACTTACTTCCGTACGATACGAGTATTATGTTTCGAAGGTAGGTAATTTATGTGGCAACATTTCTTTTTTATATTGTAAAGGTAAATCTAAAAGCAGGTCCGCGTCCCACTAAATCTGAAAGGGACAACATTATGAAATCCCTACAGCAGACATATTTTACGAAGCCCATTATGAAGTGATATATTTTGTGTAGGTAGGTAATAGTTTCCGCTATCCAGTGTTGCCAGAGATTTCCCCGTTCCGAAGTGTCGTTGACTTAATTTATTTTCACGAAGGAATCTCTATGGGTTTGGGATTGTACGGAACAGGGTTAATGTAAACCTTTTATGTGCTTAAAGAATGTTTAGGCTACTTTATCCTAGTTCAGTTTTCACTTTTAAACACAACACACAGATAAATGCGAGGGCCCGATTTTTGGTATCAATTTGTATTTGTTTCCTTTGACAGTTCTCTTTGAATACCTTGGTTACTTTATGGGAAAGGTAACGAAACCTGAAGCAGTGATCCTAAGGTGCTAATGTATGTATGCTGACGCACGTCATGACCACTCATTTGTGACAATGAACGGTCGTATATCATGACACAACTTAGAAGGCGCCCGGACTCTGCGTCGACGGCATCAGCAGTGCTTCGCTGCGCGCCTTCTAAATTGTGTGGTACTAATAAAATCGGTACTATAGTTACCCAACGAAGTAAATGTTTTCTAAACCCCCCGATGGGCTAGCACGTTAGCTTTTATTCGTCACAAAGTATCTGTGACACTTCAATAATAATAAAACTAATAGCTAATATTATAATATTTAAATACAAATAGACGTAAATATTACGCCCATTATCACTATCATTTTACAAATTGTGTATAGATTACATAGAATCAGAGAAAACACTTCAAAATGCAATGAGTGATAAATAGATAGTTTGAAACTGAATACAGGAATGACTCCGAATTCCTCAGAACTTGATTATACACATCACAAAATTACCTATTTTAATACGGTAACTGTAAACATTACAACTACGTCTAACTAAAAGTGAATACGTGCCTATGTAATTATACTTTACCTACTAAATCTCTATTGACAATGCAACTCACCTCATACATTCTCGTTTTGTTGACCAGGCCTCAAGTGACCGAACAGATGTTGATGAGCCGCAACGTTGGTATGAAATGCGACCTCTGTTTATTTAAGCTGTGCATTAGGGTAGAGTTTCACTCGAACATTACTATTGATTAGGTATTTATAAGCCGATTGAAAAATGATACTTTTAATGTTGTCTCACACATGGTTATGACGGGGCTATTTACGGCGTGTTATGACTGTTATTAGAAAATTTTATTACAATTTGGTGACTTGAAAACGACATTGGTAAAGTTTATTCGTGTGAAAATGCCTTTAACATTTTGTATTTTGTTCCAGGTTGGTGCTACTGAAATATGAAAGTCGAATAACTGGCTGAATAGAGACACGTCAAAGCGCAGGTATTCTTAAAAAGTTATTGGAGCGTAACGGCGGAGTCTATTGGCAGACGGTTTTTTGTTTGCCCAAGGGCAATGGATTTGAAAGAAAAAAACGATTGATTAGATGCTTCAGGGTGTAAAAAATATACAATTGGATGCCGAAAGAATCGGCGCCACTGTAATTCTTTATTATTAAATATGTCTTTCATTAATGACTGGCAGAACGGTAGGTACAGCCAAGGGCATTAATATGTGTACACTTTTGCATCCTGTTCCGTTGTGTTAAGGTCCAAAGGTGTATTAATGCCCTTGACTGTACCTAGTAACCGTTGACATTGAACTCTATAATCGATAAGACACAATGATCTTATTCATGTTTATCGTTCGCCCTATAAACAATAGAATACACATTGTCTCGTGATATAAAACGGCGCAGTTTAAAGACTGGCCACAGATAAAAGAAACAATACTTTTTCTTTATTCTTTCCAGCCAGTCTGCTTCTGACGTTTGCCCATTAGGGTTGACAAACGCGTCAGTTGTCACCGGACGTTGCGAGCCGTGTTCGACAACGATCGCTAATCTTATATGTGTCTTGCTCAGGCGTGAACAAACGGTCTTTCAGTTACTAGTGAATTCTGAATTTGACTTGGCAAATCGCCGGGTCACGTGACAAATCGTGTGTCAAATTGTCAACCCTCTCGTTTGAGTATATTGATGTGCTTTTACTGAAGCTGCAGTAACAACTGCATTGCGTTACGATTTGAGTTTATAATATCAACGTAATTATATGCAAAAGTCTCTTTCTAATATAATCTAAAAAATAATATCTCCCTGTATTCGACACCAGTATTAGTTCCTATTATACGTTTCCTTTGTAATTGCTTTCATCAACAAAACTCCACTACCAGCGGAGTTACTTAGTAGCTTTCCCGTTTAAAGACCTTTTCCATATAGCTCCAGGCCATTCTGACTTCTTGTTAGTTCAGGGTTCAACGGTCGATGATATTTACCAGCGGATGTCACAGCTACTCGTAATATCGACACATTTCGGTTTCCGCTATGTTTGGTGACCCTAGCGCGGTCAGGTCCTGTTAAGCAGCGGAAGCGGCGAGAGGGGACGATGTTCGCACGATTGGCCCTTCATGTTGACGCGGGAAGCTGTCAAGCTGTGTTTATTGATTCCATTTTCAAATCTAGCCTAGTGTGATGTGAGTTGTGGTGTGACTGCATCGAACGTTATAGCACGACCCTACTCAGATGGCGCGCGGCGAAGCACTTAAGCAGTTGACGCAGAGTCTATTATTGCTTAATCCATGCGCCTTCTAAGTTATGTAAACCTGTACCAACGAACGTAGGAGACTTGTGTTCGAATCCACTAGGGTGAGTTGATTCAAGTTCAGTTGATGGACTCCTGGTCGTTAAATATGGCCACCGAGCTGTCATTCCATACAAAAACGTCATTTGGTCCCATAGTAAAATATTTAACGTTAACGTTAACTTTAACGAACGGTTTGAATCAACCTGCCCTAAGTGACCAATGGGAAGAGTTAGCATGGATTGCAACAAGAAAGTTAACGTCCGTTGAATACCAATGTCGTCAGCTGGCTCTCCATTCAGAAACGTCATTTTCTTTTGCCACATATTTTTGAGCCCGTTTTCATACTAGTAGTAGGATATACTTTTTCACTTCACATGCTCTTAAAATGTTACTTTAGTCTCTGCACATCGGGACTAAAGCTCTTTTTTAATCTCTAGGGACTAAAGTAATTTTTTTTTAATTTACATTGGAAACCCGCCTAAACAGCCAACCACAGAGTTTGTGAAAGGAGGATTATCCCCATTTTCAGTGAACCTAGACAATTTCTAGGGCGTGAAAAAACGATTTAATTTCGTGAAACACGATTTAATGATTACGAATACCTATGAATCTTGGTTTATTTAAAGTGAATTCATTTAATAATGCATGACCCAATTAGTTTTAAAATATATTAATAGTTTTCAAGTTTGAATCTGTTGGCTAAATATCATTCAAAACGTCACGTGATAAAAAACAGGTCAAGTGCGAGTTGGACTCGCGCACCGAGGGTTCCGTACCTACAAACTTGATGATGCAAATTTAACAATACAAACTTATTATTTGCGGTTGGTGAAGTAGACACGGCTACTGCGCTAACCGCAAATGATAAGTTTGTATTAGTAAATTGGCTTTTCTTGCACCAAAATATATAATATTTACGGTTATCAGATTTATTCCTGTACGTGTGCTGTAAGACCTTGCTTTTGGCCAAATTTCATGATTCTAGGTCATCGGGAAGTAGCCGGTTATCTACTTTGTTATAATAAATATCGTAATTTTGTATGGAACTTCGTTTTTTTTTCCTCGCATTCGAAGTGAAAAGCAGAGTGTTTAACGCGTGACTAAACAACCATAATGACACTCGAACTATAGCCACCCTCGCTCTGCTCGGGTGGCTAAACATCTCGTGTCATAATGGCTTGTTTTAGTCCCTTGATAAACAATCTACTATTAAACCTATAAAAAAGAAAACTATAATGATCCGTCAACAGAGCCAATTAGAATCAATTTAACATCCGAAACTACTTACGTGTAACGCAATTCGATGTTTACCGTTCAGAAGTAGGCCCGCATCTCAGAATAGTGCGTTATTGATCCCCTCATATGCCATTACAACTCTGTTCCTAACTACATAAAAACACTACGGAGCCCAAAGGAAAATGGGCTTGAAACTTATTGGTTGTAGGTCTAAAGTTGTGGGAACTTTTCAAAACGATTTAAAATGTATTTCGCCTAACAATCGCCAGCAGTCCCTACTGCGAGTTTAATGTACCCAGCCAGTTACGTCGTTTACGTCGATAAACTTTTCGAATTGACTAAGATTGAATACTTATAAATGCCGTAACTTCGTCATTGTACGCGGCTTTCTGTAATCTTGACACTTCCAAGTTAAATTAGAATTTAGAACGCGTTCCAAATTCGAATTTCATCAAAATTGTTGGCCGCTAAATGAAATTCAAGTAAATAAAAGATCGAAGAACCTTTTAAAATCTCTATCTAACGTGCGAATATATTTTAGAGGTTTTCTTGAATAACTCATACCATACCAATATATATATTTATTTCAATACCTATTCCCAAGGGACTGGAACCTATGCGGGTAAAACCATGGGTTACAGTTAGCTTACGCAATGCCATTCATCCTAAGAGAAAAAACTATACTAAACTACTTAAATAAAAACTCCGAAACCGGATAGATCAATTTTGATATAACATGTTCGTTCAATACCATATTCGTGTAGGTATATATTTTGATTTATTTTTCGACAGGTATGAATTATGATTTCGAACTTACAACATTAAACATTGTTTTTTAGGGTTCCGAAGTCCACAAGGAACCCTTATAGTTTCGCCATGTCCGTCCGTCCGTCCGTCTGTCCGCACTATTGCTCGGAGATGCTTCGTTCTAGAAAGCTGTAATTTAGCATGAATATACATGTTAGGTACGCTGACAAAGTGGTACAATAAAATTTTGAAATATTTTTTTTTATAGGGTACCTCCCCTACTTGTAAAGTGGGGATGTATTTTTTTTCTTGCGTACCTACCCCATGGTCCGGCATATCGTTGAATAGGTCTTAAAAAAATATTGTAGAAAGAAAGTATAAAGTAAAACCATTTTTTTATTAAGTGATGCGTTTGTGAAATATTAAGCTTTAAAGTGCTATTTTTTGTTAGTCACATGTCCCCCCCCCCCTGCCAGCTAAATGGTGGTATTTGGATGGCTGAAAAAAATCACGGTTATGGCATATATAACGTAGTTGAAAGGAAAACCATCACAGCTAAGTAGGCTGTACAAACTTACCGTAAGTTTGTACAGCCTACTTAGCTGTGAGTAAGTAACGAGTCAGTAGGGGCGTCTCGGGCGGGCACGTCATACCACAGGCTAGCTAGATGCTAATAAGTCTTAGAAAGGTACTGTGGGCATCGTCAACTTCGGAACCCTATTTATACTTTGCGCGTCGCCCGACACGCACTTGGCCGGTTTTTTTTTTTGTTAAAACACAAGCAAGAATTAACTTAAAATATATTCAAGTAAACAAGCAAACAGTTAAATAATCGTAAGTTTAAAGCAAATACGTTAAACTCGCATGGAGAGGGTTCCGACCCTTGACTATTTTCAATGACATCATTTTCAATTCGTTTCACAGGATAAGCTCTTTTATATGATAGATTTCGAATACCACGGACTTCTTAATAATTTTCCTGTAATCTATAGATCAATAACTATCCTCCGTATTTTTTCCGAAATTTTAGGTCCAGTAGTTTCGGAGATAATGGGGGGGGGGGGGATGGTCATTTTACGCCTATTCTCTTAAATAACTCGAAAAGTATTGACCAAAAAAGAAATAAAAAAAATATATTTGAGACCCTCATAAGAAGTACCTACTTTCATTTGATATGTCACACGATATGATAAAAAATCATTTATTTTCATTTCACGTCCGTCTTTGGGTCACAAACTTACATATACGTAGGTACCAAATTTCAGCTTAATCGGTCCAGTAGTTTCGGAGAAGATCGACTGTGACAGACGGACGGACAGACACACGAATGATCCTATAACGGTTCCGTTTTTACCTCTTGAGGTTCGGAACCCTAAAAATAGGCTGTCTTGGTGCTGGTACCATGAGGTACAGTCCGCCTGTTGTTTACCTATTTAATGTGTATTATATCTGTATTTTCTTTGTTTTGTTTATATGGTGTTCAATAAAAAATAGTGTTGTTCTTGTTGTTGTTGTTGTCCTTTATACAAGTGTTGATCCGTCGACCGCTTTCTCCGAGCATCGTATAACTTTGTCACGATCTGTCAGTTCATCATTTACTTGGCTATAATGTACCACGTTTTTAGTGCTATCTATTAAACTCAAGAAGCCAAGTTAGAAAGTCCTTTTGCATCATAAATTACACTTTATATTGAATATTAGTTTTAATAACCATTAGCTGACAACTTTCAGCTGCAAATCTCATGCCTATAGTGAATGATTTTTTCAAATATACCGGGTGTACAATCCAAATGGGTCAGTATGGTGAAGTCGGAAACTATGAGAGATAGCGAGATCTGTTCTTAGGAACCATGACGTCGATTTTAGATTTAATAATAATTACATTCAAACTTTTTTAAAACTCTCATACATAAACATAACATAATAACGAAAAAACGTGCAGAATTTATACCTAGCATTGTTTACAGAGACTTTGACCAGGTTCGATTCCCGGTTATGTATGAGAGTTAATAAAAAAGTTTGAATGTAATTATTATTAAATCTAAAATCGACGTCATGGTTCCTAAGAACAGATCTCGCTATCTCTCATAGTTTCCGACTTCACCATACTGACCCATTTGGATTGTACAGCCTGTATAATGAATAACCGCGGAGAGAAGAACAAAGTACGGAACGCATTGTCTATAAGCAAGACAAGAGTACACAGCTTCTCTATATAGAAGGACGATAAGTACCTACAGCTCTACTACATTTTAATATGTACAGTTATACCACAGATAAATTAAGAGCCTATAGAAAGATACTTCTTACAAACTGCGGAAGCTTCACAATTTCTCCTGTCTGTGGCACCACGCGTGACATGTTCCTATTCTTGCGAAGAGCAAGGATAATTTCCGATTTGCACGCACTTTCACCGGGGAACGTGTGAGCGCGATACACCGTGATGGGCGCCCGATTCGCCGCGCCTACCGTTTGATGTGAACTTTCGGAGCTGCTTTAACCTATGCTATGGTGTTGAAAATCAACATAAATGTATCTAAGTTTCACTACACATTGCCATCGAACATCTGCTAGTTCTGTTTTCTTATAATTGGATGGGTCCCCCACATCCCCGCTTGGCAAAGTAAAACTCAATATTTGTGTAGTCAACATGTCACTGCTTTTGCATGTTAATATTTGATATTGTTTTTTGTTAACATTGTAACAAAAATAATTTTGAAGGATTTTCCAATCAATGAACTTCACTTTATGAGCTCTCAAAGGCTTTAATCAACTCTGTGGCTTTATTTACGAGCACACTTCACTATGGGACGGGACAATTTTTCTCTTGTATCCGTCCGTTGCCTTTGCCTTTATCGACTCTAGAATCTACCCTAAGCTGTTAAAACAAAACGACCCGATTAAACAAGCGTCATGGCACAAATACTCAAATCAGCAGCCACCCACGTGCGCAACCGATATCCGTTATCATCGGTAACCGAACAAAACAATATCGATAATATTAAGGTGTGTCACGACATATCGACTATGGACCTACATGCTACCGTATTAAGGTTCATGAGGTTGTACTTTGTGGGAAAAATGCGGAAAGTACATCCCTGATAGCGAAACATAAATCTGTTCTTTTCAAGAGTTTTAAATTGCATGCCTGTCACTTCTCACGTACGCATTTTCGTTCATGTATCTATTTTCATTACCTGGATATCGATGTTTTTTTAATATCAAGTACCGTAGGTAGGACCGTAGGACGGCAGGACCAATAAAGATGCTACCACAATTGAGATTGATTAGTGGGATTCGAAATTATGTATGCATATCTATATTACTTATATGATTGTATTCTACTACATTATATTTTGACTCGGCCACTCTTTCTTTAATTACCTACGTTTTTTTTGGAAGACTAATATTTGTGGCACTGCTTGTAAAGTACATTCGTTAAGAAAACACTTGGTAGATGATAATGTTAAATATTTAGTTGAATAGAATAAAAAGACCGAGAGATGTGCGATGCTTTATCTCGAGTTGCCTCATTACATATTACAAAGACATGACTATTGCATCTTACCTACAAAGCAATTTGAAAGAACAATACAAAATAACACACTAATGAATGGATGCTAATATGCGACCCTCGTTAGCCATCGGTTCATAATTTGTTTTATCTTTATGGTGTCCACAGGCGCGGCAACATTAACGTTATAATACATAGGTAATTTACATGATTAAATGCATTATTTATAAGTATCAATGCAATCATATTATCACTATTAAGCTAAATGGTTCTGATATTAGAGAATAGATATCTCTCGCAGCTATCAATGCAACGGTAAATTACATGTCAATTTTGTGTTGGAAGAGAAAGAACGAAGTTGCATTTAGAATAATTTAGATAGACGAAAAGTGCAATTCTTGTGACTTGTTTTCATTTTTAAACGGAACAGAATAAAACCTTTGAATATGTTTAAAACTAAATTAATTAAAAAAACCAAAAAACCCGACTGCGTAAAAACTAAAAAGAAAAAAACAAGACTACTTAGTTCAGTAGTAGCTAGGATTATGTTAAGTAATTGATTGCTATTGAGGAATCTAAAGATGCCTACTATCGGGACCCATTATTTGTAACATTTTAACCTAGATTTTAATTGGGTCCCGACTGTAGGCATCTTTAGATTCCTCAATAGCAATCAATTACTTAACATAATCCTAGCTACTACTGAACTAAGTAGTCTTGTTTTTTTCTTTTTAGTTTTTACGCAGTCGGGTTTTTTGGTTTTTTTAATTAACTTTTTTATTTTATTATTTTTAGTTAGGGATTAAAAGACCGTAAATTCCGCAATCTTGTCATTTCATGGAGAGAGTTGCTATCGTGGGGATTATTAAGTAGCTTGTGATGATCTAAATTACTGATTATTAATCCCTCTAGAGACCTAACCCGGCTCAAAACGCTACATAAGCCTGAACCTATTAAAATTCTTCAAGTCAACCGATAGATGGCGCTACTGGTAATACATAAGAGTATTAGGTAGCTATTTTATTTATTTACGAGCGCTGAGTACTGACTAGTGTACCTAATTGGTACCTATAATCAATTAGGTTATATTTCACTGTATCACACACACTATTGACACTTTAAATGTAATAACGAAACTAAAAGTCTTCAAGTCAACGGATAGATGACGCTACTGGTACACTACATTGCACATGCGTACGTACTTGATTGAAGTTTGAGATTTATGAAAAACATTATTATTAAGTATTTTATAGTCGTCGTGACCTGCTTGAAGACTCGTTGGTCTAGATTATTTCCTGTGTTGCTAATTCGAACGGATGTACTACTGGGTGGATAGGTAGGTACCTACTTTACGTGGTTAGTAAAGGAACTTTGAATCGTTATAAATCATAAACGGTTCTTTTGTCTGAAAAATGGTCAAAGAAACCTAATAATGATTTTTAAATACCTATTCAACGATACCTCACATGCCATAGTTGGTTGACTTTTATTTTTTTATTTTGTACAATATGGCGTCTGGTAGCCGCCATTTTGAATTTTGATAAATTTCATATCTTCAGTGACACTCGCGCAATTCAGACGAATCGATTGACGTATGATTCATTAAAATCGACCCACGCGTTTGATCTCTAGTGTGCCACAAAGGAACAAACATACATACATACAAACATACATACATACATACATACATAGACAGGTAAACACATAACCCTCCTTTGCGGTGCGCAGTCGGGTAAAAAAAGTGTTCTATACTCTGCAAGATTTATATTCCACTCTAAACGACTAAATACATAAATAGGGATGACGACAGGGTGAAGAAATCGAAATTCCAATTAGTCCGTCAGTCAGGTAATAAAAAAATATTAGACACGTATTTTTTGTTTTATCAAATTAACAAAGAATGACTAAGTTAAAACACATTAAAGTTGGGGGCACATTGCTCGCAGGACTGATGGCCGATGGGGCCGGAAAGTTCTCGAGTGGCGCCCGCGAACCGGGAGACGAGCTGTCGGTAGGCCTCCAACAAGATGGAGCGACGACCTCGTGAAGGTCGCGGGAAACCGGTGGAAGCAAGTAGCACAGGACCGGTCTGAGTGGCGAGCCTTGGGGGAGGCCTATGTCCAGCAGTGGACGTCTTTTGGCTGAAATGATGATGATGATGATGATGATGATTATGATGAAAGTTGGAGAGTGGGGGCTAACTACGTCACCGTTAGGTATAAATCGTACATTTCAACTCAATAATCTCCGTATAAGTTTGATTACGTGAAAAAAGAAAAAATACGTGTCCAATACTTTTCAATAATCTTCCTGATAGACTAAGGAAAGAAAAGTTGTCGTCATCCCTATTGTATAGTCCGTGCGTAGTGCTGTGCGCTGTTGCAGTGGAAGTGTGCACATTTTGATGCGAACGTGGTGTAGCTCGACCGTGCGCAGCAGCGGGGTTCCGGCTTAATGCTATTAAAATTCTCATGATATTTCCCTACGACATTGTACAGGCGGCGCCCGCGCAGTTCAAAGTGCGCCCCCGATTGTCCGTCTTAGTCAACGGTGTAATGGCCGTCGTGATAGAGCACTCTTACGTCACGCCAGTAATAGCCTATCTTAGGGTAATACTAATTGGACAAATACTAGACATCAACTGAGCTTAAAGGCTTATTACATGTCAAGTGTTTCGTAATTCTAAATCCTTTCATAACCGTTAGACCTGCCAAAAACAGAGAGTCTTCAGTATATTTCCAATTTAAAAGCCATGATTATTTTCGAAGTAGTAACTGACAGTGGCTTTGATTTAAGAGAAAATACACATGTTCATAAATATAGTATTGGATTAAAATGCCTCTTCGATATTGCGATAGTTCTTGTCTTGATATACCTAGTCATTTACGAAAGTGTCGCAACATCAAGTAAGGATTATTATTCTTGACACACTTGTGTTCATTTGACTATGATTTAGTCGTCGATCTTAATCTGAACTCGAAATTTATAATTAGGTATTGGAACATGTCAAAACTAATAATATTATAGTCTTGTTAACTATACCTTTTCAGATATTGCATTTCATCGGCTTGAGTAGATTATAAATGTTTAATTTTAAGTCACTAACAGTCCTTGTAGTTACTAATTAAATCAATGTGAATATGAACAAACATTCTGTTATAGTAAGTATATTATTAATTTAATATCATTTAGAATTATGAGTAGAGTAAGTACTTACTCTACTACAGTACATTTACGAGAGCTTTATACGTCACCAAAGAAATCGACGATTTCGTTCTTTCTCGACCAATATAAAACCGTACAGCAAAAATGCGTGAACAATATATGGCCCTCGAGAAGCACAAAAGCCAAGATACTTCCGCGATATTGACCGGACCTCTCTCAGGTCTGTAATAAACAATCCCGGTGTGCACCCCACCTCTAATGCACGCGTCCCGCGGGACCCGCTCCTGATCAAAGCGCCGAGATTTACGGGACTCCCGGACATAAACCACACGCCCGGAAACCGATGAAAGGGAAAAACGTTTTGTAATCTTAATTATCATTAGCCGAAACTAGGTTTACGCCCTCGGTTTATTAGTTTTCGTCTGAATTGTGAGTTGTGTGACCGCTTCAGCCATTCACGCCCGGAAAGACATTAATCAGATTTGTAGCTCTTGAGGAGGGGTTATTGTAAAATCTAAAGTTAAATTGGAATGTCACGCACGCATGACTGAATCTAGAACTCGACCGGCTTAAGCTTCGCGTCAGCCAATTTTATTAGGGAAGCAATCTCCATTTTTTACCCTTCACCGGTCCGAACCGTCCGCTCACCCCGAATTAAACCGGCTTGGAAATTTTGCAGAAAATATTTGCACGAGCCTACAGCATATTTTACATAACAAGGAAATAAATCTTTGTAGATGATGACACGTATCCGGAACCGTTTAGCACATATGTAGAAGAGGGTGTCGGGTTTGCTGACGTGGCGTTCAATAGCGCCAAAATGCTTGAGCCTTCCTTTTTGCAGGCTTTCGCTTGTTCCTGATCAGTTCTTATGTTCGGGTTGAAGTGCGAGGGTTCTCGCGAGGGTAGCCGGCTCAGGCACACGTCACTCAGTATAATCCGGTCAATAATATAAATTCTTCGAGGCGCACTTCTTTATTGGATTTGTCGGCGCTACCGAGCCGTTGAACTCACCTCGCACGTAAAACATCCGCGTAAGAAACTATCGAAAATGTGATTTGTCAAATATCCACAGTAGTGAACGAATCTGTAGCAAATGCGGTGGGAATATTTATTGCGTCTGCGACATTTTAAAGGGGATATAGATGTTAGTTTTTAAAACGACTTGTACTTGTCCCTGCAAACGCAGCAGAATCTCTAGGAATTTGTGTTTGCTTGCATTGTGCTATTGTAGAAATTTATCGCGGAAAATCTGTACCAGCTACATTTTATACCATTTTACTTTCTCTTCTACTCCTAACGTAAAGCCTTTGTGATATAAAATTGTCCCGGTACGCTTCACTTTCCAGCAACTTGCCAACTATGCTCTACGGCTAAAATCTGTATAATTTATACGACACCGCTAACATTCAAGAGCACGGTAAAACATTTCCAAGTGTCGCTCCGACTAATGCAAAGGTTCTATCTCGTGAGCCATGTCTAGACAAATGTTGTACATTTTGTACCTATCCGCAGCTCGCTGCTCTCGACAGCGACTACCTTTGGAAACTTTCTAGACCTGCAACGGGCAAATTCTGAAACTTACCAAGCCTCCAAAATGTTGTAAACAAGCTCTCACCGTTACAGTTTCTTTGTGTTCTAGAAATTGTAAGCTGTGACGTAGAAAGTTGTACATTTATCCGTTGTTCGACTGGACACTTTTCGGAAATATGTTGAAAGCGGAAAAGTGACGGAATCTTTATAAAAATTAAAGGTGAACTTTTGCCGTCAGAGATATTAACTTCTTAATGATTGTCATTATAATAAAATGTGTCGATCTTTTGTAAAATTTAAACGAGGTTCAGTGCGTGCTCATCCGAGGGCAGCCTGCCTTATAAGGGACACCAACATTTTTCTCAGCGCGAGAAAGTTTTTGTATGCAAGCGCGAGTCTCGGACATCCCCCGCCTTTTAAATATTTGCATTTCTTTCGCATAGACTGCTAAGATAAGACTTTTCTTTCGAAGATTCTTCGCATAGTGCAGGTATCGCGTTTGACTGGCGCATACTAATTAAATTGAACTCTTTTCTGCTGGAACTTTGTGTTAAAACAAAAGAATGCGCGCTGGAAATAATTTGATTTGTTTTTGTATCGTCTGGTTTAGAGCTAGTTTATTTAGATACATTTGGCTTCCGCTGAAAACAATGTTGCGATATACAGTATACCTAGAGTATAACTGATATGAGTTTACTCATTTTGTTAGGGTTTAAGTCTATAACTTGTTACAACAATTTTAGAAATATTGTTTGTAAGTATCTACACCACTTGGCAACAAGTCATTTCTCTGCAAATATTTCACATTCTTACCGGTTGTAGTTTGTAGTAAGTACCTACCCGTCTCTTAACATCAAGTTTGAATATGACGCCCGGAGCCTCACATTTTTGCCAACACGGTCCCACCCCCGCGATTCAATTATCCCAAGTCCTCGCTAATCACAGGTAACCCTCGTAAGGACGTCATCCCTCGGGGCGCCTGTCAGGCTTCAATTAAAATTCACCCATTGTAGTCCACACATTGTCTCGGCCGTCACAGCCTTGATTAGACCGTCTTTGCGCGTTACCTATGAAATGAAATGAAGCCCTGATTGGATTCCACGAAGATAAAGGGACCTTAAATCTTATGGTTATGAAGTGTTCGGTTTTTGTCTGGGTTTGTGAGACCACTTCAGGATATTTAATTGAAATTTGGTACAGAACGCTAAGCGGTCGAGAATCAAGTCAGATCCTTTTCAGAATCTCCGTTAGACTGAATTAGGTTTGTTCAATTAACCACTTTTCACTGGCATTGTCTTGAGCTTCTGACCCATCATCTATTATAATGTCTACTTTCTTCTACAGGGATTGTATTTCGCTTATTTCGTACTCACACAAAACCGACGCTGCTCAGTTGTCAAACTTCGCAATTTCATTACCACGCTGTTTGATTATTCACGTCGGGTAATCAATATGCACTAAACACCTGCTTCTTATGCGCGTTCCATGAGTCTCATATATTCCGGGGCAGCTTACGTGTAAGTTCGCGCGGGGTCTATTTATCATTGCAATGATATATGGGAGCGTCGAACTCCGTCCTCCGCTGAGACTCCATCATTTACGTATTGAAATTTGCGGTTTTTGGCACCTTCTGTCGTCACGTTGCGTAATATATTTCGGATGCTGCATATTCGATGTTGCGGATTGCGGCTGCCATGTACTGTCGTCGATTATATTGATAAAAGCAATTTTCGCCGTTGAAGTGCGTGTCATGCGCTCATGCGTTAAAAGCTTTTAAGCTTTATACACATTATCGACATGTGAGTGTTATGCGTATGTTTGAGAAGTTCGTATTAATCATCAAATTGTATTTGTTTTTACACTAACCAACTTTTTGACTTATATTCTTTCTTAGCCCTGATAGATTCACAACTGAAGTGGGAAATACTGCAGTAGCCAATTTGTTAAATACATTTTTGAGTTTTGTGGTTATTAGATAATTTTCCATATTTTTTTTATTTCTGCCAATCTCGCACCCTTTTTCCGGTTTTACCAAGGTCATTGATCTGCTTTTATTCTTCCGCTGCTCCAGCAAGTTCCAAAACTAGCTGTATGCATTGAAAATACATCCACATTCAGGATCACGCGCAGGCATTGACCTATAATAATTAATACCATATGGACGAACAGTGCCTAACAGAATATGTCAAAATATATGGAGCAAACTGACATTAGAAAATACGTTCCAATATGCTTAATAACGCCTCTTTATAACGAAGGCCAAACGGGTGCCTGAGCTGTTCGCGCACCCGTTTTGACGGGGCCATTTTTCTCCGGCTGATTGTGAATCCTTACTTATAATAGATCAATTTAGCCTAGTGTAGGGATCACAGTAACCTATTAAAATATTGTATTTAATTTGAAGGTAAATAAATAAATTTCATTTCAATGCGCGCAGGTAAGTTTACACTAAAGTAACTCACAAACTTACGTTACCCAACTTTTCGTGTTATTTTTTGGCACCTTGGTGCGCGTAATCGAGTCGCAATTTTTCTTTTGCTTTTGGTTTCGTATTGTTTTGTTTCGGTGGCGTTTTTTAAAGGAAGTATAGGTAATTGTTTGTTTTTTGGCGCCGCAGTGTGGTCGTACAATGTATACCACCTACGTATGTAATTTAAGTACGGGTCCAGTGAAAGTACAGGTCACGTGTTTTAAGAGCAGATTTAAGAGCAGGTTATGGAATCAAGTGATTCGTGTAAATGACAGTTTAATCTTCTTAAACAAACCGAATTACGCACTTTCTTATCTTTTGACTTCCTTTGAGCATAAATTAATTTGCGACCGTAGTAATTCCTTGGTATAATTCCACCGTTGCTTTTCCGGAAATACCTAAAGTGGGGTTATTTATTATTTGTAACTGTAGTCTTATAAATGTTTACATTTTTATATTGCGAAAATTATCACCACTATTAACAGTCCGTATGTTGCTTCTTCACGTTTCAACTGCTGGACCGATTTAGATGAAATTTGGTATGGAACTATGGAGATTGTTCGAGTCCCGGTCCCAACGCGGGCCTTTGCACGAAAGATCGTATAAATGTGTTTAATGGGTAATAATAACTAATTAGATGTAACTAATCAATCTAATCATATAGTTGTTAATGAGATCTGTAATTGAATTTACTACCAACACTGTAACGAGCTTGTGATCTCTGATCTAACAGATTAAGCCAATTTGCATCATTACCGCCCGTTAAGTGAACCGAAGTCTTAACGTTAATCGCAGTTCAATATATCAAACCGAACATAACTTCTTCTGGATGTGCGTTACCTATACTAGACAATCCAGATTCTTCAAGATAGGAAAAAATATTATTAAATATAATACATTTTACATGATAATGCACCGTCCAATAATATCTAATCACAGAGTTGTAGTGGCTGGTTTGCTAGGCCTAATTCACTTCCTCTGAAATATCAAAATACCTACGGTATATTATCTATTGAATACCCTGTAAATGCTAGGGCGGTTTGCATTACGAATAGCTATACTAAACGAAGTATAAAAAGTAGTACCTACCGAGTGTAAATGTAAAATATGCCTAAAAATTCGGTGTATTAATTATGACTCGAAAAGAAAAGACTTTTGCACCGCCACAATAATTTCTGTTTTGCCCAAAGGTTAACTGGTAGAGAATGCCTTATGGCATTATAAAGCATTATAAGTTCGCCTTTTGTATTGTTTTTTTTTTACTAATATGAATGTGAAAGAGGGCTTGGGCTATCGTCCCCACGCCTGCCAACCACCGACAGCCAAACGTGAAACGAGTAGCAGAGCCTTGTAAGCGATCAACTACTTTGTCTAATGACTTTGCTTAAGTAATATTTTTGAACTTCAGTAGGTACCTACAATGTCTTTTCAATCACAGTCTATTAGGATTGTTGAATACCCACTTAATTTAATGAAAGTACCTACTATTTCATTTATGTAATAATTACTAGCCGTTTGTCCGCGACTTCGTCCCGCGTAGTCTTAGATTTTGCGTACTCGATGATACTATACATAATATACATATACTCGTAGATGGTTATAGTTATAGAAGTATTGAAAAACTGATTTGGCCCGTGTAAAAGCTATCTATTGCGATTTAATGAGGGTTGCGGTATCCGGCTTATCTATCTTCATACGCGTTCTATCGCTTCTATTTTCTCCATATGTAAGTATATCCTACTATCGACGTTACAGTTCTTACAGAACGTATATAAAGTGATTATCTACAAACTTTACGGATAAAGATAAAAAACCGGCCAAGAAACGAGTTAAACTTGCGTGGAGAGGGTTCCGACCCTTGATTATTTTCAATGACGTCATTTTCAAACCGTTTCACAGGATAAGCTCTTTTATATATACTACTACTACAACAGCCTATTTACGGCCCACTGCTGGGCACAGGCCTCCTCTCATCACGAGAGGGTTTGGGCTATAGTCCCCACGCGGGCCCAGTGCGGATTGGGGACTTCACACACATCTTTGAATTACTTCGCAGGTGCGTGCAGGTTTCCTCACGATGTTTTCCTTCACCGAAAAGCTCAGTGGTAAATTCAAATTGAATTTCGCACATAAGTAAACTTAGTGGTGCGAGCCGGAATCGAAGCCCCGACCCTCAGCATGAGAGGCGGTAGGTCGAACCACAAGGCCACCACGGCTTTTATATATGCTAGATTTCAAATACCATGGACTTCTACTATCCTCCGTATTTTTTCGAAAATTTTAGGTCTACTTTCTTATACATAACTTGGGTCGAAAAGTATTCACCAAAAAAGAAATAAAATATATATATATTTGAGACCCTCATAAGAACGTGTGACACGATATAGTTTGAAAAACTTCATTAATATTTTTTCAAATTTAGCCCCCAAAAATGTTTAAAATTGATTTATTTTCGTAACACGTCCGTCTTTGGGTCACAAACTTACATATACATACCAAATTTCAACTTAATCGGTCCAGTAGTTTCGAAAAAAATCGACTGTGACAGACGGACGGACAGACACACGAGTGATCCAATAAGGGTTCCGTTTTTACCTCTTCCTCCGGTTCGGAACCCTAATAAGAGTAGAAAACTAGTATTCAATACAATTTATCGGTGTTTCTTTAACAAGACGACCGCGTCCGGTAGGGCGTGAGTTAAACCCGGGGTTTTCGAAAGCGGTGTTTTTCTATAATAAACTCTAGTTTAGACTTATGTATTTCAATTTAAACTTTCGCTTAAGTCCATTGACAGCGAGACTGAAGTCCATCTTAAGGGAAATTGTTAGGTTTTTCTTTAACCTGCTCTTGAAACCTTATGCCACAAATGGTGAGACTCTCGTTATCTAAAGTGCCTAGGTAATCGAGCTGTGATCGGGTGAAAATAGCTAAAAATTAGTTTTCCCAGATATGAGACCTAGCAAGATAATTTTTTCGCCCCCGTATGAGTAGGTACCTAACCGATTCTCAATTTATTATATTCTACATTTTATTTAAATCGTTAGATCCGTTTCCGAGATTGTTCTGTATATAAACAGAATAGACGGTTAGCTCTTTTGAAGTACAAGATAAGATACAAAAGCTAATAGCTGTTATTATATCATCTTCCAAATCTAAAGATAAGAGAAGCCGTTATTCTAAATTTTCAATTTAGAGAAAATTCGACATACCTACATTGGAAAACATACTGATATATCAATAGGTACACAGTACACACACTATAAACTTCCCCTAAATAACACCCTTCAAAAATAACACCCCTCCTTTTTTGCGTAGCGAGTTACAAAATACTGGCAGGTTAGAAAAAACCAATAAACAAGAAAAAAGTTACAAGCACATGAATTACGAGCCAGTGATAAGCTTTAAAAATGTGCACCTATTACGAATTAGGAGTGGCTTTCCAATACAGCTATGTGAGGGAATTGATTGGTGAAAGAAGAAATTCCGACAGTATGATTGCTTTACTCCTGGTTTGGCGAGAAAACTTTAATGAGAGCTAAATCTTTTCCTGAAGCCGTGTCATTTGACCTACCGCTTCTCATGGTTCCTAAGAAATGGTTGAGGGAGGCGATGGCTGAGATACGCGTCACGCTCGTGAACGGGTGCTGTCTGTGGGGTCCGGTCTGTTCATGCTTGCAAGGACGTTTAAAAATAATCATTAGCTTTAAATATATTACTAAGTCAAACATTTTAAACGAGATATCTCATCATGTTCTTATTGGCATGTATTAATGAACTCTTTTATACATGATGTATTTCATTATTTATTGACATTGTGAGACTGTCGACATCTATGGAATTTATATTTATTTGACAATGGAGGCCATCTCCAAAATACATTTTTTTTCTTGACCCTTGGAGACTATACATCTCTAAGATCTTAGATTTAAGTTTAAGTTAGGGACTATACATCCCTTCAATGTAATTTTAGTACGTACCTATATGTATATTTTATACAAGTAATGTAAATTTTGAAAATTTTGAAAAAAGCGCTTCTTCTCAAGCAATGGGTCTAGGAAGCGCTGGTAAATTCTTTTTCTGACGTTTAAAAGTGCCCCTATGTGGGCAATTTGCTGAATAAATGATTGAATTTTGAATTTTTCACTTCTCATGCTCTTAAAATGTTACTTTAGTCTCTGCACATCGGGACTAAAGCTCTTTTTTAGTCTCTAGGGACTAAAGTAATTTTTTTTTAATTTACATTGGAAACCCGCCTAAACAGCCAACCACAGAGTTTGTGAAAGGAGGATTATCTCCATTTCCAGTGAACCTAGACAATTTCTAGGGCGTGAAAAAACGATTTAATTTCGTGAAACACGATTTAATGATTACGAATACCTATGAATCTTGTTTTAGTTAAAGTGAATTCATTTAATAATTAATGACCCAATTAGTTTTAAAATATATTAATATACTTAGTTTTCAAGTTTGAATCTGTTGGCTAAATATCATTCAACACGTCACGTGATAAAAAAAACAGGTCAAGTGCGAGTTGAACTCGCGCACCGAGGGTTCCGTACCTACAAACTTGATGATGCAAATTTAACAATACAAAATTATTATTTGCGGTTGGTGAAGTAGACACGGCTACTGCGCCAACCGCAAATGATAAGTTTGTATTAGTAAATTGTCTTTTTTTTGCACCAAAATATATAATATTTACGGTTATCAGATTTATTCCTGTACGTGTGCTGTAAGACCTTGCTTCTGGCCAAATTTCATGATTCTAGGTCATCGGGAAGTAGCCGGTTATCTACTTTGTCATAATAAATATCGTAATTTTGTATGGAACTTCGTTTTTTTTTCCTCGCATTCCAAGTGAAAAGCAGAGTGTTTAACGCGTGACTAAACAACCATAATGACACTCGAACTATAGCCACCCTCGCTCTGCTCGGGTGGCTAAACATCTCGTGTCATAATGGCTTGTTTTAGTCCCTTGGTAAACAATCTACTATTGAATCATGCAGAGGATCGGGTGTTCGGAACCCCGCTAGCTCCGCTCCTTGAGTTCACTTATGTGCTAAAATAATTTGAATTTGATTTTAACCGCTCGGCTTTTCAATGGGAGATAAATAACAAGCTTAGGATCGATAGATGATAGGTAGGTATCATCATTTCAGCCGAAAGACGTCCACTGCTGGACATAGGCCTCCCCCAAGGCTCGCCACTCAGACCGGTCCTGTGCTACTTGCTTCCACCGGTGCCGGTGCCGGTGCTGATGGCCGATGGGGCCGGAAAGTTCTCGAGTGGCGCCCGCGAACCGGGAGACGAGCTGTCGGTAGGCCTCCAACAAGATGGAGCGACGACCTCGTGAAGGTCGCGGGAAACCGGTGGAGGTAGGTATACTGTCGGCAAAATATCATCACAACGTTTTCCTTGACCCAGTATTTATATATTTTATATGTATTTATATATGTACCTATTTCGAAAGTGTAGGAGGGATAGTCATATCGTTCGCTCTTCCATAAGGAGCATGTGATGGCTGAAGGAATATAAGGGAATCGTGTTAGGTATACATTAGGGAGATAGTTAAGTACGATGGGTCGTTTTAATGTAAGGTGAGTTCCAATTTGCGGCTCATTCGCCAGATCTGGACGCATCCGAAAGCAGAGAATATCTTTTTAGATAGGTACCCTGGAATTCTATGAATGTGAAATATCATGACCTACTTATTAAGTACACTTCGTAGAGATTCAAGACTTTTGGCACATTGACAACTGTGTTCCGAAGATATAAGGATCCTACATGTTTAGTACTCCCGTATAGAAGAATGAAATTATCTTATGCTTTTGGTATCTTTCTTAGTTGCTACAGTAGCGCGATAATCGCGCGACTTGTAAAACTGGACTCGAAATCACTGGTTTTTTTCTAATTGTCACAATCAATTGTTCAGTATATCTCTTTGATTTCGATAAGTTCAGTAGGGACAAGTGCGCCTGGGCGGGGTAAGTGCGCCCACCATAAATATATACATATATATATATAGCTACAAATATTTATCGAGTGACGATAGGTATTTTATATTCATGCAACTAATAGGTTTAAGTTTACGCGGTCTGCTTTTCCGCAAGTCGACGTCCCATTGCGTCGATTTTGCGTGGTTCTAGGTTGGCGGCGTTACTCCTGCCAACCCAGCTCCTAAAGGAAGTCTAGCAGACCCAACTAATAAAATACAATGCCACTGCAATAATATACATCATCATCATCATCATCATCATTTCAGCCGAAAGACGTCCACTGCTGGACATAGGCCTCCCCCAAGGCTACTTGCTTCCACCAATAATATACAGTTGGCTTCATAAGGCGTTCGGTAGATAAATAATTTTCCTACCCCTGCATGGTGCACTTACCCCGCAGATCCACTTACCCCAACTGACCTTACATAGTTATTCACATAATCCCACGAAAGCGACATAATATTTTCGTAATAGTCAAGCAATAAAGCGTAAAAGCAGAACACAGTTTTAATGCCCTTCCTAGATTGGCCGCAATCAACATTAATTACACAAAGTTGGAACTACTAATGTACACATAATAAAGTTAATCACTACCGGAAATTGTTACTTTGTTAGTCGGTTTATTTCAGAAGTATTTTGGTTTATTGTATTTAAACAAACATGGGATAAAAAATAAGATTGAAATAGATACCGATGGTCAAGGACAAAATCGAGTAGGTAAAAAGAAAAACTCATACTTGGTAATTTTAGTTAGCTTTTACCCAATCCTTGCATATTTTAAGTTACTCTTTAGACTCAACATGCAAGCTTATTCAGTCAGACTTAAAAAAACACCAATAATATTTCAAACTTGTGTAATATCTCGCCCGAGACGACGTCAGCAGCCTGCGTCAAATCCACATCGACTTCCCCCTGGCTTCGCTCCAATATTTCTTTCCTTGCCTAATTTATTTGCGAATGAGTTGCTACTGTTGCGAAACCAAGTTTTACCGAGCACCCAAAATATTCATTTGATTTCATAATACAATATCGTAATAATAGTATTTCGTTTGATTTCGTTGTAAATACAGACATGAACTGTATGGAAACCTGTCGAATTGTCATGTAGATAGATTTCTTGGGGGAACAGTTTCTATTACATTTATTAATTGATATAGCTACTACGTTCTTAGGTAGGCTTCATATTTATAAGTAAGTCATTTCAGAAGTCATGTCAAATTGCTTTTCGACTATTAAACTTCACTTTATTATGTCAATGGGCATATTTTCAGGTTTATCCACTATTAGCTTCTGTCCGCGACTTCGCCCGCGTGGAATTCGGTTATCGCGTTCCCGCGGGAACTATGCGTTTTTCCGGAATAAAAAGTAGCCTATGTCCTTTCCCGGGACCCCAACTATCTCCATGCCAAATTTCACCTAAATTGGCCCAGCGGTTGAAGCGTGAAGAGGTAACAGACATACAGACAGACAGAAAGACAGACAGACAGAGTTACTTTCGGTATGGATAATATGGATTTAGATGACATGACCTCAAGGTAAAGTCAAGTTCCATTTAATACGCTAAAGGTGATCCGTCGTAAAAATCAGCAATCTGTCCGAGGGAATCGGCAGGGTAACGAAACACCGGGGAAGTTCGGAGTGCGGTCAAATCATGGCTCCCGTGGGACCGGAGTTCCGAACTTTCCTATCGCAACAGGGACGCACCTTCCTTACAGCACTCACGGTGAAATCAGTGCGAATAGTCGAATACTAATTCTTTTGATGGTGACGGAAATGTTGGGTTGTAAATTGTAATACAAATTTGATGATAAGACGTGCCAACATACCTATGTTAATGAAGTTTCTGAATGTTTGCCAAAACAGCGTCATGACCTGACCTGACCAGTTAAAAATAAAAAAATAGAACCGACTTCTAACTCCGACAGCCTGTGTAGTTGGTGTCAAGTTCACTATAAGATAGTCATAGCTTTGGGTTGGTTCACTTGACACCGACTTCACAGGCCGACGGAGTTTGAAGTCGGTTCTATTTTTTTATTTAAAATTTTTTTTTCGGCTATAATTTCCAAACATCTGTACGATGGGACGTAAGTCTCACTGTAGTCTTTGAAATTGATGCCAAAATCATACACATGCTAACAAATTTCGAGGAGTTCCCTCGTTTTGTCATGGATCCCATCATCAGAACTAAACCAAATTATTAAAAGAGTTCAAGTGGAAGGTACGCCTTTCAATTAAAAAAAGAATCATCGAAATCGGTTCACAATTGACGGAGATATGCGTGGTCATACATAAAAAAAATATATAAATATACGCGTCGAATTGAGAACCTCCTCCTTTTTTTTTCGTCGGTTGAAAAGCTGAAATATTGACTAGCTTCGAATTATTAGACAAGCGTCTTACGAGTAGCATGGAGCACACTCCATGCTACTTACTCCACAGAGTATTTTTAAGACAAATAAGTTGGGTGCTGTATTATAAGACCACCACACCGGTAGGTAGTAACACACAACTCTAAGGGTAGGTTGATTCAAGCACAGTTCATGGCCGTTAATACAGAAGCATTTTATCCCATAGTAAAATATTTAGCGAGGCTGCTTAGTTAACAGACGGTTTGAATCAACACACCCTATGTGTTTACTGTTTTAAGACGTGGTCACTGTGGCGGTTTACTATTCGAATAAGTTCGATACCATCGATACCATCTGATGTAGTAGCGTAGTGTAATACAACTCTGATATAAGTTAGGCAACCGCATTTTATTTGGGTATCGTGCCAGTAGGGTTGCGGATTTCGTTGAAAGTTTTGTTTCAACGTTTTGCTTTCATGTCAGGCACTGTTTTTGAATTCTTTAATCTTAGTTGGGTGTTTTATTTATTTATCTACACGTATTTCATCTTATATGTTAGATAGTATGTACTAGATTTTTATACCAGTTTTTAGAATAGTAAATCTCACTGTCTATACCCATTTACCCCATGAATATGTGAATCTCAGGTAAGTATGTTAATAAGGTGTACCTACGTGGACGATGTAATATAATTTTAATATCTTCATAAAGTAGGTAAGTCGAGTTTGCAAATTTATTACAATTTCATCATCTCAGCGGGATGTTTCGAGAGCGGTCGAGTGCTTACCTTACACTTTCAAGCACCATCTTGGATTTTCGTTGGGAACTTCTTGGAAAATGTTTTCACTTGAAGTCTATCGGTATTTTTGGTTCGTTGTCCTTTAAATACCTGTATGGATGAGTGAATGACTACTGCTTTTTTACGCCTCAACTACTGAACGGTGACGGTTCGATTACACGTGACGTCCAACATTTAGGAACATAAAAGATTCTTCATATCCAGAGAAAATATTCAATCGAACAAAGTAGTAATCGTCGTCGTCGTCGTAGTAGTAGTCATCGAGTCTAATAATTATGTATTGGTTTTCCTATAATGTGTATTGTATGCTGTACTATAAAATATTACGATGGCTTGTTTCCGATAAAGCGGTCGAAGACATGGCGCAGTGCCAATAATACGGTGACGATAGTCATAATCGATATTCATATGTTCTTGGTCGTGTATGTACCTATTTCTTAGATAGATAGAAGCCATAGAGCCGTTCGATCTTATATTCGCTGCAAAACAAAGTCGCTATAGGTACTGGCGCCATACATAGAGATCTTCTACTATCTAAAGTTCCGCGCCTTCACATTTCAAAACGCTTCAATTTTTTTATTATTATTTAAAAAGCACCACCAACACTCTCAACGCATAGTTGATGGCTGTCGCAGCTCGCACACATGTGTTGAGAGTGTTGGTGGTGCTTTCTAAATACATTGAAGCGTTTTGAAATGTGAAGGCGCGGGACTTTAGATAGTAGAAGATCTCTACTTCTGTGGTGCCAGTCGCCAATGCCAGGTGCCAGTGGTCTGTGTGCTCGTTTGCGAACGACCAAAAAGGACGTTATTTTAGGAAACAATGTCAAACAAAGATGAAAACTTTCTGGCACAGAGGCATTCCATCTTAGGCCTTACGGTAGGCAAGCATTCGAGATCTTGTTGTTTCTTAACGGGGATCATAGGATTTCGGTGTCCATGGGCCGCAGTGACCACTCACCATCAGGTCTGTGCGCTCGTTTGCCTACACCAATGATATATATAAAAAAAGAAATGAGAAATTTATAAACCTTTCTTAAACAACTTTTAGTTACATGACTCCCAAAGTGCTACGTTAACTTGCACATTATTACTAATTTTAATGATGATAGTTGGTTTAGTTTATGGTCATTATTTTGATTTGACTATAAATACTTACTGAACTTGTCTTGTTTGTTTCAGGTAATTGATGTTCAAATATATTGAGGAGAATGAGGAGTGCTTTACTCGTAGTTTCCGGAGGTAAAAGGTTATAGAGGTAACAAAGGAATGTCTTTACATACCTATATAAATAGATTGCGAATTCTCATGTTGCCAGATAAGTTAACCTATTTATTTTTACGTTCTTGTAAGCGGAGACTTATCTGCATTTACTTACTAATTTAAATGCAAAATACGCACATTTTCTTCCATATACCATGAACAATTGAACAGTCTATGGCCATGTCGTGTCCGAAAATGGCCGACGTGGTCTGCGGTCCCGCACGCGCTTCGGCGGGAGGCCGCCCGGGTGCGCGGTGCTTTTATCGCACGCGGAAGCCTTTTTACGGCTATTGCCGTTGCCTTATTCATCTGTGAATGCAATAGTTGATTATAATGTCAAGATTATTATTACACATGTGTGATGAGCGGAGAGAATTATACGAAGAAGGAGGAAAGAATACATTGTTTAAAGACTGTTTTAAAGTTGATTTTAATGGGTATTCCGCAGATTTCATGGTACTATCCATTTCTTGCTTAAAACAAAGAATTCTATTCCATTAAAAAAACAATAATAATCTCACAATTTGTACATTTAAGTGTAAGTAGAGAATAGTTTTTATTTTATTTCGACATATTTATGTCGTTTATAAGTTTATTGGATTTGACACTTCTGGCAAATGAAAACTTGATGTTGACTTCATTCTATGCCTTTTCTTTGGGCAAACGAGTACACAGGCCACCTGATGGTAAGTGGTCGTTGTAGCCCATGCATGAAAATAATTATAATCTTAAGATTTAAAATGCGTCAACACTAGGATTGAATGCCCATAGTTTCACCTTTTGCTAAGTTAAATAGTCACAAACTTGCACCAGACTGCCTCTTGCTTGATGAATTTCGATATTTTTACGTATAAATGCCATTGGCAACATTAAGCTCGTCCCAAAAGTGATAAACAAGGGACCTGCAAAGTGCCACGTCAGGAACTGCGAATTTAAAAATTCATGCCCTGCCTGTTGGAGTTTTACGATAATCTACTTTGTTCCCGCATTTTGTCAAGTAAGTATTATGTAATTTATGTGTTTTGTTGGGTGTTTTAAAGTAGATAAAGATATACGAGTAATAACGGGCCGGTATGCTGTAGGTATTCTTTATGGAGAATTTGTTAATATAAGAGTTGTTATGTAATGGCTTAAAATAATGTAGGTCTTACAAAATTAAATTCTTAAGAAGGACTGTTGGCATCAGGTTATTCATACAATCTATTTTAATAAAATAAGTATAAAATATATTTCAACTTGCAATAATTTCAAAATTACTGGTGGTCGTCAAGCGCAGTTTACGCAGTCATCATCATCATCAACAGCCCATAGTAGTCCACTGCTGGACGTAGGCCTCACCCAATGCACGCCAATGAGCTCTGTCCAGGGCGTACCGCATCCAATCTACACCGGCCACCTTGCGCAAATCGTCACTCCACCTGACAACAGGGCGCCCTACACTTCGTTTGCCTTGTCGTGGTCTCCACTCAAGAACGCGTTTACTCCAACGACTATCCGCAGTTCTCGCGATGTGACCGGCCCACTGCCACTTCCACTGATCTTTCAGCCGCCGAACATAGCTCTCTCCATACCATCTCTCTTTGAGCTACTTTGAATTGGTGGACCAATCTCACCGTAAGTGTCCACGTTTCGGCTCCGTAGGTCATTACGGGTAGGACGCACTGATTTACGCACTGAGTTTACGTACCTAGTCATCATCATCATCATCATCATTTCAGCCGAAAGACGTCCACTGCTGGACATAGGCCTCCCCCAAGGCTCGCCACTCAGACCGGTCCTGTGCTACTTGCTTCCACCGGTTTCCCGCGACCTCCCCCCGGGGTCCCGGGGTTTTTCTGCGTGATAGAATCAGAAATGAGGATATCCGCAGTAGAACTAGGGTCACCGACATAGCCCGAAGAATTGCGAGCCTTAAGTGGCAGTGGGCGGGGCACATTGCTCGCAGGACTGATGGCCGATGGGGCCGGAAAGTTCTCGAGTGGCGCCCGCGAACCGGGAGACGAGAGATGGAGCGACGACCTCGTGGAGTTTACGTAGTGCACTTGATTAATTATTTATATGTGCCTATTCATCTGCATTGGTTTTAAATGGCTCTATAAAAAATATACAGTTAACTATACTTTTGCATTGAGATCGTAACCGGGGTAATAAAATCTTCCAAGCGGGTTACTTGCTGGAATTAATATAGATCTTTTCAAAATTATGTTAACTGATGTCCAGTCTCCTTCAGACATAGGTATCGTAGCGGGCGAGGTGGTCATAAATATGTTAACGTTCAGTTTTTACTGTCTCATTTATGATAACCTTGTTCGCTTCCATAGTTATATCCAATGGCAAATTCAAATTCTTAATTGCACATCACATTGCCTGTTATTGTGAATTTAATAAATATATAAATTCGGCTATATTTTAAATATGTGTTTTTCTTGTCTGTATGTGTAGGTATATTGTGTTTTCTTTTGTTATCTTTTTTTGTTTTTTTGTTAGCTATGCTTTTGTTTTTTAGCCGAATATGTTTATTTTCTTTTCATTGGTAATAGCCAGGTATCTATACATAATTAGGTTGGTTGGTCATATCATATTGTAACCATGTTTCGGTCATTGAGCATACCTATTAGCGATAGCGAAATGTAACACGAGCATATAGAGCCAAAATTGCCACACTTTTACGACCTTTACACTTTAAACTTAACCGCATTGTAAAGTCCTCTCAAAGCTGCACCGAGAAACTTTATCGCTGAATTAAAATGTAATCTTTTGTCAAAGAGAATTTCATTTGATCTCCACTTTTATTGGTCTCGAGAGCTTTTATGGGACAACCTGGCAGCATTGTAGAAATATATCCGACTATTGTTAAAGGTAGGTAGTTTCTCTCTTCAGCTTTGTAGTCTTTCAAAGTATATTGCATTGTTGGCTTGGTATGGCTTAATCTTTCACCTCCATAGACTACATTGTCTTCATATAAAATTCGTCAAATTGTAACTGTAGCTGCCTCAATAACGAAGGAAGTTTTCAATCTTCAACTTCTCAACATCACACAGTTAGCAGCATAGACATAAATAATACTTCGTATGGACCCGGCCTAACGTAGATGCATGTCATGTTTCCCCACTTCATTGGTGTCCGATCCAAAGTTAAACTTGTATCGTGACACTAAAGCTGGGTCACATTTTTCAACAACGAGACGAGTTTTTAGATACTGAGAAACAGTTTCGAAAAAAGTTTTTTTAAAAAACGCTTATTGTCACGCGCGCTCGGTGACAGAACTTTGGATTGGACACCGTGGAAGTGGGGACATATTACGTGTACGTTAGACCGGGTATATTATTTACGTCTATGGTTAGCAGCAAAACAACTGTTGAAGAAACCATAATGGCACAGGATTCTATATTACCAAGGAATTACGTGCAGTGTACAGCTTGTATTTGTGTCTTCGATACTTCACCTACTTATAATCATCGATTACATCAATTTATTAGGTGTAGAAAATTAATTTAGTGATCTTGTCATTTCGGTGTAGTAATTGGTAAAAATATATAACTAAATCACCCCATTGCGCGTACATGATATGAACAAGAATCTGTTCCAATCAATATCTGTAAACAAACTTGACCCGAAGCATGTCCGAGCATCCTCCAGTAAATTGAATATAGCCGCTCTATAAGTTCACTAACAACTAATATCTCTGTGCAAATAGCCAATTTGTTAGCCAACCGATCGCCGGACTAGTTGGGACGACGTACGGCGTACATCAATCTTTTATCACCGCATAATTTATACAGTTAATAAAACCACGTTGACTATCAATGCGATATTGTTTAACTGGTAACACTGGTTTCACTTTGTTCAGTTCAAACCGAGAGCAAACAAATTGATATTGTAGTTCAAATAAACTTTCTATTTACGAAAGCCACAATTCCACAGCAACTCTGCTTTATTAATAAACAATACCAGAATTTCAATAGTTATTGAATTCTTCGGTTGTTAGCGACAATTTAAACCGCAAGCAACAGTAGGTATCGATTGGCGAGCCTGTAGGGTAATTACTCCACTCGTCTGGCAACACCCCTTGGATTAATTTGAGTAAAAGTCGAACTGGCCGCACACAAATCCCAGGACACGCTTTTACTTTTAATCTAGGAGAGCGAGATGGTCTTATTGCGAGGGATCGGGCGTGAAAGAGAAGACACGTTCAAAATTGGAAAGATGTTTTCTTTTTCAGTATTTCGGCGCGGATTTGGTAATAATATTTTAAGCCAGTTTCATCTGAGAAGGATATAAACATTTATTCTTGCATAAAAACAATACTTTGAAATAAAACCAAGCTAAAAGGTTTTTATACAGCCCTTATTGAAATGCTGCTTAATATTTTTGCATCTTTATATGCCTGTGTATATTATTTACAATTGGCTCAAAGTTTTAGGTAGGTACGTGTAAGTTTTACGTATTTAATAAAACAAGGTAAAGTCCTTATATTTTTTCTGACTTACGTCATATTAGATTAGATAGAAATAACTAACTTGACAGAGTACATACTTTGAACACTAAGAAGTTTCATTAATTTTAATTGGCACTTTTATCTTTATAAAACCAAAGGTCAGTTCCAAAACGTAATTTATAGCGATAATTCTTTTCTAATAACAATACGAGTAAGCACACACGGTCACGGCCGAACGCTTGTCACTAGACCTAGAAATAGGTGATAGATATTCTAGGCACGCTGTTGTATTGGGTTTACGACCTTGTCGTAAAATCTTTCTTTTATCCGGATCTTGAATTGCTACGTACTCTATTTCGTTTGAGGATATGGTGTCAGTGATGATTATAATTTGTATATCATGCCAAAAATAAATAAAAAGCGCAAAAATTAAATCGTAGTTACTGCCTAGTTAACTATGAATGGATGTAGTAAGAAAAAAAAATAGAAAATAGATGTTGTAGAAATTCAATTTGAATTTCCCACTGAGCTTTTCGGTGAAGGAAAACATCGTGAGGAAACCTGCACGCATCTGCGAAGCAATTCAAAGATGTGTGTGAAGTCTCCAATCCGCACTGGGCCCGCGTGGGGACTATAGCCCAAACCCTCTCGTGATGGGAGGAGGCCTGTGCCCAGCAGTGGGACGCAAATAGGCTGTAGTAAGTACCTCAAGCAAAAAAATCTGATAGTTTCTAACATGGAAATCCTAAAGTTAAATGGAAGGGTATTGTGCGATTGCGTAACTATATAACTGTAACTTTTGGATTTTCTTGAAGAATACTTCCAAACCCTTGAATGAGTGAAATCCTAATAAGTAAGTGAAAAGCCACGGACACATAAATACCTTATGCTGTCTTACTCTAAACCTTGTTCCCAAGTTCAGTACTTGAAAGCTTTAATGACACAATAGTTGCAAAAACTGCTATACAAGCAGTTTTTGCAACTATTGCAAAATTTTGTTTATTTAGTATAAAAGTTCACATATTACCTAAAAGTTTCATTAGGTTCCGTTTAGTTTCATCTTTAGCATCTGCGACATTATAACGGTAATATAGACTTAATGACATAGCAGCGCCGCGAGCTTTATTGCATTCATCCGAATAACCATTAAAGCTCACATTTGCATGTACGTGCTAATTATATTTGCAGCGTCGTAACGAACTCTGTTAATCCATATCATTTCAAGTTTTTACATCCAGGAAGCTATTAAACGATTATTGAAAATTTTGAAATGAAAAGTCCATTACTTGTGCTGTAACAAAGATCGTACGTGTACCTACTACATAATTATCCGCGTTGTTCCTAATTTATACAAATACCTTATTAAATTGCATTAATTGAACTAGCTAAACCCCTTCCTACAGGTTTACACAACATAGAAGGCGCGTGGATTAAGCAAAAATAGACTAACACTTAACGGATTAAGTGCTTCACCACTCGCCTTCTAAGTTGTGTCGAACTTTACCTGCCTTTTACTTTTAAACAATTTTCAAAATATATGCACAGCACTAGCTTCACTGCGGTTGAAATCTGTGTTGTTCTTTGAGAGAAAATTTGCTGAAATTAATACCATCCGATTGATCTATCTTTGAAGGATTATATTATGAACATGGACTAGACCTTGATAAATCTTCTTTGATACTGTATTAAGATAAAAACCGCTAACATTTCTAAAGCTAACTCCAATTAACATAACGATTGATTGAGGATATTAAATATATCGTGCCTCGTCATACTTCTGACAGATTATATCGACCCTTTAAGTTTCTAAAAATACACCGCCTATCTTCTATTCGACACAACCATACGAGTAAACCATAGAGTATAAATTTGACGCGCTACATTTATGATAGGACATTACATTCCCTCTAGTATTCATAGACAATAAATTGAAATCAGGGGGACTGTGATCTCGTCATTTGTTATTATAATTGCATTAAGAACAATTCAGTCTGTCATGAAACTAACGGAGTAGAAATTCGCGTTGCGTTGTGGCTTACCGCATAATGTAAGGGGTGATTGTTGTTGTGTAAATGTTACATTACATTACTTCAGATTGATTCAATGTTTTAGATTTTGGTTCTGAACATGACAAATTCACACTTAACGTGAGTTATACTCCTTATCTACTATTGGACTATTCACGACATCAGTGAGTTAAAATTACGTTTATAAATATTATTGACTCGTGTGAACTTCAAATTGCTTTCTGCTGATTCCTACATATGTTTTATTTTACACATCCATAGTCTCACAAATTGTACCTGTCTGACCAGATTAATTTGCTGGCATGGTTTTTAATTCTATTATTACAGCTTACACCATTATGAACGGGATGACAATCATATGGCCAGTATTTATAATATGCTTCTGACAGCTGTCACTTGTCATCCGCACTTAACGCTCGAAACGTCGGTAACAGCTCCAATAATACGATTTCAGTTTCCGTGTATAATAAATGGCGGTAGATACGTAGGTATTATTTAATGTGAACTATTTATACTTACCTACAGCATTGCCTTTGTTATTTTAATTATTTTGTGTTAAGACTTGACATACTGCTGACCAGTATCTGAGCTAGCAAAATTATTTCATTCGTAGGTATTCATAATAGTCAATTAGCCACATGCTGATTGCAACGAAACGTTTTAAAGACCTTTAGGTAGGTAGGTACTAAGTATTTTTGAAATCAATTTGATTTTTTGTCAATTTAAGAAAAATAAATAAACAGACGCGAATCGGTGAACCCTTTTGTTTCTACTCTACGACCCGACACCTCGTTTACTAAGTTTGTAAAAAGAAAAAGTTTTTTTTTATTAACTACAGAAATTCGTGAAAAATACCGTATTTGACCCTCGTCAAGTCGATCACAACACAATCACCGATTTAAGTTCTTAATAGAGAAACAAACGCATTATGTTTTATCCCGTTCAGCATTATTTATTACATTAAAAGAAACGAGTTGGTACCAACTCGTTACCTACTAGTGCTTTCAAGACTAAAATTCTGAACAGTTTTTGAGAGTTTTTATCATACCTAATCGAGGAACCTATCCTATTAGTTAGCCCAATTTTATACAATTTTTTTTGCCTGTTTCAGCGTGATTGAGTAATACTGCCCTACCCTGCTAAGCATAAACGCACACCTTACCTTAACTCAGTCGGCGTATGTAGTTATTTGTGAAAATTGACAATACTATTACAGCGATGTTAGTTTTTATACACTGATTGAGTTGCTGCTGCATAAACGCGCTCAACAAGCAGAGTAAACATCTCAACTTTCACATTTATATTAGTAGGATAGGCTAGGCTAGTTACATCTCTTTGGCCGTTTATCTACCTAACTGGCTCAGTTGCAGATAACGTGAAGTGCTTAGACAACCTGCCGATGCGAAACATCGATAAATTGCGATAAGCGTTCAACGATCTCTATCAATACTTACCTACCAAAGTCCGAGCAAGACGAATCTTGCTTAGAATTACTTAGCTTCTTATCTTTTGAACGAGGTTTGTATGAAATAACATATTGGACAAGTATCTTCTGCCTGCGATTTCACCTGCGTGGAATTCGGCTATCGCGATCCCGCAGGAACTATGAATTTTCTCCGGGTTAAAAAGTAGCCTACGTCCTTCGCCGGAATTCCAACTATTTCCATACAAAATGTCATCCAAATCGCTTCAGTGGTTGCAGCATGCAGAGGTATAAGACAGACAGACAGAGTTACATTCGCATTTAGTAGCTGCCTATTCAAGGTGTACCACTATAACTACATAGTACTCGTATAAAACGAATTCACGCGGATTTTGATGCCGTTTTTTTAATAGATAGAGTGATTCAAGAGGAAGGTTTTTATTAATACATGCATGTAGTATATTTAGTATCATCATTGCATCCGTGCGAAGCCGGTGCGAAAGTGACCGTCTGTCTGTCTGTCTGTTTGTCCGTTTGTTACATTCCCGAGTCCAGGGAAAGAAATAGGCTAGTTTTCATCCCGGAAAAACGCGTAGTTTTCGCGGGAACGCGATAACCGAATTCCACGCGGGCAAAGTTGTGGGCAGGACCTAGTATAATTATATAGAAGAGAAGAAGAAGAAGAAAAACATTTATTCACTACGCACATCGAAGACACATACAAAAGGTACATAATATACACAATAGGGATTACAAGAAATTAAGCAACAGAAACAGCAACAACAGCTACTTATGCAGTTATTATACAGTTTACGGGTATTATTACAGTTTATCGAAATAAACTTGTCCATTTAAAAGCCGTGTTGACGGAGCAATTCTTATATTGCGGTTATTATTTGATAAACAACCAAGTGTAGAGCTACCGTAAGAAAGGCTTGGTCATACTCCCGAGAGGGTCAGCTAATCGCGTCGCTGCGCGGCGTCGAACGATGATTTACCGCCGCTGCAGCCCCCGATACGGCGCTACTGTCGATGGGTCTGCAGATTAGGGGTTAACAACTATTAGTAGCTACAAGGGCTTGGGTTTTTTATTTCAAAGATGGACAAATATGCAGGCGTTCCTCTACGGAGTGTGGAATGTGTCTTGGTAAGGAGCGCAATCTTATATAACGAAACAGTTGAAAACGTGTCCAGCGGATTTGATAAGCAAATAAACAAAACACACTCTCCTCACAACCGTTTTCGCTGCGTTTTTGCCTCAGCAGCACCATCTGAAGGCGTTGCGGCAGATTATTCGCAACGCCCCCAACCTACCCGATTTGGTGTCCACCTTTGGAACTATAAAGATTGCGCTCCTTTACTTCAACCCTCCATACGTTCCTCCTCATGCGCAGCGGCCATCCGCCTTCTTATAGATATTGGCAAGAAACAAAACAATAATGTACAGATTGAATAATAGAAAAACAACTACATTTGTCGACTCAATTGGAGCAATCAAAACAGTTGCCCTCTATTTTTATCAAAAACTACTACGGTTCGAAGGCGCCACCTGTGCAAGTAAATCTTAGAAGTAGGTTATCGATGAATTGGTTATGCACTAAACGTAGCATTAAATAACTTAATACAGTTTTTACGCACTCTATACAATTATCCTCCATACTAATATTATAAATATGAAAGTGTGTTTGTTTTTTTTGTTTGTTTGTCCTTCGTACACGTCGTAAGAACTGGACCGATTTGAATGAAGTTTGGTACCTATGGATATAGTTGGAGACCCTGGGTATAACATAGGATAGGTACTTTTTATTCCGATATTTCAACGGGAACGGGTTTTCTACGGATCAAAGCAGTTTTTTAATTAATATATTTCTATAACTATACTACTATATATATAGTATCATAGGGTACGCAGATTCTAAATCTACGCGGGGCGAAGTCGCGGGCATCGGCTAGTATTTAATAAATTTCATTGTTATGGTATGTTAAATTATGACTAGCCAAGTGGTTTGATAATCTAATATTTGGCGTGTGTGTGATGTAAAAAAAAGTTACTATCAAATTGACCATTGAGCTTATGTTCAAAGTTCCGTATGAAGTCTCCAAAACTTCAACCCGCACTAGATTGCTTGGGGTCTACGAGTATATATCAGAGACCGTCTCTATATGTTGAGACTGCCCAGCAGTGGGACGGAATCGTCTAATTGTGGTAACACCCGACCCAAGTTAGAATTCGTTGTAACCATAATTCTGCCGCCCACATTCCTACGCTAGAAAATACAAACGTCATTCCATTTCAAAGACTTGGACCGCAAACATAAAACTGTCACCGCCATCTCTTGGATTTATGACGACCATTCCTTATTTAACATTTTACTGTTAAATGATAGTAGCTTCCGCGGATGTTTTGGAATACAATTTTCCGCCGCCATTTTCAAGCGGTAGTGCAACTTCAGAGATAAAATCTACCACGATTCCTCAGACGAGCCGTATCATTAGTATAGTTTATTTAAATTGTAGGAGTTTATAAATGACGCAAAAAGAAGTGGCGAGTATTAAGTACCTAATCAAATTTATTTTTTATTTTTACCAGACTGCGCCAGAAGAAGGTTTATGTTTTCGAATGTATGTATTGAGTATATATATTTCTTTACTGGGGTATTAGAACTGGGGTCACCGACATAGCCCGAAGAATTGCGAACCTTAAGTGGCAGTGGGCGGGGCACATTGCTCGCAGGACCGATGGCCGATGGGGCCGGAAAGTTCTCGAGTGGCGCCCGCGAACCGGGAGACGAGCTGTCGGTAGGCCTCCAACAAGATGGAGCGACGACCTCGTGAAGGTCGCGGGAAACCGGTGGAAGCAAGTAGCACAGGACCGGTCGGAGTGGCGAGCCTTGGGGGAGGCCTATGTCCAGCAGTGGACGTCTTTCGGCTGAAATGATGATGATATATATTTCTTTGGCACGCTCTGTAGCCTAAACACTAAACAGCTTGATGGATTTTAGCTTGTGAGTGTCATCTTTACTCGTTTCTGCCCGCTACTACTACTACTACTACTACAGCCTATTTACCTCCCACTGCTGGGCACAGGCCTCCTCTCATCACGAGAGGGTTTGGGCTATAGTCCCCACGCGGGCCCATTGCGGATTGGGAACTTCACACACATCTGCCCGCTACGCGTAGAGAAAATCTCACTGTTTGGCCAAGGCAAGACGTAAAACTTTTGACAAACCACGGGCGGTAATTCGTAAAGCCCCAGATCACATATTTATGGCCCTCACCTTCGGTTCGGGCCACAGAAACCTGCGATCTGGGACATTTACGAATTCACCACCCTAGGTCTGTAATGTACTATTGTCTTGATTGTGAGAGTGACACTGGGAATATCAAAAGTTTGTATGCACTCGGGTATTCTTTTTTTTATCGATTTATTTATCTGTTTATTAAACAGTCTTTGCAGTTGCTGTGCCCGAAGTCGGTCAGGATAGATATCATCATCATTAATTAATTTCAAGGTAGTTTCACGTCTTAGAATATCCCTACAATTTCTGAATTCTGTCCATTGCCGCTCGCTACAGTGCCGCAAATTCGAGTCAGACGCTCATTACCATACTAAATACCTACCGCTCCAGGGCCCTGATACACCTATTTGTCTCAAGCACCTTTGTTCTCGCTGTTCTCGCTAATTACTAGAATAGTTAATTGTTTTGCTCGCTCACTGCTTCGAATTCATTCGAGTCGCTTTCGTTGCAGACAATCTTTGTTGTAACCACAGAGTGCATAAATCGTCTGAAACCCAATGATTTATTTGACCTGAAAACTGGAATCCCACTGCTGCGAATGTAAACTACAAATGCACACGTTTAAGTATGTTCATAAAATCCATGAAATCCATCCATTGTTCGTGCGTAGCGTGGCCGAGCACTATAATAATAATAATATCCTGGGACATATAACATATTGACCTAGCCCCAGACTAAGCAAAGCTTGTACTATGGGTGCTAGACAACGATATAAAAAGTTATATAGAGAAATACATACATATATAAATACTAAACATCCATGACTCGAGTACAAACACTTTGTGTGATGAACACCATTCATCACACAAAGTTTGCCGCGAGCGGGACTCGAACCCGCGACCATCGGAACAGAAGGCAGGGTGCACGCGAGCCCTGGCTGTCTATCAAATTACAATTTCAAAGTACTTCTTTACGTTTCAATGTGTTAATATAAAATAACTAAAAATTAATTTAAGAGGTGTTACCTGAAAGTATTTAGCTAGGTATCCGAGAAGAGCACTAATCCAAATTACAGGGTTACTATACGTGAAATCTGGTATAGAGATACGAATTCATGATATATTCATCCCGAAAATAATAATTATGGGGGTTGAAATTTAGTATGAAATTATTTTTGTTAATATACAAAAAAATCGAACTGAAAAATTTCATACTCATTGGATCATACTATATGGACTTCTAAGAACCCCGCTAGCGTCCCTGTTGCGAAGCAATCTATCCGTCCAAGCACAAGCAAGGGCGGAGAGAAGCAGCGCACAGAAGGACCAGCCGCTGCCAACCAGGGTTCCAAGGAGAAATCCAAGGAACACCAAGGACCGAAGAAGAGGAAGCGCGGCAACCGTGGCAAGAAGGGGAAAGGGGTACAGCAAAATGCTCAAGACCGTGACATCCCCACTAAACGCGCTCGCCCAGACGATACGCCACCATCTACGTCTGTCAAGCGCACCAAACTGGACCTCACCTCCAGCCTGGTCCGAGCTTCAACTAGCTTCGCTGACGCTGCAGTTCAGAAAGAGCTGTACGTCGCAGTGACGTTGGAGCCGTACACAGACATGACGGCGGAGCAGGTGGAGGTCATCAAACTGGAGCTCCAGAAGCGCATCAAGGCGACTGCGATGGCGCCAACCGACACAGGTCGCCCCCAGTTTGGACCGGCCTTCCGAGGCAAACCCTTCCACAGTGAAGGGGTGCTCAAGCTGGGATGCGACAGCATGGAAGACGTGGTCTGGCTCCGCAGTGCGATCAGCACCATCCAATCACCAGTATCCGAAAGGAAACTGGTGGTTATTAAACAGACGGATATACCTAGGAGGGTCAAGTCGGCCGTCTTGCTACCATTCTGTGAGGACACGCCAGCAGAAATACACCGCATGCTCATGAGCCAGAACAGATGGTACCAGGTCGACATGTGGTCCCTCTACAACGTCGAGAGGCAGACGGGCACCACACCGGGCACCTTCCTGGTGATAGGAATCCCTGCCGACGACATACCCAACATAATGGCGAGGGGGCGGCGACTTTTCTTCGGACTAGGGACCGCCTATGTCCGCTTCTTCGGCAGCACGGGTCGGCTGCAGGATACTCCGCCTGACCCTGCTGAGGTTGCGGCTGGCGCGCAGGCAATGGATGACTCACCTGCTGAAAAGCAGGACGAGTGTACCGGAGCCGATGCAGCGACGGCAGCACCTCTGCCCTCGGCACCTGAGCCAGGCGCTGCTGCAAAGCAGTGTCAGGCAATGAAGGTCCCACCGGTTAGTCAACCAGAATCTGCCGTCAGGCAGAGTCTGGAAGATGAAATGCTGGCCTGTTCGCTGACGGCCTCGGATGAGGATTCCAGTATTGGAGACCTCGCCGATGCTGTCGCACAGCTAGCAGACCCGGGCAGCCCGATTGAAGTGGATGAGGTGGAGAGCAAGCGTCATGGCGCTGCCGCCTCCACCCCTTAACATCATACAAGCAAACCTCCAGCACAAACAAGCCGCGGCGGCTACCCTGCGTAGAGTGCTGGAGGTTAATAACGAGACCGTCGCCCTTATCCAGGAGCCGTGGATACGGAAGGACAGGATATGCGGTCTGAACAACATCGGAGGTAATATTCTTCTCGACACAACTGTAACGAATCCACGCACTTGCATTTTTGTACCAAAACATATCA
The DNA here is from genome assembly GCA_963971205.1 of Aethes cnicana. NCBI lineage: Eukaryota > Metazoa > Arthropoda > Insecta > Lepidoptera > Tortricidae > Aethes > Aethes cnicana. The sequence goes on from OZ020282.1 coordinate 10,556,339, forward strand.
ACGCAGTTCTAATGAATGAATTCTGTTCCAGAGATCTGACCACTGTCAGACTCCAGAGCAACAACTTGACAGTTCCCGAGGTCATCATAGCGTCTGCCTACCTGCCGGGCGACGCTTCTATCCCGACGGTCGAACTGGTCAACCTCATCAGGCACTGCGAACTCAAAAAGCTTGAGCTGATCATCTCGGCGGATGCAAACGCTCACCACTCCCTGTGGGGGAGTGCCATTCCAAATAAACGAGGTGAGGAACTTGTAGAATATCTTTTTTCCACGCAACTCAGGCTTATCAACAGGGGGTCAGAACCAACGTTCGTTACCTCCAGATTTCAAACAATTATAGACATCACACTCGCTACAGAACGCATATCGGAGGATATCTTCGATTGGCGTGTTTCGGACGAACTGTCATGTTCGGACCACAGGTGGGTGAGATACAAACTAAGCGTGGACATCAAAAAACCTGAACCTTGGCGCAACCCTAGACGGACAGACCGCACTAAGTTCAATCAGGCTATCTCTGACAACTCTTCACTCAAAAATACTCCGGACACATACAGGACGTTATCAGAGATACAAGACCACGTCGATAAAATAACGAATACTTTACTAGAAACCTTTAACAAGTGCTGTCCACAAACAACGCAACCTACGAGGAACAACTCCCGTAACACTTGGTGGACACGGGACCTCGATAGGAAACGTCGGAAACTCCGTAAGCTTTTCAATAGAGCAAAAAACACGCGAAGTGACTCCGACTGGCTAGCATATAAACATGCGCAGAACCAGTACAAAAAGCGAATCCGTGAAAGGAAGCGGGAATGCTGGAGGAACTTCTGCACTAACATAGAATCAAACACACAGGCAGCCAGGATCAAAAACATCCTAAGTAGCGAACCGAATCGCAACCTAGGCTCCCTTAAAAAACGCGACGGCAACTACACGTCCACAAATCAGGAGATGTGTGAGTTGCTTCTTGATACACACTTTCCAGGTTGTCGGGTTGAAAACACGGCGACATGGGAAGAAGAAAACCACGTACACACTCTACAAGAGAAAAGTGTTGAGGACATTAACATAGCCCAAAGAATCATTACACCGGAAAAGGTTCTCTGGGCAATCAACAGCTTCTCACCGTATAAAGCGGCAGGACTCGATAACGTATTCCCGGGTCTGCTACAGTGGAGCAAGGACACCATAACCCCACACTTGGTACAGATATATCGAGCCTGCCTTCTCCATGGCTTTATACCTAGACAATGGAGAGAAGTAAAGGTAGTATTCATACCCAAACCAGGCAAGAGTGACTACACGCATCCCAAATCATACAGGCCAATCAGCCTCACTTCATTCCTCCTTAAGACCATGGAAAGACTCTGTGACAGAGATCTCAGAGACAGGGCACTTGCGTCGTATCCTCTACACGCCCAACAACATGCCTACTGCTCAGGCAAATCAACTGAATCGGCACTACACAACATAGTGACGCCGATAGAATTCTCATTATCAACACAATCAACAACTCTTGCAACCTTCATTGACATAGAAGGGGCTTTTGACAAGACACAATTTCACAGCATAAGCCGAGCTCTTCTTAGCCATGGAGCTGATCAGGTCACAGTGCACTGGATTGACTCCATGCTGAGAAGGAGAGCTGTTCAGGTAACAGTAAACGGAACAACACGAGCAGTTGTGTCCAGAGGCTGTCCACAAGGTGGAGTCCTATCTCCACTCCTGTGGAACCTTGTGGTAAACGACCTCATTAAGACGCTAAATGAGGCGGGCTTCTATACTGTTGGCTATGCAGACGATGTAGCAATCCTTGCAAACGGTAGGTTTGAGGGAGTGTTGTGCGACCTGATGCAGGAAGCACTTAAGATCGTCGAACGATGGTGTTCCGAGCACGATCTTTCGGTGAACCCATCCAAAACGGAACTAGTTATGTTTACAAAAAAACGATCAGCAACTAACTGTAGGTTACCAAAGTTATTTGGAACTACACTCACGTTATCAAAGCAGGTCAAATATCTGGGAGTCCTGCTGGATGACAAGTTGCTGTGGAACAAACACATCGAGAATAAACTGGAAAAAGCCTGTAGGGCTTTCTGGCAGTGCAAAAGACTCATAGGCAAAACTTGGGGCTTACATCCACGAGTAGTCATGTGGCTTTACACTGCGGTCATAAGACCAATTATCAGTTACGGCGCAGTAGTTTGGTGGCCCAGGACGAAACTCAAAACCGCCAAGGATAAACTGCAACAGTTTCAACGTCTGGCTTGCCTAGCCACTACTGGTTGCATGAAAACTACCCCCACGGCCGCCCTTGAGGTCCTGCTGGGACTACCTCCTCTGGACTTATTCATACAACAGGAGGCTGCCTCAGCAGCCATAAGGCTCAAAGCCTTGGGCCTGTGGGGAAGACCAAATGGTGCACACAGTACAATAATGGAGGAAGCCATCAAATACGAACCACTGATAGGCGCCCCAAACGACAAAGTACCTAAACAACACAACTTCAACAAGTTCTATCAAATTAGACTTGTTGCAGAGAAAAAGGACCAATCGAGCATACATGAGGTACGCATCTACACCGATGGATCGAAAACCAAATCAGGCACAGGTGCCGGAGTGTACTCACCTGATATCAACATTAACATATCAATGGCCCTGGGTGAGCATAGCTCCATATTCCAATGCGAATGCGCTGCTATAACCCAGGCTGCCGAGGCAGTAGCCAGAAGAAAAATCACAAATCAAAAGATACGTATAATTTCGGATAGCGCTGCCGTCCTACGAGCACTAGATAGCAAAAACATCAGCTCAAAGCTCATACTAGAGTGCCACTCCTCACTGGAAGCGATCTGCCACAATAACCAGATCACGCTCCAGTGGATCAAAGGTCACAGTGGATCACTAGGAAATGACGCAGCAGACCAGCTGGCTAGAAGAGGGTCAGACCAAGAGGTACACGGTCCGCACCCAATAATGCCTATCGCCTTCAACCAGCTTAGGACATGGCTGCGTCGCAGAACATTAGAACAACACAAAGCTCAATGGACACAAACCACCAAATGCAGACAATCACGGGAGAATGTACCATACCCGGACCGTCGACTCACACGTCGTCTTCTAGCTTTGGAGAGGACTGCCCTACGAACGGTCGTAGGCAACCTCACCGGTCACTGTCCACTTAACAAACACTTGTATGTTATAGGTATAACCGACAGCCCCCTATGCAGGGGATGCCTGTCGGCCGAAGAAACGGCTGCCCATGTCGTCCTGGAATGCGAGATGGTGGCTGCACAACGGGCTGAAATCCTCGGGACACCGGGGTCGCTTCGTGAAGCCTGCGGAGACACCAGGAAAATCCTGCGCTTCTGGTCGGAGCTAGGCTGGCTAGATCCCTAGTCGGCATTTTAACGTACAAAGGCTCAACATAAATGAGCCAAGTGCGGATATTAGAGCCCACAACCATAACCATATAACTATATGGACATTAGTCCATTATTGAATGAATATTATTTCTAAAAGTGATCCAATCTAATATGTTTCTTTTTCTGCCATCTAATGTTTAAAACAAACTTGAATGGTGATCTTACAGCCTTACACTTTCATTATCTTTCTTCACGTCATCACGCAACGCGGGCTTTTCTCGAAAAAAGCTCATGTATATTAATAAAGCTTAATTTATTCATGAAAAGTGATCATGCCGTGTTAACATACATTTTAAAACGTCTCGACTGACAGAAGTTTTCGACAAGCTTGTGAGACAGTAAACAAGTTCCAGTCACATTCGACTTCTTTGATATTTTATTAACCTACCTCTATTGTATGCAATTTTGTGTTCTAAAATATTCTTACAACATTTCTATGAATGTGTACTTGTCAGTCATATGGAGCCAATTACTATATTGATAAAGATTATTGTCGCATTATAAAATTTAAACTTATATTTTCCCGAAGTACTTATTTTAATTTGTAAGAAGTTTATTTTTCTAGGTCTGTTAAATTAATTAAAGCCACTACCGTACGAACCATGATGATTTACGAAACAGAAGTGATAAAGACATTAAAAAGCAAGATTCATTACTTTGCTACCCTCACGTCGGTTCCATACATCCTGCAGAATGAATGCACCAATAGACACATCAAATGATATAACACAATTGAAATGGAAGTAGTGGATGAAAGGAGCTCCCGTCGACACAAGCTCCCGTAAGATGGAGCTACTCCATTCGAATTTGTCGGAGAAGAAAAATAGTAGGCACCTGCACCTAAATGCATTTGTACGTTGGCGCAATGCAGAGGAGGAAGCGATCAAATGCCTAAGCTAAATTTAATTCTATGTACAAAAACAAATGCAGCGTAAAACAGTTCAATGTCAATATGTGTACTTATATGAAATTGAATGGGATGTCGTGATGGGCTAGTAGTTTTGACGTATCTTTGATTCAGAGGCTCATGGGACCAGACATATCAGCAGACCTTCGCTGAGTCAGCACTACATGAATAGAGGCGCGTGGCGTAGCACTTACGCCGTGAACACAGAGTTTATCGAAGTTTTTGTCGTAATATGCTATGGTACATACTTATGTGGGAAATTCAATTGAAATCAATAAGATTTCGGTGTTCACGGGCCGTAGCCACCGCTTACCATCAGGTGGGTTGTGTTGTGTGCTCGTTTGTCTATCATTTTACCGGTAATCTCCAATGCAATGTAGGTTGTGATGGTGTGGAGGACTAACTCAGAAAATCACGTGCCTCCAAATAGACTTTAAAAGCTTAACACAACGAAAATACGAGTTATTGAGAGTTTGCGTGAAGGAATTGCTCAACAACGCAGCAACAGCTAATGCAACTTTAAGGGTGGGTTGATTCAAATCGTCCGTTAACTAAGCAGCGCTCGTTAAATTTTAATATGGGATCAAATAACTTTTCTGTATGATATCTCACCGGCCATATTTAACGACCATGAGTCAGTCAACTGTGCTTGAATCAATGGGTCCTAATTCTACTTTCAAACCTCATCTCGCTTTTCACTTGCACCTCGCCGGGGTGGTTGGGGGTATTCGTTTGAAGTGCCGTCATTTTAACGTCTGCGAGGGCGACATATCATTACGCACATGTGTCGTAGGGCGCCAGATATTCGCTCGCTGTTCCCTGTTTAATGCCCTTTGATGCGAGCCGGGATTATGGATTACCTGGAAGATTGTAAATCGAGAACTCTCAATCTACTTTAGATCCTAGTTTTTGCAAGGTTTTATGTAGACACACGCTGCGTGTCTCCGGTCTGCCAATTGAATAAGTTTTTTCAAAAATTAAATTTTTGGGACACGCTTTTATTGCTGCCTGTACTTTTCTTTGTAAATCCTTCATCTACCCTTCAAGACGAATCAAACGAGCCCAAATTCGATGGGTTTATGTAGTTTTATTACAGAGTTCCTATGGCCACCTTCCAGCTCCATCATCAGATCAGCTCCACGTCATCATAATATTGCATTGTCACGCGATTTACATATTCGTGCAAAATTTCAGCTCAATCGGAAATCGGAAAGTGGGTCAAATTTAACTTGCAAGATTCCATTACATAGTTACATACAGGTCGACCTAATAAAAGCGTGTTAAAAACAGGGACTGGTGTCGCATAGATTGTGCATTAAATTATATTTACGAGTACGTGAAATTTTCTATGTGATATTATATATACTTTAAAGTTATTATATACATAGATCAATACATATTTTGGTAGGTAAGGCAGTTCCTAAAGGTATTATCATAACATAATACATAGTTGTAGTATAAATTTGAGTCTGAAAAAAAAGCATCTGCAAAATACATTTTCAGGAGTCCTTTAGGTTTCAACTCCTGATACAGTCGATATACCTATCTCTATATATTTCTTAAAATAAACTTATTTTTCTATTCAACTTCAGTAAAATCTTTATATTGTTTGATTTTTTCATCATAACAAACAGCAAGTCTCAGCTAATCAGCCAACACTGCACTCATAATTGCTACAGTCATCAGCGCGTCATCACGACCCCACCTGCTTCGAATGTAAGGGCGACGCACCCCATGAGTAGTCTGCAATTGTTTACTACTTACACTGCTAGATAGTAGATGTATTTGGCGAGATGTGGTGTGTGTACAGAGTTAAAGTTACGAAGAGTTCTTTGTAGAATAAGAATATTTAGGTTCCATTGGTAGGTAATATACGATATTGTCATTACGGCACTTAAAATATGCCTAATTTAAACATGTTTAAACATTTAATTTAAGGAAAGTTAAAACAATTTTGTTCCTATAGGTTAAGTACTTTATGTTACCTATTATTTAAGTACCTACCCTAGAAATTCATCGGAACCAATTACCGATTAAAATCGAGCGTTTTCCCGATAATTTAATCGATTAAATTAACAGCATCGACTCAAACAAGGCCGACTGAGCCTTAAACTTCTAACAAGATTTTCGCAGCAAACAAGATTTCGGGATTATAAAGGTTTCCTTTCCTACACTCAGCTACAATCCAAACGCTGTATCGATTTTAATATAATACGAAATCCCTAATGGCCCCTCCTTTAGCCATCGCCGCCGGGTTTGCTCGCAATAATATTTTACGGTTACAATTTAGTCCATTTCGTTTCGGTTATTCAAACTTGGAGAACTCAACTTAGCTGATATTTGTAATAAATTTTTATTTGCCCTTTAACGTAGATCTGACTTTTATTATTTATCATTTGCATTTTCATTTAATAAAGTCTGATGTTTTCTTTTATACTTTGTCTATTCAAATCATTACGCACCAATAGATGAAGCGGTCATTGAACTCGTTAATTCTTTATATCCGATTTTACAATCGGGAAATAAAGTAATACGATCTACTCGTCTTCATTGGTTAATAAAAGTGTTCATGATGCGAGACTATCTCGTCATACCACGCGGTAGCCCGTAGTCTAGCTCTTCTAAAAATTCACTGAAAAAGTCGGTTCCTATAAAATAAACTCTTGTTTTTTTCTTATTATTCCACATACGTTTGGTAATTTAGTTATGTACCTGTTTCTTTATCATATGCTAGCTTAGGTGTACTTTTTAACACCCGACGCAAAAAAGGAGGCGTGTTGACGTGTCTGTGTATTTGTGGTCTTGTATCTCCGCAACGGGTTCACCCCGATTTTGATTTTGTTTGTTTTTATCATTGCTTGAGAGTTAATCGAGTGTGTTCTTTTAATAACTTTGTCTGAAGAAAATCGGTTTAGGATGGGTATGAAAATTATCGGCACTTTACTGATGTCGTATATGACGTCATTGTAGTTCGGGGTTTATTTTTTATATTTTCAATTTGGAGTTATAAAAAAGCAACTAGAAAACACTAACAAAAAACATAAGGTAAACGTTATTAGGAAGTTAAAGGCATACTCGCATATATTTATAGTATCGCATTACGGTAGCGGACTACCTGTATCACACATAAGTACATACCGATAAGCGGTTTAATTGCTGCACTCTTCCACCGCTTTCACACCGATAGACAGAACACCCGTGAAATTGATTCATTTCCAATACCTGTTAAGGGTTTACCTTAATCCATTACCTTAAAGGCCTCGTGCTTATTCAAAACCCCCACGGTGTAATAATTACGGAGGGAAAGCGTATTTGAATATTTATAAAACCACTCCCTTGGACTTTAAAAACATCGCTGTCCGTGATTACAATCTGAAAGAAAGTAGCATGGAAATGTTGCTAACAAAGTAGACTGGTTTTGTGTAAAATTATGACTACACTGAACAGCAATGAAAACGGGTCGATTTGTATGGAAAATCCTATACAACGTGACTCGTTTTCGTTGCTGTTCAGTATAGTTTGTTCGATCGCTATTGGATAGTTTCCTTAGTGGAAAGGCAACCTTATTTCCGTTCCACTGTTTTTAATTGTTTTTTTGTCTATACTGACATAAATGTGAGAATATCATTGTATTTAAACGTAAATGCTACACTTCATCGATTTTAAAAACAATTTAAAGCTTGTTTGGTAATTTAACAAAATCAGAGGGGCGACGGTAATTAGGCGTTCAGAGATTGGTCAGCTTGACGCATTATACTTATTTATGATACTAATAACAACTCATTTGTAGAGTTTTGGGTAATTGACTCCGTTTGTACCAAAACTCAAGATACATCGAACTGGCTTACTTCAGGTGGTTACTCTAATTATTTAGGCAAGTTATAATCTCTGTAAAGCTGAAAATGCCTTCATTAAGCACGCCAGCGCCCTGCCGCAGCACTTTCCCTAACTAATATCAGTTAGACCCCAGCTTTGTCTAGAGTTGAGTACGTGTGCCTTCACTTAGGTCTTTATTAATTACCATAAGTACGCTTGGAAGTTTCCCGTGAGGATGAGCACTTTTGCCGCTCTGAACTTTGATTCTGTTTTGTTTTTGGTTTGGTTTGAAAATTGATTAATCAAAGTTTTCAGATAATCTTTCGATTATTATAGACTAGAAGTGAGCCGCCTGATCCCATAGGAATACGGGGACGAAAAGTTGTGTATTATTATGCTATTCCATCACTTAGCTCCATTCTCAGACTCTGGCCCGACGCTACTCTCTCTCCTTAATAAGGAGTTCTTGATCTGTTGATTAGAAACGATTTCAATGGAAACTTCCTAAAACCTATCCGTATGTATGGTTTCATACTCGTAGACGCTTATGCTATTATTTCCTAAAACCTATCCGTATGTATGATTTCATACTCGTGGATGCTTATGTCACTATTTTATTTCAAAATGGAAAATGGCGCTGGAAGCTCAAAGGTACTTACTGGCATTGACATTCGGTCAGAAAAAATTTTCCGAACTTTTCTTCCCTTTTTTTTATTAAAAATTGTTCTCAATACAGGGAACAAGATAATGTAACGTTTTATACTGTGAGAGTTACCTAATCATAATAATCATACGCTTAATTACGTACTTACTCTATCAATTTAACATTTTCTTCGAACTCAAGTCCGTATATCAACAGAAATCTGGCAAAGTGAACCGCGAAATATGTTGAAAGCCTACGAGTACATTAAATCCTTTCCGCTTTAATCAATTCTGAAATAGGTATTGCCGTGAATAAAAACCCACTCGAAGGAGCTTCTAAATCCAGAGTATGTGGAGAATGGGCGCTATGAAGTGTACGCGGGTTCCGTACAGAAATAAATAAACCATAAACTTGTGTTTTTTTTTAAATTCGAATCGGCAAATTGGCCACATAAGGGCACTTTTACGTCAGAAATACTTACATTACTTATGTAAAAACCATTAGCATGATTCGTAAAATAATTTCATTCGTCTACTGTGAGAATGAATCCCATTCCATTGACGGCTTGTTAGTCATGGTAAAAGCTATCATGACAAATGTAGGGTAAATTAACTACATGATAGAGGTTCAGACATTAACTACAGTAGCGGCTCTATAGCGTTAGGCCATTCATTTGCTACATTAAAAACAAGCGTGTTTTTTTTTGGCAGCCATAGATTTTTCAGCATAAACTGTTGTGGTAGTGATGTTTAGTAGATTTTTGTAAAAAAAAATCCATACGTGATCGTAAGATAAAATAACATGTGCCAGCGGAACCCTAAAACTCAATGGCAGCGAATGGAAAAATGTGATTCGCTTATAACTCTTTCAGGCCGGGTTTATGCGGAGGAGTTGGTTTTCTCCGTAAATCATTTTCCACTCGTGGGTCTGATTGCGATTGGCTCACGACTATACCGAAATGGGGTGTCCAGACTTACTACTACAGCCTATTTGCGTCCCACTGCTGGGCACAGGCCTCCTCTCATAACGAGAGGGTTTGGGCTATAGTCCCCACGCGGGCCCAGTGCAGATTGGGGACTTCAAACACATCTTTGCCTTGGCCTTGTGATTCGACCTCTCTCATGCCGAGGGTCGGGGGTTCGATTCCGGCTCGCACCTCTAAGTTTACTTCTGTGCGAAATTTAATTTGAATTTACCACTGAGCTTTTCGGGGAAGGAAAACGTCGTGAGGAAACCTGCACGCATCTGCGATGTCCAGACTTGTTTAAACTTTAATGGTTATCTACCGTAACTGCGACTCTACCCCCCAATTGAGAAAAGCCATCGCTGGAGTTGAACTCGCTACAATAATGTAGCCGCTTTTTTAATAAATATTAAGTCGTATCGAATTTCATAGGTAGATGCTGTTTTAATTTTTCTGCCGATTGACGAATGAGCAAAGATATTCGACAAGTGTGTCGATTTTATTTGAAGAAGAAAGTGTAACGAAAACAAAAGGAATGAGAATGAATGAGAGAATGAGATCTTTATTTGCGCTTCGTAAGTACATATGATACATGCAAATATATTGTTAAGTACAAAGTTATTATTAGGATTATAAAATTGCTATAAGTGTCTATAAGTAATAAAATAAAATATAAATTAAATGACCATAATCTTAATTTACATGCTACATACATTATAAATTCCCTTAATCTAACAAGTTGGCTAAATATTCATTAATTGAGTAGTATGGTCGATTTATAAAATATTCTTTCAATTTTCTGTCAAATATGGAAATATGTCCATAGCTTTTCAGTTCTGTGTTTAACTTATTGTATACATAAATTGAATTATTAACAAAATTTTTATTAAAATTACTAAACTTTGATTTCACTATAGCTAAATCTTCCTTGTTTCTAAGGGTAGGACATTGTCTAGCTTCTGGTAGATGCTCTCTATTTTTATGCACATATAGGCATATACGATATAAGTACATTGAAACAGCTGTGAGGATCTTATTCTCAATAAACATTTTTCTGTGGGTTACTGGTATTTTATTACAGCCTTCAATTATACGAAGAATTTGGTGTCGGTAGTTATAAGAAAGTTTGCAGTTATTTACTCAAATCCATTGTAAATAAGTATTTTCAATGTTTTGTTGTCAATAGACCTTTACTGTATATGTATATTTAATATAAGTGCGTAATAAAAAGTACTTATTGAGAATCTTTTTATTTACGTTTGAAGTTTATTTCCTGCAGTTTTTTACAAATCACTGAGCAGTGTTCGTTCCTTTGCAAAAAACAACCCCAAAACGAGGGTTGTTATTGAAACGTGTGGTTTTCTTGTTTATCTCCGCTCTACGTCGAAAGGGCGGGGTTCATTTAATTTTGTGGATCTGTTTTTTTTTTTTACTTTGAAAATACCGCATCATGTGTAAGTAATTACAAATTCGCGTTTGTTTTGAGCTTTTTCTTCTTAATTAGCCAAATTTTGACTGTAACACGTTAAAAACACGGAACTAAATTAAACGTAAATAAAAATAAATTAGAATTTTCCACATCCTGGCAACATTCATGGAACGCTGCCAGCCTATTAGCGACTATAATTCCCTGGCATAAAGTCTTGTTTGGTTGGTTGTTTTGTGTGGACCTACCGCACTGGCTGTGACGGCACGCTAATCGCTTTACGCTCCATTATCATTAGTTCAAATTTAAATCCTTTTATGATATTTTTATTTTAAACTGAGCTAATATATTGTGTATTCCGGACTTCCCAGTTGAAGTAGTTTTAATATTATTGTTTAATCCATACTAATGTCATAGATTCGAAAGTAACTTTGTCTATAATACATGTCCGGTATATGTATATGCAGTCATAGGGCGGACACGCCCTGTAAAAGCACGATTTCGAACACAATTCGAATGAAGTGTCAATGTTTGCGTGCGAGGACGTCTGTACACTTGTAAATGTGTATGTACCAACTACGCGGGCCAGCGATCCACTCTCCATCTCCGGATGAAACAAATGACGGTGCATGAGGGCGAATTGGGCGCGAGTTGCGCGCCGGCTAGATTCAGGCGGTTGATTCCGTGGCCATTCTATATGTAGTACTATTCAATATTCTGTGATGCAGTTCATTATCGTTAGTCACATAAGCTATAGGTACGTTTCGCCGTTGATTGGACACCCCCGTCAGTGCACCGTTTCCTTTAGACTTAGGAAGGCTTATCGTATTGATTTTATAAGTCGAACGGCAAAGTGCACTTGCAATTTGCAAATCCTTGAATAGTAAATGCTTTGCACGTTGGAAAATGGTTTTGAGATTACCTATATTCTTTAAAAGTGGCGCGCCACAATACTGGAAAGCTTCAGTTTTCTGGACATTTTCATTTTTATACCAATCAGTACCCTAAATTTAAAAAATGTTACATTCGGTGTAGGTCTTAACACATGGTTCTCTGTAGTTTCATTTTATTTATTTTCTTACATACCTAGGTATTTCTGAGTTAAGTACTGGTAGATATGTATGTCTAATTATTTACTTTTTCTTTTCAGGTATGTTTGCAGTAAAAAAGTCAAGTGTTACACTTGACTTTTTCACTTGACTAAGGATGTGCTGATACGACAAGCATACATTTTGCATCACATTTCGACTAAGTATCAGGTTTTTGTTGAATCTCACTAAAAGCAATTTTTAAGTACGTACAGAAGGATACAATTAATATGGCGCGCGGGTTAAGCATTAATCCATACTAATAATATCCCTACTAAACTAATATAATAAATGCGAAAGTAACCCTGTCTGTCTGTAGGAGACCTCTTCACGCTTAAACCGCTGGACCGATGTGGATGTAATTTGGTAAATAGATAGGTAGTTGAAGTCTTGGAAAAGGATATAGGCTACTTTTTATCCTAGAAAAATGCATAGTTCCCGTAGGATAACCGAATTTCACGAGGGCGAACGATATATCCAAATAAAATCAAAAAAGGTATCCGAGACTTGATTATTTGACAGAAAATCGTTCCACCATTTCGATTAATGACGTATTATTATTTACACTTGCCCGTAAAAATATCGATATTGCTTTGATCCGATGTGCCCAGCGATTGCAAACCGTGTTTACTTGCGGTAAGGTCCATAATAAAATTAATTAGGCGCACAATTAAAAGATGCTCTTGCGCAATCGATCTGACGATTTAACGAAACCCGATGTGTCCTTATTGGTCAGCGAAAGTCGAGGCGAGAGTTTGCTTCGCTGTATCCGTTTTAAGGCTAAGGTTCTGACACAGAATATTTAATATTACTACGTACAGAATGGCCACGGAATCGGAATCACCCGCCTGAATCTAGCCCGCACGCAATTCGCACCCAACTCGCCTTACTGTCATTTTGTTTCATCCTGAAATGGAGAGTGGATCACTTGCCCGCGTAGTAGTAGGTACACACACATTTACAAGTGTACAGACGTCCTCGCATGCACACTGACGTCCTCGCACTCGATCATTGACACTTCATTCGAATTGTGTTCGAAATTGTGCTTTTATAGGCCGTGTCCGCCGTGTGATTCTGAGAAAGACAGTTCCATTTTTAACAAACTTCCGAGCAGAAAAGACATTTCGGGACGGCAGGAAAAGAAGTATGTTTTGTAGGTAATAAATAACCAGATCAAATTTTCATGATTTGTTCCTCATATTTCTTTTGTTTGAATTTTCCGAATTTCCAATTTTTTAATCTATTTTTCTACTTCTTTGGGGCCCTAATATCATTTTCAAAGACTTATACAATGATAATTGAAACTGCTATGTTTTCGAAAAATATTATTTTCGTCCCTAACCTACATGTATGAGAACCTAAGCCTATTTTCTTCTCTCAAAATCCTACTGCATCATTGTGTAGCAGTTCATAGAATACATCTACCACCCTTTCTACAACAGTACCCATAGTCTCCGACAAAAATTACTATGACATACGGACGGCCAGACTGACATGACGAAAATATAGGGTTCCGATTTTTGCCATTTAGCAGATCTTCTTTTACATTTGCAACATTTTACAATATCTTTAAAAATACAATACATAGGTATATCAAGTTATCTAGGTACTTATTTAAAACATCAACACGTGGGTAAGTTGAAATAAAATGCAGACTGCTAATTTTATGAATTCAATGTAAAGAGTTCCTCTCCTTAAATACTGTCATAACCGTAAAGTAGGATCGACACAATATAATAAACTACGTAAGGTAAACTCGGGGCCATACCGAAAAGTAATGTATGGTATGATACCTGCGATAACATGGGACCTGGCATTTTATCCACATGTCAGGTTAACCGCACTTTGTAATGTTTTTGATAAATTAGCTCGTATTTGATCCCTCGTGTACCGATTTACAGGCTTACACAACTTAGAAGCCGCGTGGATTAAGCAATAATGGACTCTGCGTCAACGGCTTAAGTGCTTCGCCACGCGCCTTCTAAATTGTGTCGTGCTATACTAGAGCAGTTTCAACGCTTTCCTTGTTTAAAATCACGATTTTCTTTATTTTTCTTCTTGAAACTCGCTTTATTACAATTAAAAATAATGAGCTTTAATACAGCTAATGGACTGGCAAGCGCCATGGTAGATTAATTTAATTATCTGACGTGTAAGAGCCCGTAAGTGGCCAATTTGCTGAATAAATGATTAAATTTAGATTTTCTTCTAAGTATTTATAGAAACTGACATTATTGTAACACAACTTTTAACGGACGTCTACCAACTCAGAGATAATAAATAGTGTATGCAATATATTTTCACATACTTGATTGATAGGTAATGATGTCTTCGAAATATATTATAGAGGAATATTTTAAAAAAAATCTCATATCTTTGTTTCTTAGTTTTCAACTTCGAAATTTCAGACCTGTAACAAATATTTTACTTTTAAACCTCTATCGCCAATCGTTAAGCTTCAAGCAACAACGCGTTTTGTTTCTTTAAGTGGCATAAAAACCGTATTAGAATGTCTACGATAATAATTACAGTTTTAACAAGCACGATAAACCCTTTCCGGAATCCCTCTTTTTATTCCTCGTAATTTGGTTTACGCAGATTCCCGGTTTTCCGGTATACCGGGGCAAATGATCTCTTGCCACAGGTGTGCGAATACGTCAAGTTGTCGATCCTTTTTTAGGGCCGCGCTGAAGTATGATTGTTGGTAGGTATTGGTTGTTAGGGTGCAGTTTCTCATAGGTACATAGTTATCAGAAATCGATCCATCTGCATTGGCCCTTAAATTAATACATTCATAAACATGCAGAAAGTACCCAGTTATTATTTTAAATCGGAATAAACCTTACGATTTTGGACAAAGCATCATTCGTTATGGATATAGGTACATCGATGATGTTGTACATTTCTATAACGTGGGTGGGTCGACTACGTAACTTCTTGTTAAGAGTTCGAAGTGCCGTTTTAAATTGTGTCCAACAGTCCAACCCGTGGTGGAACGGATCCATATTTCTTAGGCAGGAAAACGAAAGTTACCATGTAATTATCTGTAAGGCTTTCCTTATTTACCTTAGCAGTTTGTGATTAATATCGATTGGTTTATATAATGTAATATTGTGTAATCTATCAATTATTGGTTCAGTGTCGTCACAGGTATGGTTTACATTACAACGTATAATTTCATAACACAAATAAGATTAAGTCATGACTGATAAAAATGTTTTCTATCTAGACTGTACCTTAGTATATATATATAACATTTATTTTAAATTAGATTTATTTCGGATTAAGGCGGTTGCGAAAGATACTTTTATCAGTTAGGTGAGTATAATTATATGATTTTTACTTTCGCCATTTCGAATGTTTCATTTAAATGTATGGACGTGAGCATATATTAGATTTGTCTGGAATTGTCTTCACCTGCATTACCTAACTGCGCAGCAAATGGAAGGGTTATTTAAATAATCCCAGCACCGGAGTGTAAATAAAAGTCTTAAATAAATACAGACTCCGTTCAGACGGGCGTTTTATTTATACTTTTACTCTCGAGGGAGCAGTTTCCTGATTCAATTATAATAATTGAAGTTTTCGGTGGCGCGCGCGCACTCAGTGCAGTGTTTGTTCTGTAGGGCTGCTGCTACGGAGATACTTCTTGCATTTTTTTTTTAAACTTTTTTTAACCTCCTCAGTTTTCATTTCTTGTATATAGACCAGAATTGAAAAATAATAGTTACATATTATTATAACTTTAAATACATTCCAAATATTTAAAAAATCGTGAGCGAAGTTCATAGCAGGAACAGGCCGGAGAATGAGATCCTACTAACAATAATATGACATATATTTTTAAAAATATAAATAGATACTTAATGACTGATTTAAATTCATTTATGGAAGTAAGCGTAAATTACTATTAGTCTCTATAAAAACTGTGTTCTGCCAAGTTATATAAGAAACTTTCGATATAATTCATCACAAATGTGTTTATTTTTGGATATGTCAATTTTCGCATATTCGTACATACATATGGGTTTGTATCACAAAAACAATGATTGATGATTGAAGATGATGATCATTGTTGGTATGCCACTAAAAATGATATTTTTTTCAACTTGTCTGAACAGTCAACATACTTCCGTTCACCGCTGTTGGAAAAGAAAAACCAACGATAGGTACAATCAATTGATTTAACTATTGTGTTCTGTAATTGACCTTTTAATCGTAATTAATTGGTTAAAATTACCTAATCGCCTTGTATAGGTGCTAATTGTGTAGTGCAAATCGAACAAATTTACAATTGTACCTACTAACTATATTATTCATGGGTGTATTCTTATGGGTGAAATGGTTCCAAATAGAGGTCCGATTAGCTGACTAAAACCAGGCAGTCGACCCTTTTTAAATTACTTTATTCACCATATTCATTGACCTACCAGTGCCTAACAGAATGTGTCAAAATATATGGAGCAAACTGACATTACTGACTGAGAAAATACGTTCCAATATGCTAATAACGCCTCTTTATAACGAGGGCCAAACGGTTGCCCGAGCTGTTCGGGCACCCGTTTTGACGGGGCCATTTTTCTCCGGCTGATTGTGAATCCTTACTTATAATAGATCAATGATCATGATACCTGATTTGAGAGGCCTGATTGATGCTGAAACCTACTATAAGTTGTACTTATTTATTAAAGAATCTAGTTTAATCTAAGACAGTGGTTTTTTTGCCTATCTTTCCGTTATAGGTAGTAAGTAGATATGTAGGTAAGTTGAATGATTGGTGTTCAATAAAGTGTATTGTATTGTAACTAGTAATTAATTAAATAACATTTAAACAAAATGGGAACGGACGGAAGAGTTCTATGTTTATTGATTGATTAATATTATTTGAGTTACTTACTATGCTCACGGCTGTTTATTTATTTATTTAAACTTTATTGCACATAAAGAAAACTTAGTGTACAAAAGGCGGACTTAATGCCTTGAGGCATTCTCTACCAGTCAACCTTTAGGCAAAGCAGAAAATGGTTAGGGGTGGTGCCAAAAAAAAACAAAATTACTGAATATACTTAGACACTAGCAAGGAACAAATATACTTACATTCAATAAACATACTTAAACTTAATACATCTACATATACTTACATAAATAAGACATACAAATAAATAAATAATAAATAATAAGTTAATAATAAGTTTAGTTTAAGAATAAGCAGGTATTATGTTTTAAGAACGTGATCAGCAACCCTGGCGTTGATTGACAGGCGATATGCATGCAGCTCGATTATTAACGGAGGCTCTGTGGCAGCTTTAACCCAACGGCGTCAGGCGCGGCTGCGGCGTGCTTAATGTGCGAAAAGGTTATGAGAGAATTTTGAGATTTTATATAAGTACTAGCTACTGCCCGCGACTTCGCCCGCGTGGAATTCGGCTATCGCGTTCCCGCGGGAACTATGCGTTTATCCGAGATAGCCTATGTCCTCTCCCGAAACCCCAACTATCTCCATGCCAAATTTCATCTCAATCGGTCCAGCGGTTGAAGCATGAAGAGGTAACAGACAGACAGAGTTACTTTCGCATTTATAATATTAATATGGATTAAAGCCGTGGTAGCCTAGGTGTTTGACCTACCGCCTCTCATGCAGAGGGTCGGGGTTTAGAATCCGGCTCGCGCCTCTGAAGTTATTTATGTGCGAAATTCAATTTGAATTTACCACTGAGCTTTTCGGTGAAGGAAAACATCGCGAGGAAACCTGCACGCATCTGCGACGTAATTCAAGGATGTGTGTGAAGTCCCCAATCCGCAATGGGACCGCGTGGGGACTATAGCCCTAACCCTCTCGTGATGAGAGGAGGCCTGTGATGTGCCCAGTAGTGGGCCGTAATACCTCATCTTAATTGTTTTTATTATTATTGTTTCTTTTTCAATCAAATTAAATACCTCTTTACCTATGAGACGCTCTTATGACTTGTAAAAGCACTCGTATGTAGCCAATTTGCTGAGTATATGATTGAATCTTGAATATACAATTTTCTTGGCGTTTGAAATTGGCGTTGGCAATTTGCTTGGCTGGGGTGAGACTCTATAAGACTGTAGTCTGAACACAAAATAACGATTTTTAGAAAAAAAAACTGTATGTAGGTACCTATGTATGTCCGGATTTAACTCGAAAACTACTGGACGGATTGTAACATAATTTGGTATGGGATAGTTTATAACACTGGTCAACATATGGGCTACTTTTTATCCCGGAAAATGCATAGTTCCCGCGGGAATGGTATTAACGAATTCCACGCGGAAGTCGCGGGCTGAAGGTAGTTAATTAATAATCAACATGAATTTCCTACAAGCAAATTCTGACATAATACACCTTAAACTCAACATACTGGAAATGTTTCAAATAAATTAAGAACGTGTCAAAGAGCTAAAACTCGGTAGGTACCATTTTTCAGCAAAAGCCGTCAATTGGCAACAATAAACCATTAACCCCCAATAGGACGCTCCCAACATTATCACCTTTGAATTGATCAAAATTTCATTCGAAAACCACTCTTCTCACAAAACGATAAGGTTTATTGACACACTCGAACAATGCAATTGAAAGCAATGGCAATTGTTCGAACATGGTCCGTCTAATTCAACTGTGAATTGGAATCAGAACGGCAACTTCCTGGGTAGGACAAAATGCGCAAGTGCCGATGAAATGACAAATTATATGGCAAGTGAAGGTTGAATGTAGTCTTTTGAAGATGACCAAATGTCACAGACCGTAATGCGTTAAGGATTCACAATCAGCCGGAGAAAAATGGTCCCGTCAAAACGGGCGCCCGAAAAGCTCGGGCACCCGTTTGGCCTTCGTTATAAAGAGGCGTTATTAGCGTATTGGAACGTACTTTCTAATATCAGTTTACTCCATATATTTTGACATATTCTGTTAAGGCACTGTTCGTCCATATGTTATTACTTTTATAGGTTAATACAAGTGATGGTTTGAATGTAGTCTTTTGAAGATGACCAAATGTCAAACACCGTAATGTGTTGCATAGACAAGGTCTAATTTGGCAGCCTCAAGTTAGGGCTCTATGGTATTCTTGGTAGTTTGCTGGATACGAGTTGGTGTTAGAGGTAACCGTGGAATCGTGTTTGAGACGGCTATATAAAAAAAATCTATGGTTTCACGCCCAATGTGTCTGCAATCAGAAGATAAAAATTAGTTCGGATACTGTGAGCGTACCAGAAGATGGTCTGGTGGTGGGTCCATAAAGACATGAAGCGATGTAGTTAAGGAACCAGAAGAATGGGTAAGTACTATGTTTACCTCGCGAATTCAACTATTATGTCTTCCTTTTCCAATAATCCTTCATCAGACCTATTTACAGCTGACATAATCCCAGCTTTTAATCCGCAATCTATTATAGAACTTACCTATAACAAATAGGTTAGAAAACGTAACTTGAAAATTACAGGAACTACGGGACCGGCGTCGAAGCCTCCGCCCGCTTCCGTTCACGCCACTTCCTCTGTTATGCAAATAATAATATGGACCAGTCTCGTGCAGTGAATTATGGGGCGCTCTAGATATGGTATTACAATCATTGGAGAAAAATTTAGAGTCCTGGTATTAAAATGTGAAAGACGTGAAAGCTAGGTTCTTACGAAAAGGACGTGTAGCGTTCGTCGTCATCCACATTCAATAATACAAAACGCAAAACGTTGTTTATACAATTACTGTAGGATAGTCCAACCTTATATTGTAATGTATAAATTCTGTTCACTGAATACAATTATTTTGATTTTTGATATTTTTGAAAACACAACACTCCTCGAGTACTTATTACTAGATTAAATCTCCTTCATAAAGTACATAAATACATAAATACATACATACGTAATATCACGACTTTTTCCTATAGGGGTAGGCAGAGCAGAGACCACTTCCTTCCATTTCCTACGACTCTTACATACTTCTCTCGCTTCTTCAAGTGTCATCCCGTTCCGCATACCTGCTTGTCGGTTAAGGGCCGGTTCCTATATCCACGTAACGCCTCGTTTTGCCTACGGACGGTTAAAATTTGACAGATTCTCTATGGAACAAATGTCAAAAATCAACCGTCCGTAGGCAAAACGAGGCGTTTCGTGGATATAGGAACCGGGCCTTAGAGTACTTTTCATAAAGTAAGTAATAGAAAAATCGAAAATTTTGACAGCAGCGCGGTATGTATTGTAAAATTATGGTGAAAATATTAGAAAATTACTTCAAGATTTGATTTCGGATGCAGATAAAGACTAATCATCATCATCATTTCAGCCGATGGACGTCCACTGCTGGACGTAGGCCTCCCCCAAGGCGCGCCCACTCAGACCGGTCCTGTGCCACTCGCATCCACCGCGTTCCCGCGACCTTTACAAGCACTGAACCTTGAAAATTGTTTTCTTTTTCATGTATCTTATTTTAACCGTTATTTCTCTACATATCTTTACCTACCTACGTTTCATATGAACGAACTAGCTGCTTTGTTTTATAATACTAGCTGACTCTGCGGACTTCGTACCGCCTTGGATTTTTTTTGGGTATGAAAAATAGCTTACGTCCTATTCTCAGACCTACTGAACATACACTCCAAATTTCATAAGAATCGGTCGAGCCGTTTCGGAGGAGTTTGTTTACAAACACTGTGACACGAGAATTTTATATATTAGATTAATATTTCAAAATCAATCACTGTAAAGTGTCTTCATAATTCTTAATTGTTATTAATTTGTCCTTACCAGGGAAATCATCAATCAAAGGACAATGCTTGTAACGATATATCATAAAAGTAATTTCCTTTGTACTTAACTAGTAGTAAAAAAAAAACTTCACCTTAAAATGACTAATATCCCCTTTGTTTAGTTTCGTGACAAAGGACTATTTCTCCTTTACTATCCTTAATTGGAAAATGTAGGAACAATACGAAAAAAATGTAAATTATGGTCTGGCTGAGTGATAGTTGATGATCATTGTCTTTGTAATAAAAAAAATAAGTTTCCATTCCCTTTTACACCTATGATTTTTTTCTAGTGACACCCGCTCGGGTACAATCCATATTATTCATGAATGCGAAAGTAACTGTCTGTCTGTTACCTCTCTTCACTCACGCTTCAACCGCTGGACCTATTGAGATAAAAATTGGCAAGGATATAGTTGGGGTCCCGGGAAAGGACATAGGCTACTTATTATCTCGGAAAAGCGCATAGTTCCCGCGAGAACGCGATAACCGAATTCCACGCGAGCGAAGAAGCTAGTCAATAAATAAAAGTCAAATCCTACATGAAAAATATCTTGAAAGACAGCGGAATAAATTCACATGTACACGAGTACATGTGAATTTATTCCGCTGTCTTTCAAGATATTTTTAGCGAACGCAGCTTAGGAAACGGAACATGTAGAGTACCTACGAAGGTACTCTACATGTTCCGTTTCCTAAGCTGCGTTCGCTAAAAATAAATGGAGATAATGACGGCTCTGTACCTATGGAATGACAGCTCAAGGCTTGATGCAACCGAGATATCCAACAGAGGGTTTATCCCAAAAGTTGGCAACGTCGCATATAGCTGTCAAATATTTCGCTGTTTTTATTAATTTCTCAATATAACTGAATTAAAAAAGAAGTTATCATTCTATGGTTGTATGACGCGTCTCGTTTTATATTTGTTGGTTAGGCATTAAAATGATAAGATTACATTAAAATGCATTGAAAATGCGATGGAAAGTTTTCAAAAGATAGTACTTCCATAATCCTAAAAATTTCGTGTTCCTATGATAATTGTTGCAATCCATAGTAAATGTTTTATTCAACCATAGAGAGATAATTTACTTTTTCATTCAGTAATATTCAGAAATTAATGAAAACAGCGAAATATTTGACAGCTATTTGCGGCGTTGCCAACTACTGCTCTTAACTACAAAGTGATCCTAATCTCTTTAATCTTATCATCGAGCATTTCTAAATAATTGAAATTATGTACTTGAAAGTAACTAGATACATTAGTGGAGCATTATAAGATTTCGTTATTTTGTTTAAGTAAGTCCTTAATACCCTCTCCAGTCTGAAGTCTGGAGGACGTATCGATACAAAACGAAGGTCACTTCTGATCTCATCAATCTGGAGAAATCTTTTAGAAGATAATATAAATATACAACTAACTAGCCTTACAAATATAAACTGAGAATTTATTGGAAAAACAAGTTGCTCCTTTGAGGGAATTTCGTATTTATGACAAGCGTAGCCTTTCCATATAAGTACTAGACTTAGAAATTGATGCGAGGTGATGTATCCGTGAACATTCGAATTACTTTTTATTGTTAGCAACATCATGGTTCGTCAACTGACAACCACGGGTGTGACGTCACAGCCGCCGTGGAAGGGCGCGAAACGTAGCTAATTAATTTATATTTGTGTTATACCAAAACCTTTATTCAAGTTTAAAAATTAAAGTCAGTGTCACAGTCTATTTCAGGGTTTTATTTTAGGTATATTTTAACATTATACAGGGGCTTTATTCGAAGTTTTAAATAGGAAAAGAGACGTTCACAATCCCTACGCTCACGCAACATTAAATCTAGCTGTTTCAAGTGCGTCGCGACGCTTTCCCTATTTAAAACTTCGAATAGAGCCCCTGAATTCACGAACAAGCGCCGTGGGTTTGCACCATATAGATGAAAGACGGTAGGTAAGTATTAATCACACGCATCGGGACGCATGCGTGTTGGCATTTCATCGCAATTAGTCAGTACTCACCTGTATAAATATAGATAAGTACTCGTAATCACCAAGTCATGACCTTTTGGTCTATAGATATATTACATTTCTTCACTAACCTTACAAAACAAAAACAAAGTCCGTGTCTATTCCAATCCGTAAACCAAACAAACTACTGAACGAATTTTCATGCCGTTTTCACCGCATCAGACGCGACTTTTCTACAGACTTATTATTAGTATAGATAGTACCTATAGAAACGTGGGTTTACTGCAAAATTATAAATAACCAACGAATGGGCATTTTATATTAGCTTACACTTGAACACTGTGAAATTCAGTTTATTATCATGTTTCAATTTCTATAGAAATAGGAATCATGGACTTACTTAGGTCGTAATAATTTTCAAGGAATTAATCTCAGTTTTAATACCAAAGCAACTACAGAAAGTAGGTAATGCACGTTGAACGGAAAGCAAATTCATTCCAATAAATAGTAGGCTTCCATTTATCCTCTCACATTTCAGTATTTATACCTGAATGAATACGACAGTCGTCGTAGCCACTAACGCTCGGTTCCTATATCCACGAAACGCCTCGTTTTGCCTACGGACGGTTAAAATTTGACAGATTCTCTATGGAACAAATGTCAAAAATCAACCGTCCGTAGGCAAAACGAGGCGTTTCGTGGATATAGGAACCGGGCCGACTGTCGTATTCATTAATGTATAGGTAAAATTATTAGCAACTCAGAAGCCATTATGACTAATGCCCGGTGTCTACATCCATAAAACGCCTCATTTTGTAACAGATTGTCTATGGAGCAAATGTCAAGTTTTAACCGTCCGTAGCCAAAACGAGGCGTTATGTGGATATAGGAACCGGGCGTCAGACATTGACGTGAAAGAAAGTCGTGGTGTGGTAGCTTTGTGGTTTGAATTACCGCCTGTCATGCAATCGAGGTTCCAAACCCGGTTGTACCTCTGAGATTACTTATGTGCTAAATTCAATTTGAATTTACCATTGAACTTTTCGGTGAAGGAAAACATCGTGATACATCCTGCGGCCGCTAACGGAATTAAATTTTATTTTGAAGCTCTAAATTATGGTCGGAAAACAATCTAAATTATGGTCCATACTTGTAAGTAGGTAAGGTACGTACCTATACAGACCAGAATTAAGATAAATCATGAATCGAGAGTTTACTCTTTCTCTAACCCTCAAAACAGCCAAACTTAATAATAATTAAGTCGACCCTTCACTTCGACGTCACCGAGTCCGGATTACATTAGAGATGAAAGGTGTTTTTACAGGCATGAATTTTAAATTACGTTACCGCAACTTGGCGTTGTTTCCTTGTTTGTCAAATTCACTTGAATTTTGATGTGAACGCATATTTTGTCGCTGTTTGTCCCGTAAAAAGGGTGTCAAAGTAAGGAAATACGTTTTCTAATTTAATATGACATTTTGGGGCTTTTATATCGCATTAGTAAGTACACAGTTGCTGTCTAAAGGATGGAGCGTACCTTTCGTCTTAAATGTACGCCAGTCAAATGATATCCAAACTTCTGACGAGCAACTTAAAATTTCAATTTCTCTTAGCCTCAGGTGTATTGTAAATACAAGGGGATGTCGGCATCCTAAACAAGCACACGGCGTGTCGCGGTGGCTTCCACTGTGATTGCGCGACCAGCCCGAAAAGACCCCCCACCACATTATACGTGTGTTGATGACCCACGACCCCACAGGTCAACGTTTAATTGATGCTTCAAACAATACAAGCATTTTGGTTCCTTAAGCTTTTAAATTTCACTTTTTTTTCGTTGCATTGGAAGCGAAAACCAGTTTGCGGCGGCAGCATGTTCTTCAGATTTTTTAATTCAGAAGGTCACCAAAAGAGAATGAGTAAAATTAGCCATTTCAAAACCCTTCTTTTTGCGCCCTTCCTACTACATACATAGTAAATAAATTAATTTCTAGAAAAACGCTTTCGTTGTATTCTATCATCATTTTAACAGGGTTTGCATTAGCGCATTGGTTGCAACGTGCAATAGAATACTGATAAAAATGATAAAGAAATTGCTTCCTTTCTAATAGCCTCAACGGAAAATAAGAATTGAAAACTAAGTTTCCCCGATTTCCTCAAATTTTCCATAGTAAGTGCTCGATCAGAAATAACTACCTAGGAACGAAAACCCTTCAACGTCCCTTTAGAAATAATTATTAGAGATTTGTTCACGAAACAGCATAGAAACATGATATAAGTGAAAATCGTACTAAATTATAAGTACTTTAAAGAATGCAATCAACTCTATGTCTTGATGTGTGTTTTGAGCCACTTTATAGTAGATTCTGTCTGCCTCAGCTAATTTGAATAGAGGAGGGAAATCAAAGGTGAGGTGACTGACGAATCAAACTACAAAGTGTAGACCACCACCTTTGTACTACTGTGCGCTGTCTAGGAGTCTTTCCTTTGAAGCTTGTATAGGAGGAAACTTACAGGTTTAGGAGAGGATTTTTTTTAGTAACATATAACGATCACAAACAGGATTGAAAATTGCTCATAATGAAGCTTTATACAGCAGTTCTATACTTAGGTTTTCTTTTATTTTGCACAAACAGAGAAAGGAATAAAATAAAGTCTTTTAGTTTAGTGTATATTGGTTGCAATTAAAGGCCCCAAACTCTTAAAATACGAACAGGTTCCAAGAATGCAACTTAATTTAATAACTTAAAGTGATTAATAATTCCTCGTTATGTACGCCGCTGGTAATTACCCAAAATTACTTGCACCGACGCCAGGTAAACAGCATTTCAAACGAAATGTTTACCCTCCCATGTACCCACACATACGTATCCTGGATAACAGATTGTATCCGTCAGACTCTAAACACATGTAAACCGCCGCACACACGCGACTAAGTAAATATATGCCACATACGATATTTATAGGACATGTTTAGGCATTTTGGGGCGAGCGCTGCATAAACCAACCCAACGCAGCACCAATCCTTCCAAAACGAAGCCTTATTTTTTTCCCAATAAAGTTTAGAGCACCTGAAAACTTTTAAGTTGGCAGTGTTCTATCGCCGTTGGAGCATAAAAGGCCTCATTCACGCCGTGAAAGCCTGTCTCGTAGACAAGAGAGGCACAGGCCCCATAAAAATTATTTATATCACCTAGATGGCTTATCGAGTGCTGTCGAACTTTGGAAAAGGTAGATCGTGTTCGGATAAAGAATACGCGGTTGTTTTATTGATTTGTGGAGACATCTGTAGGAAAAAGGATATCAGATAAGTAATACTACCTAAAGCAATTGTACATCGGGAAAACATGATTCTTCCATAAATTCTCTTCTTGTTTTTTAATATGCGTTGATTTTTTCCTTTAAATACCTCACACATAACTTGCATTCAAAACATTCTAAAAACATACGATTGAAGTCCCATGATAAATTCTTTGCCCCGTTAGACTAACTTTGGCCGTAACTCATAAACTGTTTTGATTCTAACACGACTTTGAATTCTCCGGGAACTTCTCAACATTCCCTCTTAAGTGTACTTCATATCTTTATTGCTTTAATCGTTGTCTTTTGTTTTTACGCATTCCTGATCTCTAAAAACCTCCGATGTTTTTCTGTTTTATTTTGAATCCGAAGAATTATGGGATTTTGTAATTTAACGCTCGAACTTACACTCGGCTGCTTATTTGGTAATTTGAGCAGTTATTCAACTTGATGTGCGTGGCCAGACGGATTGTCGCCTTCCTGTTCTAATGTATAGTCTAAATAAAAACGAAAATTAAATTCGTCAAACTCTGCCGATCGGTCTTTAATTGGATTGCCAATTTATTGCTATTTGTCATTATCAATATTCATTCATCATTAGGTATATTTATATCATGACTCGATAGTTGTTGGTCGATCGACAGTCAGTTTCTTCTGATTCGTTCTGTTCACTGCAAATCCTTGATTTACCTAACAGTCGTCGTCACACCAGTATCTTCTATTATCTTCATTTTTCTTTTTTACTATCGTCTTTCACATTTTAATTAAATTTAACGTGCTGCACTAATTAAACACTCCTTCCTATTACACATTTATATGTTCACTGTCAGAAGTAAACACTTACTGCTCTTCCTGGCTTATAGTGGCATTCTACCTCTAAGTTGAATCCACCGTGAGTGCAAATAAAGTCGACATGCCTTGAATTGCACTAAGCTAGATTCACACTAGTGTGATTAAAACGCGCTTCTCCGTCGCAATCAAAATTTCGGGACGAACAGACTTAATTCACACTCGCTCTATAACGCACACTCATGCGTTGTATAGCATTATGATACACAGCTTGCGTGCCGTGAATGCGAAGCGCGTTTCTTCTGCGTTCTTTTTAATCGTAAACGCGTTCTTGTGACCCCGGATTACTACTCCCAAGAGTAAAGGATTGCCAGATTTGCCCGATCACTCCATCCGTATCCACATGGTATCCACAAACTAGCATCGCAGCCGATTCGACCGAAGGTGATTAATGATCGCCCCCCTGTAGGCAGATATCGGTATGGCGATTCGTCTTGATTGCCCTATATTGTTTTTTGCTACCGTCTACCGTGTAGAGATCGGCCGATAAATAGCTTTATTTCTGGACGTGAAAGTAATAGGGTAACTATAGGTTTATAAATCATGTTTCACGCTTTTTATGGGGCAATTTCGTTAATGCTTCACATTTGTAGGTGTCATGTAGATAGTAAAATAAGGCAAGTGGTAATGCTTTTTACGATGCAGTGAAAACTTGAAATGAAACACCGAGATTTCACCATGTATTGAATCTTTTTGTGAATTTAACATTAAATTCCAGGAGTAATAAATTATAGCTACAGATGCTTAGCTCTCGTAACACATTGCCCGGGATTAAGTCTTAACTGTCTGCCAATCCCTGCTTTGGGCTACATTGGAGTTTCCCCGAACCTGACAATCTGTCGATCGAATTTGTTCGTGATGTGTTTATGGACGACATTATGAGCCACATTTACTTTATATTAACTAAGAAGAATATGGCACTGATAAATCACCGTTGATGTATCACCGTTTGCTATGATTGAGAGATTACTCTCACATTTTCAATGCCTATTTGAAGGAGCCCCATGTTGTAGCTAACTGGAAATATTATCGGAATCACGTTATATGAGAGCTTTTGTTTCACTTTATTATTCTCGAACATTAAATTTTAGACATCCATCGAGCATGTAGTTGCTTAATCCGATTTCCTGTCAGCACTAGGGTACCGTCCATAGCTCCTTGTTTATACCCCATTGACATTATTCAGGGTCACGACCGCCGGCTACGGGAGTACATCCATCATCATTACGATACAAACGGCTGTCCACATCACTACACCAGTGTACCGTGAAACTTCTGCGTTTGAAAGGTCTTATGAATCTAAGGCCAATTTGCGCTGGATCAGTTAGCGTGGACTAACATGACCAGTGATCTTTGAGCTTCAGCTGTCAAGTAGAGGTTTGGAACTGTGGTCGAGGTTATCCTGGTCGGGTAAGGTTGACGTTGATTGCGTGTAACCGATTTTGTGCCAGCTGTATGATTTGCGAACGGCTAAGACAAAGCGAAACCGGAACGATTTGTAGCGGATTTACGAGGGAATTTAAACCTTTAATTAGGTATGGATGTTTGGGTTTGTGAGATATGGTAAATGCTGCAGTAGTTAATTAATTTAATAATTAGCGTTGGACGTAAGATATTGTGACAGAAAATTTAAAGATTAATTTAAATTGTCCCATAAGATTGTTTTTGTTGCAATTTTCTGATAGGGCCGTCCGTGGCCCGATAATTCAGGTTAATTCTCCTTTCTATTGTCAGTAATTAATATTTCACACGAAAACCTTGTGCTACTCGAAATCCTTTCAGTATAAAATGAACATTTCCGTCTTACTCTACAGTAAGTAGGCGTATAGTCACAAGGGCCCTAGAGGCGGCGTCACACGAACATTGCGCTGTTACGCCGGTAATGTGTTTGGCGGGGCGTGGTGAACGCACCTTAATTACAGTTGCACCCCGCTTTTGGAGGCATTAGGCATTGCCTTGATTTGATGGCTGATGTATTGTGTTGGATTTTATTACCATTTATAATAGTGAAGATTTTCAAAATGAGATTTTGTAAGACCTAATATCGAAGTAAAAGTTGTAGCCTAGTTTCTTTTGCACATTTATTGCTTACGTGCTTGTATTTACCAGAAAGCAATACTGAATTCCCGGTAGCGACTATCCACATCCGGCTGTACCGAGCGCGTGTTTTTGATGGGCACACTCAATCCGATGGAGCTCTATTTAGTCTTTTATGGCGCGGTCTGTCTTTGCCATGGGCCAATGCTAATAATGCTATGCTATTATTTACTCCGTTATAGCAGCTGTGAGCTGTGGTTAGCTTAGATTGACCTACCTGCCTCTCTCTCACACACGAGAGTACAAACCTCTGTTCACGCTTTCTGAACATACACTCGTATGTAATAGGTATTGATAAGATTACTATGAATTGAGAAGCATGCGAGCATCTGCGAAGCATTTTTTTTACGAATGGGCTTGCGTTTGACCTTGATCACATCTGATGGAAAGTAATGATAGGGTCTAAAGTGGAACACGCTTACCCAGAAGATGCCTATTCACTCTAGACTTGAGAGCAGGCAGAGAGGGAGGTCCAAAGTTCAGCAGTGCGAACAAGAAATTCTAAGGTGTGTGTGAACAGCAGCAAAGGCGCTACTTCACGCCGGTATTCTATATAAGCGTGGTACTTCCGCGGTCGGACCGTTCAGAAATAAGAACTGCATACATAGTTTGGTCCCACTACTTCAAAAGGGTTTCCCTTGTTTACGCATAATTCTTTTTGGCAGAATTCGATTTTGCATAATCAGTATAGGCATAATAGGGTTTACGCCGAAACTAATCTCGCATAACGATTTTTCGTCGAATTCTAGTACGCATAATCTGTTTACGCCGAATGGTATTCACGCATAATTTTCGAATTCCGAATATTATTTAGGCAGAAAATTACTTTCGCCAAAATTTGTTACGCCGAAAACTACTTTCGCATACCTTTATTTTCGCCGATTTAATTAAATGAGTATCCTGTATAACATCGATGATTATCTAAATAGGGGAGGGGGGATTTTTACTAACTGATAATTTCGTTTACTTATATAAAAAATAACCTAACCTAACCTATGCGAGTCGGCTTTGCGCCAAACTTTGGTGTTACCGCACACCGTGAACTGCCGAACTCTATCTAATAAGTATCTTGAACAAATTATTTGATACAAAATTTTATACTTAGCTTACTAAATTTTATACATTTTTGACTTTCAGTTTTCGGACTAGCAATTTTATGTGAACTTTGGCACTCCCTACAATAATTGTTGTTTTGGACATAAATTCGGACAATATTTCGGCCTAACAAAATTCTGCTAAATTACTAATATGCCAAACAATATAATAAAATTCGGCCAAGTCAACATTATGCCAACACAATATTCGGGTAAACACCCATTCGGCCAATTAAGAATTATGCTTAATAAAAATTCGGCAAAATCAAGATTCGGCGTAAATAAATTATGCGAAGCCTGTTATGCGTAAACAGTTTCGGAAAAAAAGAATTATGCGAGATAGATGGCACCCCTTCAAAAGGTCATCAATACTTACTGGGTTCGTACATATGAGGACTAACAGCCCAAAAACCTCTCGTGATAAGAGGACAGGCGGCCTTCAGTGGGACCTAGGTAGATAGGCTGTTGAGGTGGAATGAGGGCTACTACTACTACTACTACTACTACTACTACTACTACTAGAGATCTTCTACTATCTAAAGTCCCGCGCCTTCACATTTCAAAACGCTTCAATTTTTTTATTATGATTTAAAAAGCACCACCAACACTCTCAACGCATAGTTGATGGCTGTTTCAGCACGCACACATGTGTTGAGAGTGTTGGTGGTGCTTTTTAAATACATTGAAGCGTTTTGAAATGTGAAGGCGCGGGACTTTAGATAGTAGAAGATCCCTACAGCAGTCTATTTACGACCCAGCTGGGCACAGGCCTCCTCTCATCACGAGAGGGTTGGGCTATAGTCCCCACGCGGGCCCAGTACGAATTGGGGACTTCACACACATCCTTGAATTACTTCGCAGTTGCGTGCAGGTTTCCTAACGATGTTTTCCTTCACCGAAAAGCTCAGTGGTAAAGTCAAATTGAATTTCGCACATAAATAATTTCAGAGGTGCGAGCCGGATTTGAACCCGCGACCCTCTGCATGAGAGGCGGTAGGTCAAACCACTAGGTCACCACGGCTGTAATGAAGGCTACCGCGAGTGAAAAATCCGCTAGGGGCGCTAGTGGCGTTGGTGTCAACCAAGGCACCCATTGGCCATTTTGCGCGGTTTGACGTTGACAGCTATACGGCCCTCCAATCACCGACTCGAATGAGGTTTCCAATGCCAGTGGCGCCCGCTGGTACTTAAAAATACGGTGGCCCTCATTGGAAACCTCCCCCTTTTTCAAGTCGAAATAAAATTATAGGTAGATGCTACATTACGCCATTTTACATGAACCACGTCTCAATATTTTTTCTTACTCTACCTAGACTCTTTCATTCTTTCTTTCTCTTCGACAAGTTAGCTACAGTTAACATGAAAAACTGAAAATACTTCGCAATTGTCGAAACGAAACAGACTATACCCCTTTTTCCACCTGAAACGTGTGAATCGGCGTCCCATTGTAATCGCTAACGCAAACGTGTGCGAGTGCGTATGACAGCCGATAAATTAGAATGTATCTACGCCGATTACGAGCGTGCTGGGCAGGGCCGCCCACCGCGATTTGCTAGGGTTTTTACTTTCTTCACACACACAGGAATCAGTCAGCCATCAGAAAAAGAGCGTCCATGATTGATAATGTTAATCAATTTCGGACATTAGGATCGTATTTCTTTAAAACGTCTGATTTTAAGTAAGTAGGTTTTGAATTATTTGAACTAGAGGGCGGTCTCCAACTGTTGCACCTTGAAAACCTGTTGCACTTTGAATTCAGAAGTGCGGCCTTTATTTCGTTTTGCTTTTCATTACGAAAAAAATGATGGCAGCTCATTCGATCACGTACCTACTTATGTGTTGCATACTTATGTTTATGTACGATCAAGTACGTACGCATAAGTAGGTAGGTACAGTCGAGTTCGTTAATATGTGTACACTTTTGGACCTTATCACAAAGGAGGAGGTGAATAAATAATTTACCTTAAACGAAGAATTTTGGAACACTTACAGTCCGTTAGGAATTGTAATTCTCGATTATACTTTCTTTTTCACTCCTGAAAATATTTTTTCCCACTGGCAACCGTAGTCTCGATTAATACTTTCTTTTTCACTCCTGAAAATATTTTTCCCACTGGCAACCCTAGCGATGGATTACAGCGGCGGCGTCCGCGGACGCGCCCTCGGGTCGTTGACCCCTGCCGATGAGACCTGCCACAATGGAATATCGTCCCGCTTTGACAAGAAACACTTGAAGCCTAGTTTAGAGAGCGAGTTATCTGGAACATTCTCTTTAAATTTGGATCAGTTGAATTTATAATGCTTGTAGTAGGTACTTATGTGTGTACAGCCGACTTCGTTAATCTGTACTTACAATGCTTTTGCACCTTTCTCGGTTGTAATGGGACCCTAAAGTGTACCTGCATATATTAATGAACTACGTACACCTACTGTATGTAAATTTAAAGTAAACTCTACTATGTATGTTCACCTAAAATACTGACTTTCTCACAGCTACTAAAGTAGTAAATTGTACCACGGCCTTCGATCTGTTTCCATATTTAAAAAAATCATCAAAATACTTAGGTTATAGGTATTATGATTACGTTACTTTTGCAAACTTTTGCATTTCGGTAGCTAGAGTAGATAGATTTCATTTAAGACATTCATTACCCACGTTAGCTATGCAAGATGAGTATTTGTTTCTTTAAAGAAAATGCTGAAAGCCGCTGAAAAATAAATTAACTGCATGGGCACATGAAAACCACTGAAAACCACAAAGTATATTTAAAAACAAAAGTCTCAAACGCACCCAAAACGTTCGATCTTTGAAATGGCAAAAGAACATAAACCTATTCCTTTGTCTAACCAACATAGGATAGAGGACTAATGTGCGCGGCGGGCGTTCGTTTTTTACGACTGGCCAGTCATTTCTTACAACGAGGTATTCGCTCCCGCTGCTTGGGTTTGCACAGGAATCGATTAGCATGCACATTAAAATGGCGGTAATTTTTTCATGTGGCAACTTTTACTGTCTATTGAGCACGCATGTGTGAGAACGTAGACTGATCTTGCAAATTGAAAATCATGTGCAAACGAAATAAGCCTTTTCTTTTCGATCGAATGTTGTGAGGTTTTTTTATTCATA
Organism: Aethes cnicana; assembly: GCA_963971205.1. Classification (NCBI taxonomy): domain Eukaryota; kingdom Metazoa; phylum Arthropoda; class Insecta; order Lepidoptera; family Tortricidae; genus Aethes; species Aethes cnicana. Next base: position 10,589,807 of record OZ020282.1, read on the forward strand.
TCTCTTTGTGTTCAAACGGCTTTGAATTTTAAATAATTAGATATCTCTATCAGCCAACGAAGTTAAACCAATAAACGAAAGTGATCAATAAACCCATCCTTCCAAAAGGGTTCACGAAAAAGATTTAGGGCCGACGTAAAATCTATATCAGGCCCAAATCGGTCAACTCATCATTAAAAGCTAGTCAAGTGCGAGTCGCACGCCCACATCGAAGGGTTTAATTTTTTTTTTCTCTGCACCTTTATGCGTCTGAGCCAGGACTTGTACTTACCTACTACTACAGCCTATTTGCGTCCCACTGCTGAGCACAGGCCTCCCCTCATCATGTGTGGGTTTGGGCTATAGTCCCCACGTGGGCCCAGTGCGGATTGGGGACTCCACACACATCTTTGAATTACTTCGCAGATGCGTGCAGGTTTCCTCACGATGTTTTCCTTCACCGAAAAGCTCATGGTAAATTTAAAATTGCACTTAGGTACCTATTTGTATCGAATCTTGAGGAAGGCCTATCTAAATTTTCATTGCACTTGTTTCGGGTGAAAGGAAAGTGATGATGATTATAATTTAAGGCAGCTTAAAGGATCGGTTAGGATTTCACGCAACCAGCGGTGAGTGTTTTCCTTATACACTGCGTACGTAATATGATGGAACCTAACCACTATTCAGCGAGCGTCCAATGTACATATTACGAAAACGCCGCTGCTGGCCGAGGTTTTGACCAACACACGCGGAACCAAAAAAATGCATTCCTGACGCTTAAAGTCGATGATATTACATGTTTATTGTGCCGTAAATCTGAATACACGGGAGATTTATTGTTATAGGACGGCGGGGCAGAAATACGTTCGACAGTCTGACCGGGCGAGTTTTCTGATTGCCTCGCGAATTTCGACAAGAGAATAGATGAAAGTCGTAAATTACCGATGTCAAGAGCCGAGTCTTAATGTTTGTGTTTTTGAGATCTTGAGAGGTAAAGTCGATTTTAAAAGGTATAGGCGATTTTAAAGTAGTTACTTTAGAATCGCTTATACCTTTTAAAATCGACCGATCGGACGTGTACACGTGTGTAGTCTGTTTGAAATTCCGAGATGGTCAGAATTTCCAGATGAACCTATATCCTACTAATATTATAAACGCGAAAGATTGTACGTATGGATGGATGTTTGTTACTCTTTCACGTAAAAACTACTGAATGGATTTTAATGAAACTTTACAATAATATCTAGATTATACATCAGAATAAGACATAGGCTACAATTTACAAAGATATTATGTATATAAAACGTGTGTGTGTTTCTTAGAAAACAAGAAATAGTTTGATTGTTTATTGACTTATAATGTACAATAGTCAGTACCTATGATAATTAAAATAATGTATAATGTATAATTAAAATTGTGACATTTCTGACATTTTATTAATAAAGATATTGTATTGTATTGTATAAGCACCTCGAAATACTAATTCTGCGCAGACGAAGTCGCAGACACCAGCTAGTAGTACTTCTATAGATCTAGATCGTATATGCATATGCATGTGTGTCATCTTGCAGTCTAGTTTTATTTCCGATATGATTATGAACCCTATCTATATACCTACCTATATGACGGAAAGTTGCATATTTCTTATGCCTACCTATCTAATCAGAATGTTATACCTATCAAAGCTTATAACAAATTTCCGGCCCCCTATTCACAGTTGCACTCCCATGAATAACAAGCGCATTCAATCTCATTACCGCACGTGGGATGCAATTTCAGAAAATCGCACCTCGCTGAGTCACTCGCTATCTAACCTAGAAATTACCCCACACCTGATTGTGTGGGATCTCAATTACACTAGGGATGTGTCTATTAAATACTATGTTCCATTCCTGTACGGATAACCCATAATTTTTACGTTGCTCGGAAATTATACAGCACTTTAAAACAATTATTTTATTTTTAAGAAAACTTGAAACGAGACTAGTTGATAATTAGATGGAACGAAACGTTTAAACTGCGTTAATAAGCTATGTATTATTATGAATTATCCTTTAAAAATGTTTCTATGTAACCATGAGGGAGGTGAGGTGGGCGTTTGCGATCGAGTTATTATCGTGCATAAATCCATAATGATCGCCGTCTCGCGAGATAAGTGGCCATTACTAGCGATCGGTGTAAATGAGGCGTCACGTCGAATTAGCCCTTGTTCGAGAGACTCGATAGCTAACGCGTCGGCTATAATGAGAGTGCCTTTTGTAATAAAAGATTAAGTACTACATATTGTATGAGATAAATCTCATAATTTTCTAGTCTTTAAACAATTAGATTCGACAGTATTTAAAAAAATATAACACACTTATCTCTAAAGATAAGCATGTACACGAGTAGGTACCAATAAGACGCTTAAATAAAATAACTGACAAAAATGTCGGAGGTAAATATTCTGATATTAATGAAATAGTACTTATTCAGATAAATATTATTATACCGACTGATTTTTTTTAAGAATGATAGGGGAGTTTAACGCATTCACTGCCACCGACGCATATGTGCGTTTTGCTGATTTTCCCGCAGTGCCTTGAACGCATATGTGCGTTGCAATGTTCCCTTAATGACAGATGTGGCACCTGGCGAAAGTTCGTAAAACAGAAGTGGCAGTGAATGCCTTAATCCTCACCCTCCAATCATCTTTCACTCAAAGAATATTTCAATTTGAACTGTACCTACTTGGAATGCTGTCTGCAAATTGGGTCGCTTGCTATCGCGGCAGCGTGGCCGAGTGGTCTAAGGCGCTGGTTTTAGGCACCAGTCCGAAAGGGCGTGGGTTCGAATCCCACCGCTGTCATTACTTTTTGCTTTTTTTCTACGACATTTTTCTTAACAATTTTTTCATTTTATTTCCAGGTACTGTTTTATTTCTGCTATTTACCGGGACCACTCAGGACTGCCTTTTATAGCTTCGCAAAAGAATAAGTGCTGTGAAAAGTACTACACGTAAGTACCTCGAAGGGAACCGGCGTCGTTTAAAATTAAATCGACAATTTAGCACGTGATGCGTATCTGAAACGCATTCTTTGCGTTTTTCGAGTGCGTTCAATATCCTTTGTTTCGGGTGTTGAATGTATGAGTGGATATGAATTTCAAATTAAACCAGAAGGGATTTCCCATCTCTTTCTTTTATAACGGGTTGGAAAGAGACAGAGTGTTTACTCCTGGGTAGGGTTCCATTCCCAATTGACTTTATGATGAAGTAAATTTACAACGCTGAACCACTCGGTTTAAGCACTTGCTTTACACCTCTAGTGGGCGAGCAGTAAAATCCCTCAGAATGTTTTCATACGGACCTTTGGATTATCCGTTATTAAATCGGATTGTCGGTAGACCTAGGCCATGATACGATTGTGCTGAAATTGTCAATTTATAATGATAGTAGGGTGCACTATAGTTACCCTACTTTCATTATAAATGTACAATAATGTACGTAGATATAGTGGGTCATTTATTACGTACTTACTAGCTGGTGCCCGCGACTTCGTCTGCGCAGGATTAGTATTTCGAGTAGCTTATATACACAATATCTTTATAAATTGTAGCCTATGTGTTATTCTGACGTATAAGCTATTTATTTTCTTATTTTTACGTGAAAGAGTAACAAACATCCATCCGTACTTACAAACTTAGTAGGATAATAATGACCCATGAGTGCCCGATTCTAGTTTTCCTAACGCATGATTTTACTTCTCCTCGTCACTCGTCAGTTATAAATGTGATTAAAATTACATACTTAAGTATTTAAAAGGTACAAAGTCCACAGAACGTGTTGATGGAATGTATTTAGTGATACGATATGAATAAGTACAATAGGTAAGTGAAAATGTTGATACAGTTGTTAAAAAATAAATAATTCTAAATGGGAAATTTAATAAACTCTCGACATTTGACCACGTACTATGTAAGAAAAGAGCAGATTTTTTTTTAAACCTCTGAACCGTTTGTCTTGATTGTCTAAAACACTGTCCATTAACTCAGCTATCGCAGCGTCTTAGTCTGGTTTAAACATAGTTCTTGATACTCGTTGACATTGCCTTTGCCTATACCAGGACACTTCTCCAAGCCCAGTTCTATTCATATATATTACAATAATTACAATAATTATTTACTCGCCAAACTGTTACGTTTGATGGCGAGACGCGCTCGATTTTATCAATACTTAATCTATTCATTAAACAAGTAAATGCCTTTTTTTTACTACGACGGGTCATTGAACTTTCCTGGAAACCCACCACTAAAACTACGTTTTACTAGTTTCCCACGCCACGCCAGCTCTTGTTAGCCCGTTAACACTTAAACAAGACCTATTAAAGACTAAAGAGTCACGGAGTCAATAGGTTGTGGTTTTGTATGCACCGCGAGCCGTATCGGTCAGCTGTAGAATACGAGGAATTCATAGTGCGTGCCGCTTGGACGAGGAAATGCTCATTAGTCGTGTCACAGAATATTTAATACATACAGAATGGCCACGGAACCCGCCTAAATCTAACCGGCGCGCAACTCGCGCCCAACTCGCCCTTACCGTCATTTGTTTCATCTGGAGATGGAGAGTGAATCACTGGCCCGCGTAGTGGTACGCACACATTTACAAGTGTACAGACGTCCTCGCACACACACACAGACGTCCTCGCACGCAAACATTGACACTTCATTCGAATTGTGCTTTTATAGGCCGTGTCCGCCCTGTGGTCGTGTGACATACCGACAAATAAGTATTAAATTCTAATTTAGTTTTCTTCGTTGTCAGAACCAAACACCGTATTTTTGCTGGCCAGCGGGTGTAACTGGCGTTGGAGACTGCGTTCGTGGTGGTGATTGGAGGGTTTGTGTAGCTGTCAATACCAAACCCTCCAATCAAACCCTACAAACTCCCCATGTAGTGTGTGACGTGACCGTGCTCTACGAAACCGAAATTAGTATAGTTACTCTCTTTCTTAAGAACGATATGCATTATTTGTCCCCGGGATAGTAAAGTCTTTGTCGGTCACGTCCGCATATTAATACCTGTAAGTCGAAGCCTTAGCCGAGACCACGGAGTAGAAAATCATATTGTCTTTGCCGCGACCATATCTACAGCTTACAGACACTGACTTCTTGACTTTCGTAATGTAGAGCCGGTTCTATGTACACAATCGATAAACAAATGAGGCAACTCTTTATCCCAGAAAAACGCACAGCTCCCGCGGGAATGATATTACCGAATTCCACGCGGGAAAAAGCTAGTATGAAATTGGCAAAACTGCAGCTCACGCGACTCAAACGCTAACGTCGAATTCATTTGCGGTGACCCTTATTGTTATTACTTTGACTTCATTAGTTTGAACAACACATGTTGGCACAGAGGCATTCCATCAGGACTCGGGGTAGGCAACGCATTCGAGATCTTGTGGTATCTTAATGGGTGATCAAATGATTTCGGTGTCCATGTCCGAAGTGAGCACTTACCGTCAGACCGTCAGAGACTTCACGCTCGTTTGCCTATACCATTTACATGAAAAAAAAAACATTTTCACCATGATTTTGATTAGGTACACAGGGTACGCAATTTTTTGCCAACTGTGTCATTTATCTCAACGCCTTGACCTCGTCATTACAAGAGACTTATACTTACGAGTATGCCCTCTAATAGGCTGTTGGTGGGACAAAAGAACGACCTCAGGCGTGGGACTACGGGGTTTACTTGCTCGTTTATCCATCAGTTTTATGGCCATTTTATTGTTCGTCGAATCGAACTTGATAGTGTACCTACGTAGTTAATCGAAACGATTATACCGAGGAATGCATGTTCACAAGTTCACTATTCCTTTATTACTGCCTCTAGGTTAATAATAAGTTTTTCAAAAAATCAATTTTTGGGACACGCTTTTATTGTTGACTGTACTTTTCTTAGTAAATCCTTCATCTACCCCTCAAGACGAATCAAACGAGCCCAAATTCGATGGGTTTATGTAGTTTTATTACGGAGTTCATATAGCCACCTTCCAGCTCCATCATCAGATCAGCTCTACGTCACGCGATTTACATATTTGTGCAAAATTTCAGCTCAATCGGAAATCGGAAAGTGGGTCAAATTTAACTTGCAAGATTCCATTACATAGTTACATACAGGTCGACCCAATAAAAGCGTGTTAAAGAAAGATGAAAAATAACTAAGTAATTCAAGTAGGATTTTACAATTGGATTAACATCGTCATTATTATTAAACTCCAACTCGAAAATAAGGGGGTATCGATCGATACCTACAATTATTAGAGAAGCGAAAGTAACTCTGTCTGTCTATTAGGTAGGTAAGTACTTCTTCACGCTTTAACCGCTGGGCCGACTTTGATGAAATTTGGTATGGAGATAAATTCGAGCCCCGGGAAAGGCTACTTTTATCCCGGGAAAACTTACAGATCCCGTGGGAGCGTGATAGCCAAATTCCACGCGGGCGAAGTCGCGGGCAGAAGCTATTGCATGTTTATGTGTCCGTCTGAACGGATTAATTGAAATTAGTTTTGCATGTGAAATAAGTAACTTTGATCTGGTGTTTATTTTATGAAGTACTTAATTTTAAACACATATGCTAGTTTGCTTAAAATGGTATCAAATAAAAATATCGTGTGAACCGAATCTATGCAACGTTTTAACAGATGTGCTCTGACTTTTGCATGACATGTGGTTTTTATTAGAAGGTACACATTTTACTAGGATACTCATACACACATAAAAAAACCACACACACAACACACACAGCTAAAAAGTGAACCGTCTGACGCGGTGTTTCGACGTCAACTTAAGGACCTTTTGTTGGAAAATCCGTTATATTCTGTTAAAGAATACATGGACTTAGATTTATAAATTTGTCATATATAATTTGACATACCAATTGTACCATATTAATCCTATTACTTGTTAACATTATTTCTTATTTTAGTTTAAAACGACGATCCTAACGGTGTAACATTTTATTCCTGATTTTCATTTTATTTTTATTTTGTATTCTTTCTGACGATCTCAATGTGAAATTCTCTTATTTTGACGTGTAAAATATGCTGTAATTTGATATTGAGAAATAAATGTCTATGTCATACCCATTTCCTTTTTAGCACTAGTTTCTGCCCGCGACTTCGTCCGCGAGGAATTCGGTAATAGCGTTCCGGTACTATGCGTTTTTCCGGGATAAAAAGTAGCCTATATGTTGAATAGTGTCATAAACTACACCCATGCCATTTTTTTGCAATCTGTCCAGTAGTTTTCTAGTTATATTCGGACATACATACATACCAGACCGATAATCTTTCTAAAAATTGTCCCGTCGATTCCATAGTTTCTTTTGATTTTCAAGTTACAGACTCTACTTTTTCTACAGACTTATTATTAGTAGGTACCTAATAGATTACCTACCTCTACGAAAGTGAAGGTACATATTTAAACTATACAGAGATTTTTTCAAAAATGATTTTTAGAAATGTTTGCGGTCACGCTTAAGGCAATTAATAATACTAAATTAAAGTAAGTAATACATTTAATTAAAGTTTACATACAACTTTGAACATTTTCTAAAGTCCTTTCTTACGTTTACATACTCGTACATTATAAATTTAATAAATGTTTTTTTTCTTTTCCATTAACGGATTATAATGTAGTCCAAACCCCTGAAGAATTTCCCATAAAGAACCTTTATTGAGATGCCTGGAGCTAAGTGTTTCGTCTAATTCAGTCTCGTCGCCAAATTCTCGAGCTAAACTGAGCTTTTTACTGATATCAGGGTAAGGTAAGTAATTTAACTTTTTGTTCGAAGATATTAAGCTCACATTTCTCCGTTCTAATTATATATTGATACCTATTGCGCACTAGTGAAATAAAAGAGGGTGTTTGCTTAAAATTAGTAAAGTAAATAGATGAATTTGCAACGTACTTTCCAAAAGTTTAGTTCAATGGTCACAACCTATTTTTCGACCATAGAAGCAGTTTTAAAGTAAGAATACCTATTGAAAAATTTCTCAAAAACCGGGTAGCAAAAAAGTTTTCCTGAACGCAGCCGAAAAGCTCAGTGGTAAATTCAAATTGAATTTCGCATATAAGTAAATTTAGGGTGCGAGTCGAAATCGAAACCCCGACCCTCTGCATGAGAGGCTGTAGGTCGAACCACTAGGCCACCACGGGCGGATTGGTTCAGGTGGGGCTTACTCTGTAATGTGGTGTTTTTGACTTTTCTCCACGTAGGTATTATTTATCGAATCATATCGTTGCGCTTGACGGCTTGACGGTAATTCTCATTCCCGTCAAACATCATTAGTCTATCGCTCCCTGTCTCCCGTTTCCTCCACGAGGAATGTCGGTCGGAGGTGGCGTAAAAATAATATCCATTATTATTATTGGGTCTCCATGTGGCCTGAAATATGTAGTTTGTTTTTATTCTTAACACCTTAATGTTGTGCTGTTCACTTTTAAAGATCTTCTTGGTTTTATTTGAGCATATGTATTTGATGTTTGAATGGAATGACCTCAATCCGCACTGGGCCCGCGTGGGCCCAAACCCTCTATAGCTCAAACCCTCTCGTGATGAGAGGAGGCCTGTGCCCAGCAGTGGGACGCAAATAGGCTGTAGTGGTAAGTAGTAAATGGAATGATGTTTTGCTGTTGAAAACTCATGCAATTTCGGTAACACGTATGATTTATTGTCTATCTATTGGAATTGACATTCAATAAGTTATTTTAGTTAGTTTTAGTTTATTGACGTCAAAAAAGTGAGGTCAAAGTGAAAGTAGCACTGCCTGATTATTTTGACTTTTAATGTACGGAAATTTCTTTTTTCCACTTATTTATTTTAATTGACTGTGTACCTATATTGCTAATAGCCTTAATAAAAGTTTTTGATATTTATAAAATGATAATTAAATATTTTTAGAATCATATTAGAAACCGGAGAAGTTTATAACAAAAAGGATATCCTGTTTTGGAATCGGTTTCGGAAACTTGAATTTCCAAGAAGTGTCTTCTAAGATGTTTCGAACTAAGTAAATTGGAACTCAAAAGTGTAATGTAAAACTTTATTATGTATAGTAAAATCATAAAACACAAATTAGTTTAATTAAATGTTGCCATAAATTATATAGCGCAATTAGCGAATTCCTTAGACCCGTTGCGAGGCAGTTATTAAGGGTTTGTATAAAAAATGTGTTGCCTCTGAGTTAATAATAGTCTTTAGAAATCTGACTTGCTAAATGACGGGTTATCAAACTGTAACGCGTCTAAATTGGTGTAAAAAAATGCCTTTTTTAGGGTTCCGAAGTCCACAAGGAACCCTTATAGTTTCGCCATGTCCGTCCGTCTGTCCGCACTATTGCTCGGAGATGCTTAGGTCTAGAGAGCTGTAATTTAGCATGAATATGCATATTAGTTATGCTGACAAAGTGGTACAATAAAATTTTGAAATATATTTTTTTATAGGGTACCTCCCCTACTCGTAAAGTGGGGATGTAATTTTTTTTTCTTGCATACCCCATGGTGCGGCATATCGTTGAATAGGTCTCGAAAAAATATTGTGGGTTGTTAAAACCATTTTTTGATTAAGTGATGCGTTTGTGAAATATTAAGCTTTAAAGTGCTATTTTTTGTTAGAGTCACGTGTCCCCCCCCCCCCTGCCAGCTAAATGGTGGTATTTGGATGGCTGAAAAAAATCACGGTTGTGGCATATATAACGTAGTTGAAAGGAAAACTATCAGAGCTAAGTAGGCTGTACAAACTTACGAGTAATAGTCGACCAACTTATAATGATGATTTTTCTCGAGCAGCAGGGGAGTCGGGCGGGCACGTCACACCACAGGCTAGCTAGATGCTAATAAGTCTTAGAAAGGTACTGTGGGCATCGTCAACTTCGGAACCCTATAATTTGCGCGTGGCCCGACACGCACTTGGCCGGTTTTTTATCATTTAAATTCTGGTAGATAAAGTGGGGCTTTAGCCGAATCCTCTCGTGTCAAGAGCAGGCACTGAGGCGTACTCACTACCTCTGTATGTGTGCGTGAGTTCATTTTCGGTGGACTGATCACATTTTTTCCTAAATGAAAGGTAATGCACGGATAATTATGTGAAATTGAGACGTACCTATAATATATCCTTTCAATCGCATAGACCATCAAAGTGTACCTTTTGGCTTGGAATTTTGCGTAAATCTTGAAAAATTGCTATATCTTCAATATCTACCACCCGCGCCATCTATTATCGTAGAGGCTACATAAAACCGTGAGTTATCACCTTAATAGGCTGTTGCGGTGGTGGTGGCATCTAACAAGTTTGGTTTTCTGAACTACTATATACTATCCATACTATACTATCCTTACGTACTAATATGTACCTAAGTATAAATGCGAAAGTAACGCTCTGTTCTGTCTGGCTGTCTCTTTACCTCTTAAACCGCTTGACTGATTTAGATGATATTTGGTATGAAGATTGTTGGAGTCCCTGGAAAGGGCAAAGGCTATTTTTAACACGCATAGTTCCCTCACCTGGCGCAGATGGCTATATGAACCGGGGCAGACCAGAAAGGAGATGACGGGATGACCTTAATAAATTCGAAGCAGGCTGGAAACAGCTTGCCGAGAACAGGCGCGGATCCAGCCCTCAAAAAAGGTTGTGGGCATGTGCGAAAATTGGTCAAGTGCGAGTCGTATTAGAGGCTGGCCCAAAAAACCAACGTAAACGGTATTTTTTGCCCTAAAGCTACAAATAAGGAAAATAATGTAGTACTTATTTTTAACCGACATCGAAAAAAGGAGGTTCTCAATTCGTCTGTATGTTTTTTTTATTTTCATATGTATGTATGTTCCGCGATTACTCCGTCAATTGTGAACCGATTTCGATGTTTATTTTTTTAATCGAAAGGTGGTACCTCCGGATTGGTTCCATTTTAATTTGGTTCAGTTTTGATGATGGTATCCATGAGAAAATGAGAGAACTCAAAATTTGTTAGCACGTGCATAATTTTGGCATCAATTTCAAAGACTACAGTGAGACTTACGTCCCATCGTACCTTCATCGTACCCATGTTTGGAAACTGCAGCCGAAAAAATTTTCTTAAATAAAAAATAAAAACCGACTTCAAACTCCGACAGCCTACAAAGTCGGTGTCAAGTGAACCGACCCAAAGCTGATGACAATCTTATAGTGAAATTGACACCGACTTTGTAGGCTGTCGGAGTTTGAAGTCGGTTTTTCTCTTTTAATTTCTTTTTTATTACTTTTGAAACAAATATGAAGTATAATGGTCTGCAAGCTTATTTTTTTTACCTTAAAGTAAGTATAATTAAACCTGCCACAAATTTGAAAAGCCCAAACAATGCTGGAGGCGCGAAAATTAGCTTATCCAAATACCTACGACTTCTTCGAAAAATAAAAATAAAACCAATTACCATGTGCCGGTCGGTACCGAAGATTCCGGTAGCTTGAGGGCACGTACAGGCCACTTCATGGTCCCTAATATAGGGTTTGTAAAGCTGCTGTATGGTTGGGAAATCGTTAGAGCAGTTTTCAAGAACAAGTGTATTTTTAGTGACCGGCAAGACACACCGTAACGTTATCCAGGATCAGATTATGCAAATAAATAGTACGCTATGTTGACGGTCGCTATTTTTAGAAGAGCCATCTCTAGACCAAAATTTAATTTTATATCGACATTGATCATAACAAATGCGCATGTGTGACCAGATTCGCATTCTTTTACTTTTTCTGTTATCACTTTTCGTATTTTTTTTAAAATGACGGAGCTATGGGGTTTATAAAGTAAAAAACAAAACTGATTCAATAAACAATGTAAAAAAATTAGATTCGCGATGTCTACAGCTCTCAGAGCCTCTTGTATAGTAGGATCAATATTTTAATTATTTAGCAAAATCTCAACATTACAATTTTCGGAAACTAGCAGGCCTGACAGTTTCTCTTTTTCATCACTTTTTAGGATTACAAACCTCAAAACGAAATATCGGAACGCTTATAGAATCACTCGTGTGTCTGTCCGTCCGTCTGTTACAGCCAATTTGCTCCGAAACCACTGCAATTTGGTACGTATATGTAACATAGTGACCCAAACACGTATGACAACCTAAATAAATGAATTCAATTTACTGGGCCTGTAATTTTGAAAAAAAAAGATAATTCTTATTATTCGACCTACAGATTACTATGAAAACCTATAAGAAGTTCATGGTATTCCATACTTAAAATGATATACAAAATAATCAACGAATGGAACCCTCTCCAAGCGATTTTTACTCGCTCTTACCTATCTCTTTTTTTTATGAAGACGTTCGAAACTATCAACCTCATTGGGCTGTAAAATGTGACGTGAAAACTCTTAGCCATGAGGTATGTGTCTACGAGTATAAGGCTATTTAGGGTTGTGGGCATGCCCATATTGCCCACAACGGTGGATCCGCGCCTGGCCGAGAATCGAGAGCTATGGAGAGGGAGAGGTGAGGCCTTTGCCCAGCAGTGGGACGCAATATAGGCTATTGAAAAAAATAGTTCTCGCAGAAATGTGATAACCGAATTCCACGCGGGAGAATTCGTGACCCACATTAGAAATTAGAACGTTTTCACATTGTCACGTTGAATTTCATTGCCAAGCAAAGCGATGCAGGTTCCTTACGATGTTTTCCTTAATCAAAAACCTCTACTAGTACTACTAATTATTTGCGTCAGGAGTTAAAAACACCGTTTAACTTCACACTCATCAAAATTCATACCTACGGCGTTTTATTCGATTTGTTATGATTAGTGGGGCGCGCCATAATTGATCTACCCCTATCAATTGAGCGTTCAGTATGTAAATAGCCTCCACGAAAATAGCGAGGGTGACCACTCGTTACGCTAAATGGCGGTTTATCGAGTGGACGGTGCTTACCGAATTCATGGCATTCTGGACCTTTCAATCAAAATTAAGTTTAAGTTACAACTCATCTACTATTTTAATCCGTTTATGAAGTAAGATGGGTGTAATAGGTATGTTAAACATTAGTTGTATAAAAAAAAATGAGGCAAGTGTTGTGGAAGACATAGGTAACTTATTTCTGACATAGGCAACTCTGCTGCGTCAAAAGTTTTTATCGGCCGATTTTACTTTACCTATGAGACTTTTGCTGAAATAAAATGTTACCTAGGCACAGTAATACTTATTTATTTATTTATTCAATGCAACCATATACATTTTTCTTAATGTAGGAACATTAGATCTTAAATAACTAGTAAATGTAGTAGAGTACATGGACCCTGGCAGGGTATGGCATATATTGGCAAGTATGTACCGATCTTACCAAAAACGACACAATATACGATACTCTTAGGTATACATATCAAACTCACTCTACTACTCAGTGACTGAAAAGTTGCCTTAACACGAATTTTTCACGATTTAGCATTTTATACGTTCGGTGAGTAGGTACCCATCTCATAATTGTATTTCGCGCTCTGATAACTAAGTATGATATAAAAGTTTTAGCTGATATATTTGTGGAAAAAATCGATACATTTGAACTTCTATTTCATTTCAATCATATCGTCTCTGAAACTTTTTCGTGCAATTCGCCTTTGACTCTTATTGTTAACATTTGCGTAGGCTTCTGCATGGATATCTTTTACATCTTATCGCGGGCGTATCCCAAGCGTGGGCACGGTGTGGGCGGCTATTTATCAATGCTCGAACTCAGGGTAAATACACTGTAATACTCTCTTGCTTGTTATTAAAGAATATTATTTTTAGACTTCTATCCTTACGCAGACCAGCTACAATTGAAGCTAGACAACGGGAGCTTTTTTCAAAGGTCAGCAATGCATATCTGTGATAAATTGATAATAATAAGTCCTCTAAAAACATTTTCATCATCAATATTACAATTGTATTCTATTGGGCTCTCTTATTAGTAATAATCCAATAATTAATGATAGAGGTTAATTTTGCTAGAAGAAACTTAATAGCTATGGAGAAATTGTCACTTTTGATCATTTGTCATGCTTTTTTAAAACCATAGTTATGGTAAAGCCCCATGTTTATAGATGACAAAAATACTAAAAACTCCCATTGTGATCAAAACTACGATTGCTGACGAAAACGATTGCCTCTATGAAAAAGTTGGTCACGCAAATTCAAATAAGCATCTGGGTTTTTTAATTACCGAAACTGTCGCCCCCCTACTTCCGTAACCCTATCAGGCAATTAACCGTCCCGGTGCACGGTTCGAGTTACACGGCTTTCATGTCGAAAAGTTACATTTCTGAACTTGCTGCGTAATAGGTGAAATTGTGACTTGGGAAACAACCCTTTAATCGTTTCAGCGATGGTAAAGACCTAAGTAGGGTGGCTACTACCAATACTAGCATCCTGTACTAGCATCTCATTTGCTAAGCCGTGTGTTGCCAGTGATGACTTATGGTTCCGAGACTTAGGCGCTTACGATGGGCCTCATAAGAAGGCTCGATGTCACCCATAGGGCAATGGAAAGTGCTATGCTTGAGGATTTTCTGCGTAATAGAATCAGTAATGAGGATATCCGCAGTAGGACTAGGGTCACCGTCATGGCACAAAGAATTGCGACCCTTAAGTGGCAGTGGACAGGGCACATTGATCGCAGGACTGATGGCCGATGGAGCCGGAAAGTTCTGAAGTGGCGTCCGCGAACCGGTAGACGAGCTCTCGGTAGGCCTCTATCAAGATGGAGTGACGACCTTATAAAGGTCGCGAGAAAGCGTTGGATGCGAGTGGCACAGGACCGGTCTGAGTGGCGCGCCTTGGGGGAGGCCTATGTCCAGCAGTGGACGTCTTTCTGCTGAAATGATGATGATGATTCGCTAACCAGAGCTCATTTCGTTTGGCCAGTTGGAGAAGCGGTAATCATCAGGATCGACTCATTGCAATCGGCGCACATACTTCGTATTCAACTACTCAACAACAACGAAAATGGGTCACTTTGTAGGGAAAATCCTATTCAAAGTGACCCGTTTTCATTGCTATTGCGTGTAGATAAGCTGCTAGTCGTTTTCGGCATGACCAATGACCAAACACAGTTGTGTCCGGTGAAGGAGCCGGTGTAATTGCTAGCACAGACGCACTCCATCTTAGGCCATCTAATCGTTTCTGGAATCACTTTCAGAGTAATATTGTTTTTTGGGGTAAACGGTATCCCATTGGATACTAAGATTTTCTGTCGGCTGGATCGTGACAGAGAGACATACGTCCTATATATAAATGGTTCATGGAATCACCATGGAGATTTTAGAAGGCAAAGTCGTCTAACAAGATCGCGTTGAGGTGATTTTAGATACCCCTTTAAGATACGAATTTTATGGGACAAATAGGAATGAATAGTTTAGTGCCGTAGTAAGATCTCTATCAAGTAGGCATGAAGCCCACTGACCTACAAAGTAGTACTAAAATCCGTCTCAATGTGCAATCGTTCGTTCGTTTGAAGATACATGTACGAGTATGATAATGCCAATCTAACATATTTTAGATAACATAGAATGTACGATAGCTAACGAAACCCCATATGAAGACATATCAGGCGATTTTGAATCGAAACGTGGTGTAATTGGATTTGAAACGCAATGTTGCTATTTTGACCGAAACTCGAATGACGCAGAAGGACGGTCAGACTGGTTGGCACCGCTTATCTTATCAGCTGGTTAGTCGGTCAAATCCTTTATCAATTTCGCCACTATTTGCATGTAATTAAGGTCCAATTCTGGTGTTGATCTTCGCTTGCTAAACTTATCAGGAAACCTGTATACATGCAAATAATTTGATGAAAAACGTAGTGATATCATTTTCTTACCCCGACTTGCACCAACGCCACTAACGTCGGGTTAGCCTCTAACTCGAGTTAAGTTGATAAAACTAACCATAAACCTAATATCATTTATAGTTCTACACTGTAAAATAAGGATGGTATTTTTGTCTTTAAAATACACAAATGAAATAGGTAAGATCCTTTAGGCATATTTTAGTGTTGAATATAGGTAAGATTCAGCTTAGCTGGCACAACAAATTTCCGCTTTCATAAAAGAAACATGTTTTTAACTAGCAACGTTTCCGTACATTTTGGACATGACAAATAAACCCTTATGCAAATGTGTTTTTAAATTACAGGCTCCGACCAACAAAGGACTCTGAGATAAACAAGGAAGCTGTGCACCTAATTAACATAAAAGACCGACGACTCACGACTCTTACATATTTTAAAAGGATATCACTCATGTATAAATACCTATGCTAGTAAAGGAAACTGCCAGAATAATTGCGATTAGAATTGGCGCGTTCAAGAGTGCGGACATTTGGGTTTTCAATCGCACATGCCATCACCACCACGCCACAATATTCCATTACATTTGGCTGGTAGTACAGGTACCGTCCATGGCTACCACCATCTAACCTGCTAACTTTCCGCCGTTCTGGGAAGGTTCCGGGGTAAGAGAGCCCGTGAAATTAGCCATCATGGTTGGTAACGCATTCGCAATCATGTGATCCTTACCTTAGTCCATGTGCCACAGTGACCACTTATCTTATCTTGAGATAGGGGGGTCCTTGTCTATACTTTGGACATTTAGGTATTTAAAAAAATGTAAACAAACCATTAAAGAGGTATTTCTAAGACAATGTTTGGTTCCTGTTCAATATTTATTATTTTAAAATAATTGAGCAACCTACTTCAGTCCCTTCAATTCTAATAACATATAATTACGCTTAATTTTACTGAATATGTACACATTTACGAATACAAAAATATTTTTATCACGCTAAATTAATATTTTTTTTCTTTTGTAAATTGTCGCTAAAAAAATACCCAATCTTGCAGAGGTTAAAAACGCAAGGTTTGATCTAATCGGAATGTAATACGACTAAAATAGAAAGTGTCGTATTTAATGTAGCAACACCGACCATACGTGATTTTTAACTTTGTCGGTTTGACATTCGCCATTGCTTGTTGTCATCTGATGCGAGTGCGGTATTTGTGGTGTTTTCGGGATTTAATTCATTGTTATTCTTTGTTAAGTTTGTTGTTTTCTGTTAAATTTTTGTTGAAGTTGTTTGTTTTGTTGTTTTGTTACGGAGTTGTGTATTTTACGAAGACATGGGTGATGGCGAGCCGCGAACTAGCCGGGCTAGTTCGTTGCTTACATTTCCTTCTCCAAAGAAGAAGCGGACTAAGACAGCACATCTTACATCATCGGAAAAGAATGTGCTTGTAAACATATTTAAATATGTTGAAGAAACGTGGCCAAAAGATAGATATCAGTAGATATATAGATATATTAGTAGATAGAATATTATGTAGATACCACACAAAATTTTAATGAAAGACTAGCAATGAGACTACTTTATTTACCAGTGATTAATTATTGATTATTCAACAATGTTCAGATGTCATGCTTTTATATAAAATGGGATCATTAAAAAAAGTCTAATAGCGTATTTAGTGGTTATTTTCAATTTTTATTCTCGTCAAAGGTTCACAACCTCTGAATCTGTCATTTTTTACAGCTCCCGTTTGTTTACATTTTTTTAAATACCTAAAGGTCCAAAGTATATATACCCGACCGATATACACTGACCCATATTATTGCATTATTTTGTGTAATAACCCCTACCATACAGTCACTATTTACAATCACGTGGACTGTTTGCTCATTTCCAAGCAAAGCAAAAAAAATAACATTTTTAAATCAATTTCCCAGCATAATGTATTTGTTAAGGGCACGTGGCATCGCGGTTTTTAATCAACGCTTATTTAATTAAAATGTAAAAGGTCCAACAAAGTCCACTGCACGAGGAAAGTAAACAGTCACCGAGAACCCTTAATTGCCTCTCGATTACCTTGAGTTTGAGTTCATAATAAAAATGAAAGCAATATTTTGTTCGTTATTTTGTTTATGCTTCCTTGGCAAGTGCTAATTGAAGAGCTAGACTGCTTTTTTATATAGCAATGATACAAAAAAGATAGTCGTTTATTTATCACAAATAATAGAGAGAATCTAGTAGAGAGAAGCTAAAGAAATCTGACAAAAAAAATATGTGACCAACGGCGTCAGACACTATCAAATATTATTAACTGTGAAGAAACAGAGGTTTTCATGAAGTTACACATATAATTGACTAAATCTGGGTGCATGATAGTGCATCGCCAAGACGAATAAACGAAAGCGCAAGGCAATCTATTACCTTGTTTGAAAATATTAATTCATTGTGACAAGCTGGACGAAGTGGAAGTGTCGCTTCTTCAGCTAATGTAAGAAAACGTACTCTTTAATAAAGGTCAATGAACTACAAAGTAATGCAATACAAAGGGCCCATAACGACATGAACCGTTCTGGCCCCAACCTTAACACGAAAACGGACTAAACGATACGGACGATAACATAGGAAGTCTAAACGTAGAACTGACAAGGAACCTAGTTGTCTCTGGGCATGATCAGCCCATTCAATCTAGACACGTCCGCGCGGGTAATTGGCGAGAACTAAGGCGGGTCAAAGACGCGGTTTAGAGCACTGCTATTCATAGTAATTCACATGACCGTTCGGCTCCAAGTTTCTCTTCTTTGGACGTTAATCGACCGCTACAATCAGTTGCTAGTCAACGTATGGACGGTTCAAGTAGACGTGCAGAACGAAACAGAAAACGCCAGACCAAATAAATTAAAAAATGATAATAATTCAGCTAATAGCGACATTGACGCAAGTCAACAGTAGTTCTTTATGTCTTTCTGAAATCTCTTTAGATATTGATTTGATTAAAAGAATTGTTATCAACGTTAACTTAGGTTAACCTACCTCAGTTTAATAATATGATATCGATACTCAGCGCGCTTTTTGTTTAACCCCAACCTCCATAACATAGATAGCGTACCTAGTGGAAAGTGGGCGCAGCCGCCTATAGAGATCTGTAACACCAGAGGCGTCACTAATGTGTTGTAACGTAGTAGTAATTTCCGATGTTAATAATAATTTCCTCCTCTATGCAAAGAACCGCGCTGTTTAGGTACACAAAGTCAGTAGGCTGATTTCCCAAGTAGCAAACAAGAATAGTGATTAAATCTTACATATCTTAACTTTGTCTTAAATCAGAATTAGCTAATAAAAAAAAGACTCCGTTAAGTCATTTTAGTCTTTAAAACTAAATAGTTTTAAGCTACCGCTACTTTAGCAAGTTAAGAATACCTAAATCCTAGTTAAGTATTTTAAAAACCATTTAGTATTAAGTGCGTCCACACTTAAGTCTAAAAATGATTCTTTTACTCTACTCAGATTATTTCAAGACTCACTAAAGACTCAATGGTATAATCAAAGTATCAGTTTAGAATTGCTAAGTAAAAATTGAATCTGTAGACAAACTTAGATGATCGTAACACTATAAGTTCTAGAAATTGCTTTTGTGAAGAATATTTTATTCTTTTATCCCTAAATTTAATAAGCTTTAAGTAAAAATAATCTTAACGGGACGCTTTTCGACAAAATAAACCAAGTGAAAGATGGATGAAATTTAAAAAAAACTACTTCAAAAAATTTGGTTTTCATCATTCGGCGTGTTGCGAAATATAGAAAACTAGGTTTTCCCCGCAACTTCGTATGCGCAGAAATATTAAAATGAAAAATCCCGTTTTTTTCCCGTTCCCGTGGAAATTTCGCAAACTCCTTTCTTAGCGTATGCCTACGTCATAACATCTACCTGCATGTCAAATTTCAGCCCGATCCGACCAGTGGTTTGGGCTGTGCGTTGTTAGATCACTATGTCAGTCAGTCAGTCAGTCAGTCACCTTTGAGTTTTATATATTTAGATTAACCTCAAATTGTGTGCGGTGCAAGTGATCAGTGCTTCAAATATGTTAACAGTGCGACATCTTGGAGTGAGATTTCAGTGTCTACCTATTACCCAGTAGCTATTAAAAATAGATCACGAAACAGTAGAGGATACTTAAAGCGTCAAATTTGGAAATGGAAGTAGCGGACAGCAGTGATTCTGATTGCACGGCAATTTACGATCTGGGGGCACGGCAGTGCCCCTGCCAAGAAGAGTCAACGGAAGCGTAGGGCATTATATCTACCTTGTCTTGAAACGTTTTGTCGTATTTTCGTAGATTCGGTCTGGCAATTGCTAGAATATTTTTTTTTTTAGTATGGAAAAATGGATATTTTTTTGTATTTGGCCAATTAGCTGAATAAGTGATTGAATCCATAAATTAAAATAATAATAGGATAAAAAGTAGCCTATGTCCTTTTCCGGGACTCCAACTATCTTCATGTCAAATTTCATCCAAATCGGTCCAGCGGTTGAAGCGTGAAGAGTTAATAGACAGACAGACAGACACACACGAGTTACTTTTGCTTTTATAATATTACTAGCTTCTGCCCGCGTAGAATTTGGTTATCGGGTTTCCGCGGGAACTAGATATGCGTTTTTCCGGGATAAAAAGTAGCCTATGTTCTTTCCCGGGACTCCAACTATCTCCATACCAAATTTCATCCTAATCGGTCTAGCGGTTGAAGCGTGAAAAGGTAACAGACATACAGAAAGACAGACAGAGTTACTTTCGCATTCATAATATTAATATAGATGTATAACTAGTAAAACTTTAGATTTTATTAATATCTAAAACTAGCCGATGCGTGCGCCTTCGTCCCGCGTAGACGTAGAATTTGCGTTTCCGATGATTACCTACACATAATAGACGGTTAGTTATATTGAAAGTATTGACAAACTCATTTGACCCGTGAAAAACCCGTTCCCGTGGAAATATCGGGATAAAAAAAGTGTTATTTCCCGGTTCTCAAACTATATAAAACTATCTCCATACCGAATTTCATCATAATCGTTCCAGCCATTTTGCCATAAAGAAAGGACAAAGAAACAAAATTTTCCTTTCTTTTCTTTAAAACATCGTATCTCATCAGCTAATTGGCAAAATATATAAAAAAAAACACTAAACGATTATAGCCATGCGTTTGAAACTATGTGTAATAAAGGTACTCTATAGTCATAATATAACTACTCAACATTTCGACTTTCTAGCACTATCCATGACGAATCTTTAAAGGTACCTATGAAAATACGATTAAAGGCTTTGAGAAAAGGTAGGTGTGCCCAGCGCTTCTGTTGACTCGTCTTGGCGGGAGCACTAGCGTGCCCCCAGACATCCCATGAAAAACATTTTACCTATCTAAAATGCTACGTAGGTAATGTGTCGCCTCTTAGATACTTACTGCCTAAATATTGCTTGCACTGTACAAAGTTTTAAAGATATCATTGAGAACAAGCGTGTCGTTCAAAAAGTCAAAATGTGGGGCTTGGTCGTTTCGTTACTCAATTTTAAGCACAAAATTCACGCCTGGTTAGCTTTCTGTTGATAAACCGCTATGAGTGTTTGCGTCACTGTCACTAAACGGCCTGGCCCTACATTTTGACTTTTTGAACGACACAGCTTGGCTCCCCATGAGATCTTATATAACTTCTTCGCAGCGCAAGCAATGTAGTATACTCGTATTAGTAGGTACTCGCTTTGGCATGAAATTACATAAAAATGTTTTTGGTGGGATGGTTCTTCTTGCATAAACAGTACCGTAAATTTGACGGTAAATTGTATAAACTAAATCAAAGTAAAGATTATTTAAAGTCCATTAAGTATTAACTAGACCTACACTAATTCGGATTTTAGTATAAGTTAAGTATCATTTCTCTAAACCGGTACTACTCCAAATGCAATTTGTCTATACATTATCTAAAGTAACCTTACAAAATCAGTTTTGTCTAAAGTCATACTTCGTTAAGAATAGTAAGACTTAACGCCATTTTGCACTTTAAGTTAGAAAAAATATTGAAAAATTCCGACGCTAAATCATAAAAAATAAAGTACATTGAAGTTAGATTGTTGTTTTAACATGTTAGTGTTGTGTTAGTGTTTGTGTTATATCTCCAACGTATACGGAAAAGTAGTATTCTGCGCTGTATGTAAGTAAAATTTTCATTTAGCAACAAAATATTCCAAATATTTAGTGCTTATTTTCCAGTATTTTGTAAGCCCGTCTGTTTTATAGCACTTTCGATCAATTTTACACGATAAACAATCATGCGTTATAGTTTTCAAGTACCAATAGGGACATAAAACGGTATTTTATAAACGTAAAAAATAGTTAGTTAATCGCCATTTCGATAAACCTACAATGAATTCTCTTTTAAGTAAAAGAGTTCGTCATGTTTTCTAAAATAACAATTCCATAAGTAAAAAAAGTTTTAAAATTTTCTTTGTTAAGAGATGATCGAATTAGTACAACTCGGTGTTAATAGTATTAAGTAAGTATTAAAGATATCTTTAAGCTTATTTTTTGGTATTAAGTCAACCTTAAAGATATCTTGAAATCGAAGTTAAGAGATCTGTTAAGTCCTCAGTCTTAAGTAGGGTTAAAGTCTGTCTAAAGAGTAGTATTAACTCTTTCTTAAAATTGACTTAAATACTGTGCCCACTTTGTCTTAACTCAGTCTTGGAGATATCTTCAAGATATCTTGAGGGACATAATAGTTTTAGTCAAGACAACTGATAGAATTAGTAAAATTTTCTTAAAGATATCTATAATTCCTTTTTAAGACACTTGATTGCTACTTGGGTTCCCTGGCCCTGACTATGTCGGCGTAGGAGTCAAGCTTGACTGTGAACTCGGTGCGATTGTCTAGATTAAATGCAGCCCAGATAAACACAATATGAACACAATATCAGGACCGTGGAAACAATAACTGTCCTCTTGTAGGTATGCTCTCCTTGTGTGTGTGTGTCATTTAAACATGATCTAAGTAGGTACATGTGTATACATACTACTTAATATAAATGCGAAAGTAACTGTAAGTATATGCCTGTTACGCTTTCAAGGCTAAACCGCTGAACCGATTTTGATGAAATTTGGTACGATTATATTTTGGTCTACGGAGAAAGACATAAATAGGCTACTTTTATCCTGGAAAAGCGCATAATTCCTGCGATCACACTCTAACCGAATTCCACTATAAGTGCATATATTTTTAATAAGTGGTCGCAACTGCTAAGATTAATTATTTTTGTATCCATGGTAACTTATTTTCATTGAGTGCGTTAAAACACTAAGCGATAGTCATCCAAGTTGGGGGGCATTGAACGAAGGAATTACCGGTTTTTATTAGTTAATTACCGATTTGCGAAGTGCGGCTTTTGGGGCCTTGAGTATTATCTTTACGCTTGAGTGGTGCGGTAATAAGGAACCAAAAAAAATATTCATGTAAGTATTTTTGTTTTTATTAGGAGTTAAAAGTGCGACTTTTTAAATCACAAAACGCTTATACCTACATACAGATTTTAAGTAATATTGACAGAAGTCTTATCCTTTCATTAATTAATTCCTCATTCAAGTCCACTCAAGCGCAGGCAAGAAAGAAAATAAATAATCTTCTCTGGCTGGACAGGATCCTTCTGCCTCGTGTTTCAAATTAATCAAAACTTCGCTCCGATATCCCACCAAAAGTAACTTAAAACCAACAGAATCCTCATCGAACCTTTAATTTGATAATAATTTATAACAAAACAAGCAAATCACAATAACCGGTCGACCTTGCTCGTCGACCTTCCCAGAAGCACCCACAAAACAACCAAAACCGAAGGGATTGACGGGACTCACGATCCGACTAGCCCCCCGACGTATCGGCCGACTAGTCGTACGATTTATCGCCGGCTCTACAATCTGTGGATGAGGAATGGCCGAATTTAAATTTTAATCCGTTTCGATGAAAAATTTACCCGACGTCAGGTTTCACACTTGTCTGGAATATAAATGCGCGGTTGTTAAATTAATTAACTAATTTCTGCTGCGAATTTTGCATTTTTAAATTACACTTAATGTCTACCAAGCCGCGATTAATTTTAACTGCGCTCTGCACGTTTGTTTCGGCAATCAGTGTTTTCGATAAAATGATTTATCGTTTCTTCTTTAACTCGATTAGCATTATGACTCAATCTACAGGCTTTAAATTGTGTGTCATATCATTATTCAGGATAAAGGTCAATTTGAATTTGCTTTTTAACATGTGTGTATTTGTAACTAACATAGCTGTTGACACTATTCGTAGAGTAGCGTTGGCTGTCGACGATAAGTTCTGTGAATAACTGGACGTGTTGATAAACAGTCGTTAGAGTAAGCACCTATTGAGCTGCGGTGACACCCGTGTCGCAACCATCGATGCACATTGTGCGTGCCAGATTCTATAATGGGCCCTCGTAAATATTACAATCGTGGGTTATTACATTATCGCACAGATCAGGGGCGCCCACACGAGACCCTACGAAAAAAAGTACAGAATTCCTCGCTGGATTTGTCGTCGGGTGCAATGTTCTAGCGGGAAGGGGGAGCTTGGAACGGCTACCGCCGCGTCGCGTTACTTGCTCGGACGGAGCCGCCGCGCTCGCCGCTCGCCTGTCTCGGGCTTCGCTAGCGCCTCGGTTCGTTCGTCAGTCTCCATGTCGCGCGCGCGCTCGCCGCACGTCGGTACTCTCCACAAACCCAATTTAAACTTGTGATAAAACTTAGTGCAAGTGAACCCCACTATGTTTCAGTGTCAGTGACGTTCATGAATGTGTGCTTTACGTGCTCAAACTAATTAGTCGAGTCTCTGGAAACTTCCGATGGTCCTCTTGAATACTAACATGAAAATAAATGGTAATGTCCCTCAAGTTTTTGCATGACTTATGTGCGTGTTCTATGTTGGTATGGATATCTGAATGATCTGATGGTTTGCACGACGCACGGATCACTATCGAGGCTTGCACCGCACCGGGACGTCACGGGAGTTGTAAAAATATTCAAATGAACTCGCTTCCCGGACCGCCGGTCTAAACAATGACAGACCTTGGTCACAGACGACATTGACTCTCCGAATGTAAATTCGAGTTAGCATGAACATAATGGTGTTTAGAAGTCGATGTAACATGAATAAAGGCTTGTGTGTGTGACCCTGTTGCGCCTACGGGACCAGCGCCGGTGGGTGGACGGCATGTAGTGCCGCCTAGCAAACTGCAGTGGGTGTTTGAATGGAGCCAGTTAATAATAATGGTGAGATTTAATCACCACCATGGAGGTTACACAACAAAGCCAAAAGCATGCTCTTGTTCAATCGTAGAAACCTTTAAAAAAGTACCTAATCGTTTCCGAATAGACTAACAACGTTAACAAGTTTGAATTGCGGCTTGTAGCGTGTATTTACTAATCCTTGACTTTAGTTGGACACATACGAAGTTTTAAGTTTATGTTGGCTTAGCGTAAAATTTATTTTACGTTAGGGTCATACTTATCTTTGCTCCAATCTTGATTGCGGCGACTAACATTGATACGTATCTATTTACAGTCGTCATTGCTTTTTATGAGAACATAACATATCGAAATGTTATTTTCGCATGTGTACAAACAGTGCTAAAAGCGTCTGAAGAGGCTGAATCCCTACAAACTCAAGTACCCAAACATTTTGCACATGCTGCGGAACAGACCTCAGATGTTGACAGACAAAAAACAGTCCCCCACATGTGCAAGCTGACCAAATTCAGGGCGACGGCGACTCACACGGGACGACACCATTAGGACGCTATTCAATTCTGGGACAAAAGTTTTTACTACTGTGAAAAAAAGAAACATCCCAGCTCGCTTGCTTTTTCAACTCGAGTTTTATATCTTAGATGATAACCGTGAAAATGAAAATGGTATAATTGTTGATGTAGGTTCAGTCAAACCACGATCAATATTTATAGCGATCGAACATACAAAAGAATTAATAGAAACCATAATAAACGTACGCCCACGCAACTGAAATAACAAATTCGACGGAGAGAATGAAATTTAATTAAAGATTGAATTACCTTAGGTTACCCTGTTATTATAGACGCATGATGAATGTGGTTGGAAAGAGAAAAAAGCGGAGAGAAACCTGCGCGGGCGGCACGTGGGACGCCATATGCTCTTGCGCATCCACGATCCTTTATCTCGTGACTAAACTAACTGCAGCTGAGGATTAAGCCCCATTATGTTGCACTTTAAGCGGAACAACGCTTTCAAAAGTACCTTTTAAATCTTACGGGAGCACATTTTGTGCAAAGCAAAGATTGAATAAATATTTATTCTCCTCTATTCGGTTTTATAAAAATGTACTTCCAATAAATTTTTCAAAAGTTTTATTAAAACTGTAATAACTTGCGCTTAGTAGAAAACGTAGTCTGTTAGGACGTGAAAGCTGTTTCAGCAAATCTGTTTTAAGAGAAATCAGATCAGGTTATCTGTGAAGCTTAATCCAAAATGACAGCCATAAACTGCACCAGAATTTGCACAAATGGCCGTCTTGCCCGCAAAGAGGTCAAGTCCGGCTCGGGGAGTTTTTCCAGCGATTATGATCGAGTCTCTGCGGTCACTGCCATGTACGGCAGCCTGCGCCCGCGCCGCTCTATTGACAACTGTGGGATCGACGGCGACGGCTCGATAACTATCTACTCTCTAGGTGTTTTCATAATTTCTCTATCCCTTTTCGATGTAATCGCGCGCATAATGTGGGAAAAAGTTTTGGAATCCCGCTTGGAATTTGACTCGACATGTATACGTGGATGATGTGATTACCTATTTACAATACTTGTGAAATGCTATGATTCGTGTTTCCCTCTTTTAATCATTCTTGAAGCATTTTGTAAACATCTTGATTAAAAGTACATATTACAAAATACGCATATGTAGAATCGGAACAATAGCTACACTCGGAAACATTGGCAGTGCGTCGGCGTTGGAAGCACATTGTGAACTCAACAAACAGTCCCTAGCAAAGCAACACGTGTAGGGGCTAGGGAGGCAGGAGTAATCGGCGAGAATGTTTTATGAATATTAAAATCTAAGCGCGAGGAAAGTCAAAACGCAAATAATAATTGAGAGCCCTTGCATATATCTTTAATTCTATTAATAATTAGTACCTACTCTGCAACCTTAGTCTGTTAGTAATTATAGGAGTAGAGTGGCTATGTGTTTTATCTAAGTATGTGAGTGGATATCAACGTTCTGACAAACCGGTATTGATTATACACTATCTGACGATGACATCATGAGCATTATAAAGAATGATTTACCGAGTATAAGATACTGGATAGATGATAATTGATAATAGTCCGTTGTATTAATAGGTATACCGAAGCATTAGTTACGCTGAATGTTTTGAGTTGACATGTTTTCTTTTTGGTAATAACCATTTTTTATCTTCAGTGAACCAGGTTCATCTGCGATGAGGAATTATGTAATTTGCGGATAATGAATACCCCAATACATAATTTTTAATTTAATAAAACCATTAGCAGCACTTCAATTTTCAAAATGGTTTGAATGCTGGTCGGCGAAATTGGTTCTTAAAAAACGTAAATAAGTTTCGTGTAACTAAAGCGCACGTACCACGCCACCTGTCGAGCAGCTGCTCAGTTTTAAAACGCCCGAGTTCGTTCCCGCTGCACTCCCTCAAACCATACAAGGACGCAGATGTTTTTTAAACACGCGTTCTGTACCATCCAGGTGTTACTGATGCATATCTTTATTTATCCTACTCGAGCCATCAATCTTTGCCAGCTTATAGTAATGTAATCTAGATTTATACAATAAATTCAATATATCAAACCACTTATGGTTCGACAACTAACGCCATTATAAATACTTATCTACAATGTTGCATAGTAATCGGAATGTAGAGGTTCTATCTTGTTTCTCAATGGATCACATTTCATCTTGCATTATTGCAGGTTCACTACAACGATTCCATGAAGCTAGCATGAAAGTAAATCCTTACCATAATATCAATCTGACCTAGTTTAATACCATTAATTGATGGAGAACTCTCCATTAGAACGCCCGGCTGAATTATCGTTTCAAATTAATTCACTCGCAGGAATCTTGACGAATTCACTTATTACGTCCAAATTAATTCCTTAAAACGTTACCGGAGACCTTTCAGTGTCTGGAAGCGCACGAGCGTTTCTAATATAATTTGTCTCATCCCACTTCTAATCTTTCATTTTCCTCTCCAGTAATTGCGTTAAGATCAAGAGTTGACATTTTATGACTATTCCGGCTGTCTATTCCACCGGTATTTTATCGTCCTTCTATATTTATTTCGTGTTCTTTGTTACCATTACTTCTTTCCAAATTAGCTTCGTTTCCCCTAAATTGAGGTGACCTGTCTATTACTTGCCTCATAAGTTCGCCTAATGTATCCAATAGTACTCCATCACCGGCAAACACGGCTGTGGAGGAAATAGGACTGAAAATAAATCGCCCTTACTAGCGGCATACCGAAATAGACTGCCGCTGCTCCTTCACTTTCTTTGCTATTACCATATCCTGTTGGAAGTGCGTTTCCGTTGCTATCGACATTTATTGTAAGTATATTGAGAATTTTATTAAAATCTACGTCTATATCATTAACCATTAGGTATTTACATTAGGTGCCTCAACTTTCAACGTTTCACGATTTCTAGCTTCCGAGTCTTTAGACTTTGATTCTTGAAATTGGTGCAAGAAATATTCCTTATATATGATGTAATAGCTCCATTTATCACACATGTTAATTAAAACTCACATTACCTCAGTTACACGCGGTTAATTTGCCTTGGGTAATTTACTTCATGCCGTATCGTTACAGTATTGCTATTATATAGCATGACTTGCAACTGACGGGGGACTGTGACATGACGTCGTAAATCACCCATTCTTTGTAGAAAATTTTGATTTTCAATCTGAATGGGCAGGATTAACAAATCCAATGTTGAATGACGGGGGTTAATTAAATGTTTCTGATACCAAAGTAGGATTAACGATGTCTGTGGGCTTGAAAACTATTCTCGAATAAATTGTCCAATGTACGCGTTCATTATAAACTCGTGAAATCACCTACCCATTTGTAATCTTGTGATACCCCAATTGATTTAAATAAGTTCAATTCACGTTAAGGAGTTCCGGTTTTTTCTGCTTTTTATAAAACTTTCCCACAGCTTCGCGCCACTTTTTGTTATCCTGTTTGTTTGGAATAAATTAGTTTCAGGATTGAGTAAAGTCACAGCTGTGACTTTTTTAATTTCCTCTATTTGTTTGCTTTGCTGGGGCGTGTTTTTTAGGGATCG
Source organism: Aethes cnicana (assembly GCA_963971205.1). Lineage (NCBI taxonomy): Eukaryota > Metazoa > Arthropoda > Insecta > Lepidoptera > Tortricidae > Aethes > Aethes cnicana. The sequence goes on from OZ020282.1 coordinate 10,619,010, forward strand.
TTAACATTTTTATCTTTTTTTTGAGTGATTTTGTTAGTTAGTATGGTGATATATTACATGTGTTTCTTACAATTTATTATTTAATTAACATTGATAAAAAACTTAAAGATTTATTATTACATATTTTAAATCACGAGACGTACGATTCATCCCACGACACGAGACAATAAAGCATAAACTAAATGGACGCTTGGTTTATTCTAATAAGCATCATGCTCAACAAAATATTATCAATACGAACACTCGTACCTATCTAAATCTCGCAGATTCATCTGAGTCGCAGGTGGCCCAGCGATTAACGTCTTGGCGTGTAGCCAGACTGCAACAACTCTCTTAAGAGATACGCTTTACTTGAACGATGCAGGATCTTATTAAGGATTATAGGGTTTAAGTTACCGACTGCTAAATTAACGGATGCCGTTTGTGTTATTTGTAATGAGTGAGTAAGACAAGTGGGCAATTACTTTAAGTAAGAAGGCTTGAAGCAGAGAGTAGAGGGTATAGAAATAAAGTACTTAATTTGATTGTAAATTACTGGAATGGAGATCCTCGACTGTAAGAAATGTGGGCAGACGATCCCTAAAATGGAAAAATAATCGGGGCCAAGTACCTTTCCCGATTTGATGCAAAAATCCCAAAATAATAAAGGATGGAGTGCAATGGAAAAGACCTACAATTAGCAATGAATGGATAGAGGGAGAGCGAAGCAACTTTAATTACTATAGCTTGAGCTAAGGACAAAAAGAATACATAAGCCATTTTCGTCGAAAAGAAAGTTTAAAGTTTTAGTCGATTTTCTCCGCGTCATCGTCATCCTCGTGCCCATTATGCCCGCCCGTGGTCCGATTAGTCAAGGTTCCCATTTCGGTGCACGCCTTATCCGGCCGTACTCTGACACCCGGTGCAATCTCCACACCATTTACGTCTCTGTCATCACCATCTTCTTTGTTGCTTTGATTCTTTAATTGTACGCTTTGTTCATGCACTACGTGTAACATACGTTTAACAGCATGTTTTTCTTCATTAGCTCTCTCGGTTTGGTTTATAATTAATAACTGATTCGATTTTGATTATCACGGGTCATTGAACCTGCATGGTATGATTTGTAATGTCAAGGAAGTTGAAAATTTTATACATGATTTATTATTTAAGTTTATTGATAATACTTTTTATTTAGGTGGATGTCGTGATATACCTACTACATAATTATTTCTTTTCATATTTTTGCATACATACTTACCATCAGGTGGTCTGTGCGCTCGTTTGCCTATACTAATGATATAAAAAAATACATTCCTAATATAAATTAATATTTTGTTTTGTTATATTATATATATATATATATATATATATATATATTAAAAAGCCGTGGTGGCCTAGTGGTTCGACCTACCGCCTCTCATGCAGAGGGTCGGGGCTTCGATTCCGGCTCGTACCTCTGAGTTTACTTATGTGCGAAATTCAATTTGAATTAACCAATGAGCTTTTCGGTGAAGGAAAACATCGTGAGGAAACCTGCACGCATCTGCGAAGTAATTCAAAGATGTGTGTGAAGTCCCCAATCCGCACTGGGCCCGCGTGGGGACTATAGCCCAAGCCCTCTCGTGGTGAGAGGAGGCCTGTGCCCAGCAGTGGGACGCAAATAGGCTGTAGTAGTAGTTTGTTATATTATTAGAAGAAGCTATTAAAAACGCTTCAACGACGAAATAAATCGGTGTTAGTTTTCTTCGCCAGCATTTCATATTTCGTTACAAAGACGAAGGTGGGTAAAAGATGAGTTATGACGACAAGCAGGCACGTTCCGGCTCTTTGGTATGTTAATCACATAATTTGTGCATGACTGTTCACAACGGGAGGACTTCAAAAACACTCGCAAAGCCCCATTTCGTCATTTTTATTTGTGCCATGACTTTAGAACGTTAATTTTGAAAGTTCATATTAATGGCCTCGTCGCCGTCACTTCCCACACTCGCACCCTTTAGTTCGGCGTTGTCATTATATCGGGTAATCTCATAATCCAAATTGTCAAAGTTAGTAACCACAGCGACTGTAATCCCGTCTCCGTGAGCTTCGGAACATCAACAATGACGCCCTAATCACCGTGTGTCTCCGACAATTTAATGTGTGAGCCGAATAAACCCTTGTGCATCAGCGCAGGCACTAAATTTATTTCTTACGATAGTGTCAACCACTAACTAATGATTACCATCGGTTGTCGAGCGTGTGCGCGGACGCAGCGCGAGGGCAGGCCGTCCTTCTCATTCCCGTCGCGATAGAAAGATACGGGACAACCTGGCTAAAATATTTAGTCATCGATACTATCTTTTACCAGTTTGTCAACAGATTGTTTATTCCTCTGAATAAATTAGTCTACAAACTAAGTTTAATTTAGAAAGGTTATTAACTTGGATCCTGTTCTAACTATCAAAAATGATCGGTTCTGAAGACTCTTCGATCATTTTGCTTGTCAATAAAAAATCCGGTTTACCCATTATAAATATTAACTTTACGAAATTGGCCGGCACAATAGAATGTGGCGGTACAGCCTCGTGACAGGCTAATCCATCAGCGGTAGTACTACGAGTACTGTTAATCCACCGCGATACCAATCTTACTTTTTATGCGACGTCGACGGTCGAGCTAAATAGATTCACGCTACGTAGACACATACAATCAAAGCAAATAAAATCTATATTAATCACCTCATCATACAATCGACTCTGTGGAGCGAACAGTTTTTTGCACGACCGACCGCCTCGTTTTTGCATGATACGCAATTACGACCGACAGCTCTACACGCGTTCGCGAACAATCTCACAAACCCGCTCCAGACTCATTCCATCATTATTGGCGGCTTTCTAATACGAGCTTTGTGATTTTGAAAGTACCTGTCCAATCGGTACATGTATCTTCTATATCTAATAATCGGTTCAATAATTATGGACATGTCACGCGTAGCTTTCAGCCGAATTGAAAAATCTGCGGCGTCATGCCGAGATGCGATGTTTGTAATCAGTCCGAGTAACGCAAACTCAATATATACCTTTCGTCTGTCTGTACTGATGAGATACTAGGAATATCCATTATGATACTTTTACATAGCGACGGTCACGAAACTTCGAAGCGTGTGGGTACCAAGTATTGAGTACCGTTATTGAACCGATAAGCGGTGAGGGAGGCCGGTGAGTAACATCAATTCGCTAACGACTGTTAACAAGCTCACGTCTTCGCCTCTAATCGCAACACGGACATGCCACCTCGGTGTCAATATTACATCACCGTCAAATTCCCCGCCTGAACCAAGAAACGAGAGCGTGTCGTTAAAATCCTACAAAGGTTTATTCAGCAAAACGCGATATCACGTAGGCCCGGAAAATAAAATATAACGCCCCCAACCAACAAAGAACAAGAGAATGTTTAAATAACTGTCAGAGCCATCGTGTTTTTGTCAGAGGATCTCGTTAAAATTTGAGAGGAATGCACAAAAAACTGACTTTCATTAAACATCTGTCCGGCGTCAAGATAAAACAAAGGCTCGTCGTGCACTCGAAATGCAAACGAGTGAAGTGGGATTGCCAAAACTCCGTGAACCATTCCGCTGCTCAATATGGACAGCGCTCCAAACCGGCTGTGCCGTTGTTTCAGGGTACTCGCAATATGTAAAACAATACATACTTTATTAAACTCCCGTAACGGCGCACAATACCGTACGCCGTTACCATAATGGACGACTCTCGAAGTTGTCTAGCTTAACCTGACCTATCTACATTTATGTGGACGTCAACGTTGCTTCTGTATTTAAGGTCGGACATAACCGCTATCGACGTATTAGGTACTTGCAATTCTGTATAGCCTTTGTCGAGTGTACGAGCGACAGCGAGCGCCATGGCCTAAGGTAATTTAGGACTATCATTGGGCCCCGCTTTCACTGCTTATGAATGACCCGAGGACCCTCGTCTTCCTTCACACCTCGTGACACCGCTGAGCGCTCCACAAATCGGTCCTCTTTCAACGCTTTCGCCGTCTTGTAAACGTGAAGTTTCATTTACAAGGCTTTCGTTAAGGTGTCAACGCCGCTCATCACAACAATCAAAGCGTCGAAAAGGACGCTCTGGATATGGGAAATTCATTATCAAGGTTCTTCGTAAAGTTAGAAATGGACTTTCGCAACTGGCAATTGCTGTGTCAGTTGATTCTGATTAACAATTTTACAATTACGAGCTTCGATATGATCTGTTATTACTGGTCATCTTTTATTGGATGGCCGGAGGATATGAGTATATTATTAATCACTTGCATAGTCACTTTCTCCGGGGTCAGGTTATTGTGTGGCGGGTGGTGGTCACCCTACGTGCAGGTAATTTGGCGCTATCAGTCGGGCAGATTTCTCCGCGGCTGATGGAGGCCTGCGCCGCTGCCCCTGTCTCGTTAGCAAGGTTTTGTGCTCATCTTCGTGAGATTTTTTGTCTCTTGAACTTTCCTTTGTCTTCTTCGTAATTAACCTTTATCTACGTTTTAATAATGTCCCTTTATTCTTGAACTTTGAGACTTTACAGCTTGCGTTTTGTTTATTTTCTCACGTATGTCATCGCGTGGCGTGGCGTGTCGGTGCCGTAGTAATTGCCGTATTACATGTCTCCGCGATCACGCGATATGATTTCATTCAGAACTCGAAATATTCAATCGAATAAATGACTGTGATTATGTTTGTAAAGATTATTAATACAAATCAACTCGAATTTGCTTCGGTGCGTTTATTGATTACTTTGTTATGGATTGCTTTCGTCATTGTTGTATACTTACATCGTGTTAGTCCTGTTTAACGGTTTGAGTTATAGTTTATTATTGTTCACTTACCTATATCACAAATTGCAACATTCCAGTGCACTTACTATCTAAAGTGTAAATTAGTCCTTGACAGGGTTAGTGTTTACGTTTTCTTTGCGATAACGTGGTGACAACACTCCTTGGTGGAGTGCCGTTGTAGGTATAACTTTCTTTGAATTTATTGCTTTTATTGTATTGTTTACCTACCTATTGACATTATTATACATCGCTTATTACATTTATTTACATTTGTAATATTAACAGAAATATGTAATTGCAATTTAATGTTCTTTTGGAACTTGCAAGAATATTTCCATCAGCATTCCCTTCCGAGTGCTTACAGTCTAAATTACTACTACATTGTGGTCATTATACATAGATATGATAATAAAGAGTATAATTGATTATAATGTCGCTGTATCAGCCTCGTTATTGTGGTGTGTCAAGCGAATTCATATTGCTCGAATCAAATTTATGCGAAGTGAGGAAAATTAGCAATTCAAAAATGGGCTGAGTCACCAGTGCATCGTACAATCAAATTAATATTAACGACTGATCATACAAATACCGTTTTAATACACAAGTTGTAAATATTTATATCCGATTTGTAATTTTGTTGAAACAACTTAGTCGGTACTAAAAGTAGTTTTATTGTAAAGCCACAGTAGTTACTGTAGATTGTGATTTATATGGAGGATACTATAACTACTTAGCTTACTAAACGTCCGGAAAATTTCACTATTTCTTTTACCTTTATTAAATTAGATCAATGCTTATTTCAAACATTACCTTTGGTTACACAGTACGAAAACCATCAATATAATAAGACACGTTGTGCCAATATTCTGTGGTACGTAATTCGGTCGTGCCCATATCAGGAGTAGCATTGCGCAATGCATCTACATTTCAACTGATCGGATCTTTCGTAATACATATGTGTCAGTTTGAACGAAGCAAGACCTTCTTGATGGTCTAAAATAACATGAGTCCTACTCTGTTATAAGTTGGGATCTAATCCTAGCGAAGACGATGTGAATTTAAAGATACTGTAAAGTGTTACGTTTTTAACTGCCAAGTGCAATCTCTTTGAACGGTTACATCAAATGTTTTTGATTATTCCACGTAAAACCAAGCGAACTATAAAAACAGCATCACGGGCGGAACCACTGAACTGATTTCGAAATTATCGCTGAAGCATGTCGAGTTATTTAGCCTATAATTTTTTTCTCAACAAAGCAGAAGAATAATGGGAAATAAAATGTCCCTAGAAAGTCCAAGGAAAGTGATAAATAATTATGAGTGTTGAAATAACTAAAGTATTATTAGACGAGAAAATATTTTCTACGTAGTCTGAAACTTCTATTTTATATTCAGTGGCATTTTAGTGGGTGTTTTAGTGTTTCGAAAAACAAAGAAATAAGGAGTAGGTAAAAGAATCCATACTTAGTCTTGCTCGTGTTACAAATATGCGAAAGTAAATCTGTTACTTTCAGGGTTATATCGCTGTAGCAATACCGGTAGCTTGAGACACTATGATTACTATGAATGAAAAAAAATATTCTATGCTATCAGGAATATACCTGAAAACCTTCCAGAACTGATTGAACTGAGTGAAAGTTTAGGGCGAATTCGCTTGCGAAAGTTTCTGTCACATTTTAATAAACTAACAACCAAAGAACTAACGAAACTACACTAGGATGGCTCTTGTGCTATTTTGTACGTTTCAAGTAGTAAAATAAATAAAGATTAGTGTGTGAAAACAAAACAGTCATCGCGGGTGGCCATCAAAAACATGATCCTGGTTCAGTAAAATTGTTCCCCACTATAAATATCCACCAATAATAGATTCCACTTAGCTTTTAAAATCAAAGGCCATTGGGTACTAAAGCCATTCGCTTCTACTTCCCGGACTTTTGTTTACCCCACGTCCTTCATCTTGGAACTGTTTAGACCGAAGTGGTATTTGAAATGAACCTTTTGAAATTTGAAATATACAAGTGTTTACGTTGTGAATAGACTCGCCCCTAATTCCGAAGTTGACTATTGCCTATTGTTCCCATCTTAAAGGAAATTTTCACATTTCACAAATTGGTACCCGACGTATGGTAAAGGTTTGTTAAACTTTAGAAAGAAGCATAAAACTTGATTACTGACATTCGTATACGGTATTCGTTTTATAATAAACGTTTGTATTTAGGATTTTATTATTTTAAAATAACACTGTTATCTCTAACGAGAACCGAACGCAACGCTTTTGATAATGATAATAATTTCTTTGAAATGTTATGACTGAATAACTAAATAATTACTGGATGTGCTATACAATTAAGGATCGTTAATAAATTGTAAGGTAGACACATGAGGCTAACATTTATGTGCTCAATAATGCTTTTGTCTCTTTCATTTCTGCTTATAAGCAGGAATCTATAGATAGAAAGTAACAATCTCTGTAAGTAGATAGAAGCCAACTATAGAACAAAATTGTTAACATCATTAAACGCCTAAATATAAAGGAGTATTTAATTACACCACTTATTAAATAGTTAAGTAAGTACATAAATAATCAACATTCTACAAAATTAAAAGCAATAATGGTACCCTCCGCTCAAGCCGTTCGCAAATCGCGTGATGCAATTTGATGCAATGAAATCATTAAGATGATGTGTTTATTTCTCGACAGTCAACGAGCGGACAAGGCCAGAAGGATGAAATAAATTACAGTATTGGAGTGTAAAGTTAACTATAGAGCTGTGCAAAGCGTATTTCTTAATAATTGGTGGTTTTAATGGCTGAAACCGCTGGTCCCGCTTGAGGACTGTAGTGATGAGCCAGTGTCCAGCCCGTTTCTACACTGCTCTACTTTGCTACCTTACCGTATAAAACCAAAGTATAATAGATATCGTCTCGATATATTATATTATTATTAAGAGGGGGATTATGCATTAAACATCTAAGTACTTTTTTGAAGTTGTGTTTGTGTAGTTTACGATGACCCGGGTCTATTTTAGCTGTGGGATTGAATTTTCTAAATACTGACATAAACGAGCTGTCAGATTTATTTCTGTAGGATCATTAATAGTTGGACATGTACAATTTTGAATCGAATATCGACCTTGAGAGCCATCTCATTTCGTTCTCATTATCGACGTTAAAAACTCGAAAGTGTGAGGTTTCCCAACGTTGTTTACATAACCACAACAAGCGCCCATTATTCGTCGAAAAAGTGGCGATACCGCTAATTTTACGCACGAACGTCGGCGAGTCGAGAAATAGCCCTCCGCTGGCCCTTTGTAATAAAAAAGCCACTCTGCAGTTTCTTAAGCGGTCGAATAGGTACAGTCTAATAAAAAGAACGATAAAAATTACATAAAAGCGCATACATACACGTATATAAGTACATTAACTTACCTGCTTTGAGTTGAGGCAAAAAATGCACTGCTATAACTGAGTTGCCTGAAATGAAAGGAAACTTTGTAGATGCAATATAAAGGAGTGCTAAATGATACTTTTAAAACTCCGAATTCTAAAGGAGTAAGATGGATATTTGGATAAAAACATATTTGCAGAAGTTGTATGAGATGTAAATCGTATGAAACTGCAAGTTAGTGCTACCACACGCTACAAAGTGAAAACATGTAAGTACTTATGCTGCTGCAGCCATAAGTGTCATGACAGACGATGTTAGTAAAACAGAAACCAAACCGTAGACAAGTAAGGCAATATCGTATTACACGACACCTTCGCGTTTGACATTAAAATTTTAATAAGATATAAGCTTTAGAAAGTGGCAAAAGTTAATTGAACAAAAACGCCTTCGGCTTGGTTTTCACTTCCTTTGTCGCGCGTAGTTGTTCTCACTTCAGAAGTGTGATATCGCAGAATAGGTCCATTACAAAATCAACCCTGTTTTAGGAAGGGAAGGTTGATTTTGAAATTATGTCATTTTGTTACATACGCCTTTAAAATTAGTACAATACGTCACGGATATAAGTAACCAATTAAACAAATTAAATAAAGTCGCTACGCTAAATTGATGATGCGAAGTGTGGTAAAAGATTATTTTGTATTGTTTATTGGTTTATATGAGTATTATATTTTAATGCAACATTTGTTCCGTGAAGGGCGAAGAGGTTGCTTTTTTTATGCAAGTCATTATTATATTTCATTAATACCTACTTGTTATCTAGACAAACCATGATGTTTATCATCAGATAGCTTTTGATTGCTGACTAACTACTACTACTTACTTACTTAAAGTACTTATAAACAAATTTATTTCCTACATGTCCTACATGTTTCTATAGCAGAATAGATTTCAACAGAGAAGTCACTTGAACACACAGGTCTCGACATTTCGAAATTTCCAAGATAACGAGTCAAGTCCGCGGACGCCGGCAACTGGCAGGATACAGTTCCTAATTCGATAATTGTTTGAAATCCGTTGCGGACGTCTAATGGATCTCCGCTTGCACAATGTATTTCTTGGCAGTAGACTATTGTTGAAATCACAGTTACCGATTAAACTGTTGGAAAATGAGAAATAATGTTTTAAAATTGCTCGTTTGACTATCCACAAACGCGCATTTCAAAGTAAATTGTTATTGAAGTTCACTACCGTTCCTACAGACCGTCAGCTGTGTACTTACTCGTCGAAATCGACCTATTATGAAATCACCTAATAGATAAAATTGAGTTTCATAAGGGATTACTTCACTGGATATGACAATTGAATAAGCCGTTCCACTGTTCCCGGTAACAGAACTCCTATGACAGCGGTTTGAGAATTGGAACAGAAGCTGAAATTACCAGCTAATTGTGTGTCCGCGATCGGCCACTCGAGCGAGCCGAGTGCCACTAGAATGCAACACAGCGTTAGAGCTTAACTAGTGCTTTAGCTGTTTTGTGTGCTATAATTATTTGTGTGCTCGATGTCTAATTAACATTAAACTATTTAAGGCGTCATCTGTATGAACCACTTTACGTGTCGTTATTTTGATTAATAGTTTAACACGTTCCCTGTCCTCAAACAAAATGATGACACAATCTCAAGTCCAACTGACGTATGTTTATTTAAGTATCTCAGTATGAAGCAGTACGTGACTCCATAGTGGAAGCACGGACTCCTGAAAAAACCCTCATGACCCCACATTGGGAGTACCCGGGCAGGGAAGGTGTTAAACTGTATAAGTACATGCAATTTTGTACTAAGTAGGTACGTATTAATGTCAGTTAGGTAGCTGATAAGATAATTCACTGCAGACGTCTCAATTCCTTATGAATTCCCCAAGGTGTCGATACAAAAATTTTATTTTTGCTATATTTAAAAATAAAATACTACTTATCACTGCAAGAATGTTTCGGGCATGGTTGATAATAAATACGATTTTTACCAACTAATTAAATGGCATTTGTGGACTATCCGATAGCGCATTCCTCGCGCAAAGCTCGCTCGCCGCGCACCGGGAGTTCTGGCAAAACATAGCGTGACTTCACTAGATTTGTACAAAAAATGCTATCGCTTCGCCGGGATGTAAACAATTTTCATTACGATGTTACACAGAAGTTGGACAGGTTACGGCGCGAACTGCAGCCGCGCACGCGACCCGCACAAACAAATATCCGTGTCCGCGATAATAACTGCCTAGAAACCTGTAAAATGGTCAAAGGTTCCAGTCATAAGGTTAGAAAGCGTCATTACCGCCAAGGTTGCAGGAAATTAACACTTTCCGTTTACCTAATTAATACACGTAATAAACGTTTCTAATAGATATATTTACATATCGGTGTCACGAATCACGAACCTCCACATAGCTCTGCTAGTTAAAAGCTATTGGATTTACGCGGAAGTGCGTCGTGGGAAGCCCCAGATCGAAAGGATATCCAGTTGTAAATACTCTCCTAGATTGTAACTAGTCGTTATTTCACCAGGTCCAAAGTAAAGCGACGTAACTAAAGTAAAATGACGATAGACCGCGCCGGCCTGCCGCCGACGCCTCGGCGGGCCTCGTCGACGTACAGAAGCTACGACGAGCTCGGCTTTATCGAACGAGGGAGGCCGCTGCGATACCGCCATGGAGGCATCGAAGACTTAACAGGCTTGGAGCAGTCCAGGAC